>CM075510.1:15110000-15430000 GCA_037950675.1 Hypophthalmichthys molitrix
TAGCTGTAATCTTTCAGGACTCTTTCTTTCAGTGAGAAGAAAGACTGTTCAGACAGGCAGCATAAATCGGATTTTTTGGCATATCCAACTCAAATCTGTTTAGTTGATTGCAGAGAGGAAAAAAAATACCATTGGGGATTTTTTCAACATAAGGTGACTGAAAACACATGCTTCTAGCTCTACATTTTTGCAAAACTTGAAAAACGTAGGTATACATATAATTCACTGTAGTTTCAGTAGTGATGTTCGATTCTTGAACCTGCCGGTAACCGGTCGAGCTGGTTCACAGAATCAAACTCGAATTTTAGTTCCAGGTTAATGATACAAGACGCATATCAGATGTAGGAAGCACACTCCCTGCACACCACCAAATGAGCCTATAAGTATGTCCAGACAGGTTATTGAACCAAAGAACCAGTTCAAAATTATTAAAAAATTAACTGACTAAAAAAAGTACTGAATAAGCTTGTTCTAACTGTCGAAGTTTTCCAATTCAATCTGTTTCTGTGAACCAACGTGACTGGTTACCGGCTTAAAAGAACAATTCGCTAAGAATGAACTACTTGCACTGATGTTCGTGACGCACTTCCATTTTGAAATAGTAGGCTACAACTCATTTACTGTATTTCCAGTTATGTATATTTTCAATGTGCTGAGGTCATCTTGTTGACTAAACACCACTTAAAATGAGCATCCGCAAGAAGATTTAAAACTTTGGACATTTTCAGAGACAGGAGAAGAGATATTCTGATGATTACTATGTGAAGATTTTTCCAAACTCAATGGAACTTTACGTTTTAATCAAATCTAAGCCAATCTCGAAAAGCAGCGGCTGATAAACATACGTGATTATTTCACCACAGGTTGTTAGTGCTCATCGAAACTAGTGACCGCGATGCTGAAGTGTGACCTGATGAATAAGATCAGTACGAACCTTTATTTATTTATATTAAATATTTTAATCACTATTCTGTGTCATTTTTCATTATCAATCATATCACTGTATGTAATTTACATGTTTTTGCCAGAATTCTTAATTAATATTTTATGTAGTAACATTGTCAACACATTTCTGTTTAAGATTAATTAAATATTTAACATTGTTAAATTTATTTAAGGCTCGTACAGCAACATTCATTCATTCAACTATTTTAAAAGACTGGAAGAAGAGCACCAATGCACACTAGAAATCCTTTTTTATCACTCAAATTCATTTAAAAATGTAAACTCAATAGGTATGCAATATGATCAGTAAGAGAAAAACACTGTTAATGAGAAGACGAGCACTGGACTACTGCAGGTTACATTTATTTTTTATTCAAAATGCACAGTTGGAAAGAAAGTATATTGATAGGAACATTTCAGCAGGTTCAAGATAATTCATGTGAACGCAGAGAACATGATTCATTGTTTTAATCAATTCACAGCCATAAAACGTAGTAATAATCTGCATTCTCATGAGTAACCGTCTGTATGTAGGTGCACTGAACGCTGTTAACAGAAACTTCTGTTACTTTCAATAGATTCCAGCTGAAATGAACATTAGTGTAAAACACCAACAGCTTTGATGGGGCAGATTATGGATTGATAAAAACTTATTTTCACACAGTTACTTGCACAATATGACTTCAAAGTACTTTTACCATACTGCATGATTTGTAGAGTAATAGATTTTGACATTTGCATTACATAACCAGCTCCATATGCTTGTTTTTTCTGACATAGTAAACTTGCTCGGTAGATAAAAGAACTCAAAGACTTGTAGCATCAAGCTTGCTTTATTTTCAAGCATGACAGAGCATTATCCTGTAAGCGCCATTCACTAGACACTTCATTTACAAACTGCCATGATACGAACAACAGCCAATGTAATAAAACATTGCCAGATTCACATTCACATTCAAACTAAATGCGTTTTTTTTTTTTTTTTTTCTGGGTTAGGATTTTTGATTATTCAGTCAGACTGAATTTCAATAGCTTTCTTTGTCATTCAGGTTTTGATGTGACTGTAATATCATATAAATGTTTACAATGCACAAATTCACTCATTAATGCTCTCATGGGGCATTTAGTAGTGAATGAGTTATTGTAGCAGTTTTTAGGAAAGGATATGCAATAGTCATTTTTGTACATTTTTGGACTGCACTGTCTAGACAAATGGATCTGTTTGGGGTTCATTACTTGTAAAATAACAGTGCGGACAGTCAGCCCTGAAAATTGGATTTGGAAAACCAATTGGAAATGTGTGTGTACTAGTGTGAAGAAAGGCTAATCGCCTGCACTAAAACTAATGGTGCAAACGAAAAGACTCTCTCGCCAGCACATGTAGTGATGTAGAATCATCTGAGGCAAAGATGATTGAGTACCACACATGAACTCAGACTCCAGCTAAAAGCTTTTCTGAGCTTTTTGTTTCCTTTAATTGCATCTAATAACTCTGGTTTCCCCAGCTCTGTGTAAGTGGAGGTGTGTGTTTCGGCTCAATTAGCTCCAGGCTTGGAGGACGGCGAGGTAAAGACGGGTCAGGTAGATTGCTGTCACCTGCCAAACATCAACATCACACTAGAGACACTGAGACGAAACACAAAACTCATGTAATAGACTCGTCACTGGTGTGAGGTGACCCACTCGTGTGTGTGTGTGTGTGTGTGTGTAGGAAAACATGCTCTCAATAGAAGCTAATAATACTCCATCTAGAGTAGCATCTAAAAACAGAAGCACTCTCACCACCACATGCTCTCACGCTACATTACAGGTGGTGAAATTATAGCCAGGCCCAGGAAAGTGGACCAAACTACTCACATAAACAGAAGAACATCTCAATAGAGTCATACACTCTCAGACCCCTTGATTCTGGTTCGTCAAATACACTTTTAGAAAAAAAAAATAATAATAATAATAATAATAATATAGAACCATATGGATTCTTGACTCAAATTTAAAGAACCCTTTAGGGGGTTGGGGTGGGGGTGGGGGTGCATGATATTTTTCATGTTCAACTGGTTTTTTCGAATTTTCTAGTGATAATGTATGATTATGAGTTGTTTAATTCATAAAAATAATTAAAATTAAAAATAAAAACAAATTAAATTAATTAAAACTACATTCATAAAATTGTCCCATGATAGAAACCCCTAAAATGTTCTATATATGAAGCACCTGACAGAATCCTTTAAGGTTCTATATAGAACCTTTTCTTCTAAAAGTTTAGGATCAGCAAGAAAAAAGAAAATGAATAAATGTTGTTCTTTTGAACTTTCTATTCATCAAAGAAACCTGAAAAAAATGTTACAAAAATATTAGGCAACACAACTGTTCAGCGTGGATAATAATAAGAAATGTTTCTTTTCTTGAGCACCAAATCAGCATATTAGAATGATTCCTGAAGGATCATGTGACACTACATTCTGGAGTAATGGCTTCTGAAAATTCAATTTTGCCATCACAGGAATACATTTTAAAATAACCTATATTAAAATAGAAAACAGTTATTTTTAAATTGCAAGAATATTTCATAACATTACTGTTTTACTGTATATTTGATTAAATAAATACAGCTTGCGTGAGCATAAAAGACTTCTTTAAGAAACTTTAAAGAATCTTTCAGACCCCAATCTTTTGAACGGTATTTTTGTCTAATTACCCTAAAGTGACAGGTAATAATTAATCATTGTCAGTCATGCACTTTCTTAATTAGCTTTGCTCTCTCTCTCTCTCTCTCTCTCTAATAATATATATATATATCTCTCTCTAATATATATATATTATTTTGGTAAGTAGCTGTGTAATTAGCAGGATTATGTGCAGTTAGCCAGGCATTATCAAAAAATATACCCCTTAAAGGTCTTTGTTGAAGCATATAGGAACCAGAAATATGTTGCTTTATTCATGTTGTATAAGAGTTTTGCTACCATACAAATCAATGTGTTTCTATTATGGCATCAGAACTTGTCTACATTAGATACAAGCAGCATATTACAACACGTCAAAACTAAATCATTCCCATTATAATCAATGAAGCGGTCTTCACTGAAAGAGTTCAGCTGACAGATGCTAAGTTACTCCAAACAATGTATGTTTTCCCATCTGTCTGAAATTAAAATGATTTAATTTAGAAATTTTCTTTTTTTTTTGCTATGAACTTTTGACCATCACATCAAAGCAAGCTCATTATTTATTCTTTTTTTTTCTTACTATTATTACACACAGCTGCAAATAAATTACAAAATAATTAGAACAAAACACACACAAAGTTTTAATACCAAAGGATTTGCTGAAAATCAAAGACGATTACTTCAGCTTGACTGCTGCTGAAGTGTAGCCTTGCACTCAGCTGATTGGTGCATGTCAGTGAACGTTCAGTGTAGAGATGGTGTTAGCTGGGAGTACAGATTGAAATGTTATTCAGTTTAAGATTTATTGAATTTTTATGTACTTGTTGGTAGACTTGGCAGACTATCCAAAAACATAGCTATTAATAATTTCTATTATTTTTTTAATTTTTTTTTTTTTTTTTAGATGCAAATTTAGTGCAGAATATTTGAAAATACACAGTGAAGAATTGACACAGAAGAGTCATTATTATTCTTTGTATGGGAGAAAAAAGGTAATTGTGACTTTTTATCTCACAATTCTTTTTTTTTCGCAATTGAGAGTTTACATCTCACAATTAGTTCAATTAGGGCATTTACATAGCTTTTATAAATGAGCCTTAGGGGGAAAAAAAGGGAAGAAAGAAAAAAAAAACATTATCTGTGTGCATCTTGACACAAAACAACGGTACTGACATATTTTAAGATATGTCATTGCAAATTGCTTTCAGTTAAAACTGCTCAAACAAGCATTTTAGGACTAGGACTAGGCTTAAGCCTTGTCTGTGAATCCAGGGGATCAAGTCGTAATTGCAAGATATAAACTCACAAATGCAAGAAAAACTGTCAGAATTGTGAGATATAAACTCGCAATTCTAACTTTTTTCGCAATTGCGAGTTTGGCCAGTATGAGCCAGTTGTCGAGATAGAAGTTGTTGAAAATGTGAACGCCTCTTTCCCTCATAGAAACGAGGGCTGCCTCGTGAAGACACAAGGCGACAGGGACAGCCCGAAGGGGAGGACTTCGTCCTGATATGCTCGCCCCTCGAACGCAAAGCAAAGAAACGCTCGAGGATCGAGGCATGAAAGTATGCGTCCTTCAGGTTGATCGCTGCAAACCCATCGTGAGGACGAATGCATTCGAAAATGCGTTTCTGCGTTAACATCTTGAGCAGGAGCTTGCGAAGGGCCCGATTCAAGGCACACAGGTCCAGGACTGGTCATAACCCACAACCTTTCTTGGGTACAATGAAGTGTAGAACCCCAGGCTGTAGAACCCCGACTTCATATCGACTGGAAGGACCACCTCTATTGCGTCCCTCGCCAGTAAGACTGCGCTCTCTGCCCGTAAGACAGTCACATTCTTGTCCAGCACAAAGGTGAACAGAATGTCCTTGAACTTGGGGGTTGGCGGGGCGAACTGAACCGTGTACCGTAGTCTGAATGAGCCAGAGAGACGGTCTGGGGAATGCTAGCCAGGCCCCCAGAGACCGTGCAAGCAGGACCAGAGGATCCACAGACGTACCCGCAGTGGGGCAGCGAGGTGGAGCGCAGGGACCCGACCCGGAAAGCAGAGCACCCCGGAGTGGGGTCTGAGTGCGCCCTTACCTGGCTCCACGGTTGGGCAGGGGGCTTGTGAGAAGGCATAGCGTCCTCAAACCGGGCCCTGCTGCCCGGTGGCGATAGGAAAGGGGAATGAGAGTAGCAAGGCATAGCGTGGCTCACTGCCATCCGTGCCCTCTTGTGACCAAGAGATAGAGGAAACTGCTCTTTTTTGAAGTGATGGGTACTGCTGGCCCCACAGCAGCAGGAAATGCAGGAAAACAGGAGGCGACCACCGCTGACGTGCCGTCACACCAACACTGAAGAGCCTCCACAGACTCATAGTCACATGAAGATAATTGCTTTAAAGCACAAATGCTCGGCTTTGAAGTGAAAAGCTGAATGTGCGATTGCACACGCTCTTCCTTATATACCTGCTTCGCGGGGCGGGTGCACGATGCAAATCTCGCATACCAATGTCCATTGGCTCATTTTAGTTACAGTTGAAGGTGATTGGGCTCTCAGGTGAGATTGTCAGTTAATTTCTGATGTAACGTTGAACGTGACTGACTGAAAGGGAACCTTTTTACAGTTTTTGTTTTAGAAAAAGTTTACCTCTCTAGCATCTTGAACCATCATTATAACCAAGTCACTACAGGATTAAACACTGTTTCTCTCCAAAGCTACAAGAGCAGCTTTCAGGAAAGTCTTTTAAGTTGCTTTAGTTGTCAAAATTAAATAGCAAAGACAGGCTTATATTACATCGGTTTATAATCCTCAGCTGCCATCTCCAGTCATTTAAGAGCAGGATTTTCAGTTATCTGGGAAGGAACTCTATGTCATTGTAAACAGCTTTAGAGTCGGTACTGCTATCATCAGAGGCTGCGGTCTGTGAAAAGCAAAGATAATGATTATTACAGAAGAGCTGTAAAGCTTTTATCACCACTACCCTGAAGAGTGAGAAATTATGATGTCAAAGATTATTATTGCTTGCTTTGTCTCTCTCTGTTCTGCTGGTGTGAAAGTATCACGGTGGTTTCACTTTAAACAAACACACATACACACACACTCACTCCGTAGACTAGAAACATTGTATAACGATTCAGTAACAGAACACTGATGAATTTAGTGAGTTTATTTATTCACCAGACTGATTCAAATCAGTCACTCTTAAGTTTGTATGTGTTTTTAAATGATTCACTGGATGTGCAGTATGTGAAATTATTATTAATGTTATTATTATCATTATTGTTATTATTATTAACTAATCATTCAATTCCGATTGCAAACTCACATTAACAACTTATGATTTATTTTACCACGGCTCTATGGATCCAAAGTGATTCAAGGCACAAATTCAACTTGGAGCAGGAAATGCTGCTTGGTCAATTCCAGTTACGAAATTTTGTTTCAGAAAGCAGTTATGCGAGAATTCGCTTTGCATTTGTAGCTTTATTTACTTCGCATAGTCTGTTTTGGACCTTAGTAAGTATATTGCCTCATAGCAGCTTGATTTCTGAAGGTGCTAAAGAGGCTGTCTGAATCTGTGCCAGACCCCGTTCATGGGCTATGGTGAGGGTGGCTCCGGGGCCCACGCTCCCTTTGTTTGTTTACCTTTCCATCTGTTACTTTAATAATGCAGAGGCCTTACTCCACTCTCAGGCATTATGAGCACACAGCTCATCTCAAAATGCCTGTGGTGTGTCTGCCTTCATTTTAAGTCCAGTTGTTGACTCATTTTGAACTATTCTGTCCAGGCCAATAACATATACATACACCTGAGACCTTGCATTCCACTGCACCTTTTAGGTTTGATTTTTGAAATGTTCTTTTCAAATAACACCTTACAGTAGCATCTTGAATATTGTCTGTAGGAACGTGCAACGGGAGTCAAGCCAGTTTTCTCTTAACAATAACCGTAGCGACAGTGACCAAAGTACGTCCATAAAACTGAAAAGTCAAGACAACAGTCTAAGTGAGCCGCAAGTTCATCAGTCAAATCTTCATTAACCGACAGCAGCTTTTATATCTGCGTGGAGAGCGGAGCATTTGAGTCGTGCGCAGAACACAAAATTGACGGGAGCAGCTCTGTTGGAAAACAGTGACTTGATCTAAGACCTTTAGATGACCCAGTTGATATCTCCGTTGCTGTAAGTTACCCAAAGCGAAAGCACAAATGAAAACCCGCAACACATGGTAGACACACGTTTCTGCAGTGCAGTACACTGCATGACGTATAACAGGCAACTAGTTGTCCAAGCGCAGGTTTTCCGAGAATGCAGTTGTGAGTCCTGAAAATTTACCAGAGGGAGTTTGGTTATAGAATGTGGTTGTCGCTTCCATAAACAACTGAACTGTGTGTGAACATAACCATATTAAGTACTCAAATATAGGACTGAATATCATATTCCCCTTGCCAAGCTGCATTTATTTAATCAAAACTACAGTAAATATATATATATATATATGTATAAATATATGTATATATATATATATATACTTTTTTTTTTTTTTTTTTTTTTAATGTAATTTATTCCTGCGATGGAAAAGCTTAATTTTCAGCAGCCATTAATCCAGTCACTTTATTCCACTGTCACATGATCCTTCATCATTGTAATATGCTGATTTGATGCTCAACAAATATTTATTATTTTTATAAATGTTGAAAAGAGCTTTCAAGCGTTCTGCTTAATATGTTTCTGGAAACTGATAGCATTCAAATTTTTTTGAGAAAGAAAGAAAGACTACTTTTATTCAGCAAGGACCAATTAAATTGATCGAAAATGACAGTAAAGACATTCATAATGTAATTACAATAATATTAATAATTAATAATAATATTTCACAAGATTACAGTTGAGGAGCACAAGAGACTTCACAAATCACAAAATTGTATTTATAAATAAATAATTAACAACAATTCATTCATTTTGTGATTCCACAAGTTTCACAGAGCTGTATGTTCTTCAATGAAAAAATATTATTATTTATATTATATGTATATATTATTATTATTACACTACATTAATTATATTAATTAATTATTATATTATGTTAATAATAATAATATAATTTTAAGCCATCCTCTTGCCCCCATGGAAGTTTGCTGAGGCCCCCTAGTGGGCCCCAGGCCCTGTTTGAGAACCCCTCTGCACTAGTAAGTCTTTGATGACTATTACGAACGCTTCTCTTGATGTAAAGTTAAAATAAGTTCAATGTCTCGAGACCCCTGCATTCTATTCAGGTTTCTGAACGCAAGATTGTGCAAACACATGCACACACTATCACAGTCACTGCGGCACTGTCTGAAAGAAGTGTGTTTGTGGGTGTAGGATTTATTCAGCTCTTTTAACTGCATTGTGTTGACACATTCCACTGATAGTCCTCATTAGAGCTAACTTTACCCATGGTCCTTTGATTCTTCAAGTGCTCAGTTATGATTTTAATGAAATTCTAATTATTTAAAAATGTGTTTTCATATGTGTGTATTTTCTAAGACAAAATGTTATTGCTCAGAGGTAGCACTTTCATAGCTCAGGAGCTTTAAACTTGTGGATGAATAGCTCAGATGATTTGATGAGAAATGTTCATTGATTTTAAATTGTAAATCTGTGCAGTGAGACTTTGTTGTAAAAAGTGGTAACCAGCTGATTAAAAAAAAAAAAAAAAAACTTGACCACTTTAAGCTAGAAAGCTAGAATGACACTAGTGGCAGAAAATTATGATTACAGGGACGGATTATTGATTAATAAATTCTTATTTTTAATACTGTATTATGAGCTCAAAATACTTTTACTATAGTGCACAATTTGTAAACTAATACATTTTGATGTCTGCATCACATAACTAGCTCCATAATTATTAGGGATGTAACAGATCGTAGTTAAATACCTGCTGCTGTCTGCCATTAATGTTAATCAAAAATCAAAACACAGCTTTAACAAAGATTAATCTATATTTAAATCATACATTGAACACTAATACACTATAGTGTTATTTGACATTTAATATATTACATTCCTGTACCTGAATACTACTGTTAGACCTTACTTTATTTGTAACTTTGCTCTATTGTATTTATCTTGTAATTGTTTGAATTATTTTATTACTGACTGTTCACTTGTCTTTAATAATGTTTGAACTTTATTAATTAGGCTGATAGTTTTTGCTGTGGTATCAAAGTATTTAAATTGTGCTTTAAGCACCCCTGCCCAAACCGTTCCATGACTCAAAAACCGTAACATGATCCAGACTGCAAATTCTGTGATCCATTGCAAATCGCACTACTAATTTTTCTGGCTTTTCTGACAGTAAACTTGCTCAGTAGCTCACCTGGTACAGCATTGCGCTCAGTGTCCCAGTGTTGATAAACTGCATGGTTGCTTCAGCAAATTAGTTTGTATCTCACATTTGCTTTAAGACTATCTGTTAGGTTTAGTGTAAGTGGTATGTTAACATTTTAGTAACATTTTAGCGACACTATTCATTTCATTTCAGAGTTCATTCATTTCACAATATGTACAACAACCAACGTAATAAAACGTTGCAAGATTCACATTTATCTGTTTTTGGAACCTGCTTTTAGCACCACACACTTGACATTTCACTTCGAAAGTGTCACAGAACATGAAACAAGCAACATATTATAATTTTGCAGAAATACCCCCACAGGCGACATTTTTTAAACTCATTGCTGTCTAGAAAAGACTACTGAGATCTCATCTGTGATTTTTTTTCTTTCCTGTGGGGTCAGTACTTACGCTACATGTTAAACATTTGCAGAAAGGTTTGATTGCCTGCCGTTTCATGTGTCTGCATGACTGTGTGGGTTGTTGATGGCACAAATGTTCCACCTCCCTGAGGAAACACTTGAAGAAGAGTATTTTGAGATCTGCTACATGAAAAACCTGAACTGTTTTCCCAGAGCACCATTCTCACTGAAATGTCAAACACGATAAATTAGGATTGAAGAATTTCTCTTTAGCATTTTGATCCTTGTGGTATGCTAATTAGAAATTGCATAAATGAAAACCAGCCGACACAGCCTCTCATCAGCTCCTTTAAAATGAGGCCTGACTTTATACTTTGTCGAAGCTGTCTCGTGTCTTCAGACAACCCTGCAAGGTGTGGTGAGACAGAACAAAGCGCCGTAAATAAATAACGCAGTGTGAATGTTGTGGCCGTTACTTTGAAAGCAAGGAAAGTAATTTGCAGAACACCACATCCTGAAAGTTGAAGTGGAGATGCAGGTATACGTGCGTCGGAGCTGTCTTTGATGTCTGAGAGCGCACACTGTGTGCAGTGTTTTTTTTTTTACTTTATGGCTTTTCTTTGAAGGCAATGGTTTGTTAGAAGGTTTAATATCTGTCCTGTGGTTCCCATTTGTAGTGCTGTAATAAATCTGATCATCACCTGCAGCAAAATGGAAGAAAGGAATGAAAAAAAAGTAAAAAAAAAAAAAAAAAAAAAACATAAGATGAGAGACAGAGACATGGGCTTTGTCCTACGATTAGGCAGCGTGTGTTGCTTTCTAAAATGTCTTTTTGACCAATTTTAAGTAGTGTTAATTTTCGTCAATGACATTTTTTTTCACTGATAAAAACAAGACGATAGCTAGCCCGGATGACAAAAACGATGACAAAAATATATTGATATTTTCGTCAACTAATACAAATGAAACTAAAATGTTAGGGTGGGATGAGATGTCCTGATTGATAGATGCACACATTTTAGTTGTAGCTTGCTGATCTATCTGATCTTGCTGCTTGTCTCATAAAACGTTTAAAAATGTAAATATCTGGGAGAAAGAGAAGAGCAGACATGTGGGTATAAATTTGAAAAAATGTGACAACGTAAAAGAGCTTCCATTCAGTTCGGTTTTCTGTGCGCACACAGAAAGCTGCCTCTCAGACAGCGCAGGAGTACTGAATTGAGCTCTCTTTCACGTCTTTTTATGCTTGAACAGAAAAATACACACAACATTCTTTCAAAATGTCAGTTTTGGCGAGTATTCACGTAAACACAGTCAGTTATGTCTTAAGTGAACATACAAATTTGGGAGAATGCGGGATGTCAAAATAAAAGTTTATAATGTTGTGATTCACCTCATAGCTGGTTGCTTTGGTCCACGATTGTAATGCCTTTTAAGAAAGGGGAAAAAAAAAAACTCTCCATTCAAATTGATTCAAGTCTCCTATGTGCTTTGCATGCGGCTTATTGAGTGTTTTAAATTAGTCACTTATGAGGTTCCATTGCTGCCTTAATAAACAGCAAGGCAGCTTACTAGAGTTCGGAACAAAGCCACGCTGTTGCTTCTCTCTGAGTAACTCGCTTAACTTCAATGAGAATGTATGTTTTGTGGGCCATAAAGACAGTAAATATTTGTTGTTTGGTATTGTTTCTGCTAGAAAAATTATTCTCTGGGAACGGAGAGTGTTATTGATGGGTAAGTATAGAACGGGCTATCAACTTAATGACAATTACTTACAGTCAAACAGTTACAAATGCTTCCCCTAAACAGTTTATCTCAGTGCTGGATGGGAACTCATTTTCTTTATGGCTCCCACACGTAACATGTCCATCAGCCAATAATGTACGACTAGCTCTGGCTGACTCGAACTGATATGCTTGCAACTATTTCAGCACAGTCGTAGCAACACAAATGCTGATCTTAGCTTGTTCTGTCCATCTACACCACACCAACTGACATTTCATACTAAACATGTGCTACAAACAACTTTATTCAACAATATCTAGTGATGGGCGATTTCAAAACAATGTTTTACGAATCTTTTGTTTCAAATCAGTGGTTTGGATCGTGTATCAAACTGCCAAAGTCACGCCCCCCAGTGGTGAACAACTGAAATTTCGAACACTTATGACGCAACGAAGCCTCGTTTACTGAAATCACGTGACTTTGGCAGTTTGATACACGCCCCGAAACACTGATTCAAAACAAAAGATTCATAAAGCTTTGAAGCTTCATGAAGCTGTGTTTTGAAATCGCCCTTCACTAGATATTGTTGAATAAAGTAACTAATATTTATCTTATTTCAGCTTTACTTCAATTAATGAAATGTGTTTTAATAATATATTAACAATAGCAACACTGCGTCTAATGGCTAGTTATCTATTTCAGGTCATGGTGGAGCATTGATGACTTGTTCACATTAAGACCAGGAACATGTATTAAGGGTCAGTTTTTCATGCTTACTAAGTTAAAAAGCAGCTGTACTTCTGAGTAAGTGTCAGAAACACAGGAAAGTAGAAAAAATCCTGGTCTACTCTGCTCAATCATCTCCAAAATAACCTCCCAACAATGCGAGAGTAATCTATCATTTGACAGCTCGCACAGGCTCTGAAGCTCAGCCTCCTCACAGTCGGAGGTGTAAAGCATGTGTGCGCTCCTGCTGTCTGAGGTAAGTTCAGTCCAGTAGGGAGTACAGGTGTTTATCAGGGACTGTGTGCTTCCACTGCTGGATCGTGGAGATTCTGTCTGCTGTCAGTCTGAAGCAAGAGCTAGAGTTATGATGGCACTGAGATGGGAATGACACATTTATCGTGGCGATCACAAATTGTGTGCTTCTGTTTACAGCAAAGCAGAGACTGGAAAGACTGACCCAAATACGGATAGTAAATACTGCCTCATAGAAAATGAAGAAGACTAGCAACACTTTTATCTCTGAGAATAGACACAAAGATCTAGTCCACCAGTTAATGATTTAACAAATATTCACAAGTGACATACAATGCAAATCACATTATAAACTCACTAAAAATCCTGTGGATTTCTTGATAGGTTACCTAGTCACAACCTTAAGCATGTTAATAATATAATGAAACATTAAAGGTGCAATATGTAGGATTTATGTCCGCTAGAGGTCGCTAGAGGCCTATTCAAAACAAAGGCGTAGCTTGATGATGGCAAGTTTGAGAGCGGAATCTTGGGACATGTGGTCTTCATATCACAGCCGGTGGAAACAATCGGGATAGGACTCAGGAAGAAATCATGTTCATGGATGTGATTATTAACGTTACTGTAGTATGAAGCAGAGCAGGACCGAGTGTTGTGGGAGCTGAACGAGGCCGCTGGAACGATTGCACAACACACGCCTCACGAGCAGCGGAACTTTTATTATGCCACAGTCGCCGGCGCTGCTTCCGCTTTTCCGGTCATGAGTATGAGGTAACACAGCTTTGTTTATTATATTAGATACATTTGAGTGTGTTGAAAATGATGTTATAACGTTACTCGGCGTTCGCTCGGCGGTTGCTGTGAGACACTTGTTTGAGACACACTGCAGTAAGATAGATCGATTTTAGAATATCATATTAAATGCTGGATGGCTTGTGTTGATAAATGGCATGCAATTAATTTTAAAATGTATTGTATGATGGAGAAAATTCTGTATTACTGTTACTAAAAATAAAGCTGCATCTGATTATGCTATGTTAGCTACTTCACAAAAGAGGCATGGTAAAGCATGGTACTCGCAAAAATAAATCAAGAAAATTAGATTTAAACAATAAGACTAAATGTGTTGAGCTATATAACAATATTATTATCGTTATTTTCCTCAAAATTCTACAAACAATACCCCATAATGACAACATGAAAGAAGTGTGTTTGAAATCTTTGCAAATTTATTAAAAATAAAAAACGAAAAAAAACACATAATCACATACATAAGTATTCACAGCCTTTGCCATGACACTCAAACTTTCCGGATACACTGTATACATGTATGTAATGCCACTTAGAGTATGTTTCTTAGCACACTTAAAAATACACTTTTAAAAAAGTGGACTTAAAATAATGTAAAATTAAAAGTTTGAGATTAAAATACATTAAATTCATCATGTTGTAATAATATTTTGTTGTGATTTAAAGATGTACACTTATTTTAATGTGTTGACTAGCATACTAAAGCACATGGAAACTTGATTAGGGGCCTATAATTTTAACTGAAGTGTGTTATTTTCATAATACATTTAAAGTTTTTACATATTACATTTAAAGTACATTCAAATTAAACCATATTCCAAAGATCACATAATTTACATATAAACATATAAGTCATACTCAAGTTCTCATACTCATCACTAGATACTGTTGAATAAAGTCATTATTTTGTTTTTTGGGGCACAAAAAGTATTCTCGTTGCTTCATAACATTAAGGTTGAACCACTGTAGTCACATGAACTGTTTTAAATAAACTGTTTTAGTAACTTTCGAGGCATCTGAAAGTGTTAATTATCTTGCTGTCAATGGAGGCCTCACTGAGCCATCGGATTTTATCAAAAATATCTTAATTTGTGTTTCAAAGATGAACAAAGGTCTTACGTGTGTGGAACAGCATGAGGGTGAGTAATTAATGACAAAATTTTCATTTTTGGGTGAACTAACCCTTTATGTTATAAACATGTTATTAATACTTTATTCTTTTAATTGCACTTAAGATGCAATTAGGTGTCCGAAAAACATTTCACACTTTAGTATATTCTTTTAAAGTTTTTTTTTTTCTTTTTTTTTCTGCAATACGTAATCTTTTTAAAAGTGTCACCTTTTTCACAAGGAAGGCATAATTTTTTATGATGCTTTAAATCAAACTAAATGTTAAACAATGTAAAATGTTGACAGTTTTTTCTATTGTGTAAAGCATTATATAAATAAAACAGACATGACTTATTTAAGCAATAAGATCAGTAAGGTCAGAAAATAATGCCCCCAATTGCCCCCAAAGTGAATAAAAATGTCCCAAAATTCAAGTGTCAGTATGACTGTGGAACAAGACCATCGATACAGAGTGTTTCAGCACCACCTCACCTTATGTTCCAACCCCATATCAATTATTCACAGACTCTAGATTAAAATTTACGACTGAGCTCCACGACGTGTTCTGGAAATGAGCTCCATATCATTGTCTGACCATCTGTTAGTTCCAAACTTTTTGTGACTGTTCTACTCCCTTGACTGCCGTAGTGACACTTTTCCAACTTCTGCTGTCACACTTATGATGACATTTTCACACTAGTAGTCTCAAAAGGGCCAAGGTAAAAATTTATTTTATTTCTTTCCTATGGATGGTATTAGGTAGAGTATGGTTTCATGTTCTGGCATTGTTATTATTGCTTCAATCTGATTGGCTGGATTCTATGATTTCAGCAAAAGTTCTGCACAGAAAAAGTCACTGGATTTGATAAAGTGTGTGAAGTTTGTGCCAGATATTCAGAATGCAATTACATACATACATACTTTTTATTTATTAACTTAATTATATATTCATGAGGCACTTATTAGCAACAAAACAAGCTATTTTAAAGCACTTACTGTACAAAAGAAGATATTTTGAAGAATATGGTTAATGGACACTCTTGACTTCCATAAAATAGTAGTAGTTCCAAAGTGTGGCAGTTTGATACATGCTCTGAACCACTGATTCGAAACAAAAGATTTGTAAAGCTTTGAAGCTTCATGAAGCAGTGTTTTGAAATTACTCATCACTAGATATTGTTGAATAAAGTCATTATTTTGAAATATAGGGGGGAATACTAGTTAATGGGGTCCATCAACTGTTTGGTTTCTGACATTCTTCAAAAATATCTTCTTTTGTGTTCAGCAGAAGAAAAAATCATACAGGTTTGGAACTACTTGAGGTTGAGTAAATGATGACAGAATTTTCATTTTGGGGGGAACTATCCCTTTAAGAGAGACTGCTGTTTTACTACTTGCATATTAAGCAATTTTGCCATCTATCATTTTGATACTACATTCAGATTTAACCGCCTTTAAATGACATGTAAAACAAAGCAAATTGTGATCACTTTGCTTTAGCTTTGGCCAGAACAGTCAGAAAAGTTTTGGTCAAAAGCCAAGCTAAGTTTTAGAGTAACAGTGATAATGTCTGCCTTAGCAAATGCTACTAAAACAATTCATAGTGATCTAAAAGTAGCCATTACGATTTCTCCCTCTTGATTTCTTCAGTGAATGGACTTGACTGGTTACAGGTGCGTTTTTAAATGTTATTTTGTTTTAACAGTCTTTCAGTCCTTTAATAGCCCTTTAACATTTAACAACACACACGCACACACACTTATTCCCTCGACGTACACCTCAGTAAGCAGACAAGCTGAACTCCTGAGGGAAAGTGTTTTTAGAAAGCAACAGGAAAGATGGGGCATCATCCTCTCGGCTTCACATCCATTACCCTCCGATCTGCCGCAGGGAGGAAAACATTAGCGAAGAAAGAAAGAAAAGAGGAAAAGGAAGGAAACGTGACTGTCATTATAAGTGCCACCTTCCCATTTTTCATTTAGTCTGTTCATTTTTTCCCTTCTGCACAGTGAGAAATAAATTAGAGCCATGACTTGAGCTACACAAACCTTTATTTGGTTCTTCCTCCCCGTTACACTTTTTTATAGACATATAGGCATCATGAATAGAGCATTAGAGAACATACAACGCTAATCATACTCATTATCGCTCCACCCGCAGTTATTTAGCACCTGCACGCTTCTCAGAAGGAGAGGACGTAGACAGCGCTGGGAATATGAAATTTTCATATTGCCTTTGGGAGAAAATGTATTTCGCTTTCTTGTGAAAAGAGGTGAAAGAGGCTGAGTTGACGCTTTTAACTGCAGTTAGAAAGGTGTCAGCTGCTTGGTCTATTCACTGACACCATCAAAGCACTTCTGAATGTGTCTCTATGTGGCTGCTTTCAGATTTATGAGTCTGCCACTTCTAGACTTACTGCCACCCTCAAAACTTGTCTAATGCTAAGCATTAAGATTTTCTTCAGGGACCCGTGTTGATTGCCCCGAGTAGTGCACTGGAGAATATGCAGTGAATTACTTCACTTGGATGTCACCAATGAAATCAGTTGTCATAAAGCTCAGCAGATGGTTGGACAGAGGGTTCAGATATCTCAGTCCCTGCACAGCACACATTTCTACTCAAAGTCATATAGGACACATTCACAGTGCAGCTGAAAAGGGCCATCTCTCTACTTCTGCATAATCTCATTCTTTTCAGTGAAAAGAAAATTCACTCCCCAAAAAATCCACTTACAACCATATTGTCATTAAATCGGTAGTGTGTACAGAACTGAACTGAACACATATGTTAATGCAATGATGGATATTGTCTCTATTAAATTTTCATGAAAACAATATATGGGACAATGATGTGACGGGTCATTTTTTTCTCCAAAGGCCTAAATAATAATAAAAAAACAAAGATATGACATCCAAAGTATGTAAGGTAGTACAATTAGATCTCTTTTATCGAATCCAAAAGGTTTTAATTACATTTTGCTAGATATAAAGGTATTTTAAAGATTTTGAAGTGTCAGAAGGTCATTTGGTTTAACCGTCCAAAGGCCAATACAGCCACTTCATTTGTGATTAAAATATCTTAAAATGTAATAAATGTATTCTGGCATGATTTTATAACATCATATATCAACATAGTGCAAAATGGTATTAAAAATGTGTAGAAGTCGTTGCTTTGTTATGAGAAAGAATGTCCAGAAAAATGAATTTTATTGATGTCATTCGGAGTAACCAATATAAAGGGACCATTCTGGATCAATTCATGCGGTCAGTATCATGTGACAAGATGTGACATCATTCAGACATCAGCAAAGAACCACATGGTCATGAAGCAAAATAACAAACTCTCTTTTAACTATTTGAAAAATGTATGGTTTTACTTGCTCATACACATGTCCCGAAACATCAGGTCATTCGGTACAACCGCTATAAAACATGGAAAATGTTGTAATATTTTAAAAACTTGTACTAAATATAAAATGTTTGATTGTTCTTTTGCTAGCTAGATATCAGCCTGTTAGCATTTTTTGACAATATCATCACTCGGTAAAACCGAAATTTTGGTTAAACGAATTACTTTTTTGGTGACAAATTTTGTCCATCTTGTAAAAAATGACAAAAGCAGGGTTAATTGATTATAAAAACCACATAATCTCATTGTTAACACTTAATAAAACTTTAAGATTAATTATATCTCCATTATGTTTTTTTTACACTTTTAAAAACCTTATTCGTCAATGACCATATATACACTACCAGTCAAAAGTTTGGACACGGTAAGATTTTTAATGTTTTAAAAAGAAGTTTTGTCTGCTCACCAAGGCTGCATTTATTTAATTAAAAATACAGTAAAAACAGTGATATTGTGAAATATTATTACAATTTAAAATAACTGTGTTCTATTTGAAAATATTTGAAAATGTAATTTATTCTTGTGTTGGCAAAGCTGAATTTTCAGCATCATTACTCCAGTCTTCAGTGTCACATGATCCTTCAGAAATCATTCTAATATGATGATTTGATGCTCAAGAAACATTTATTGTGTACAACTGTACAAAATATTTGTGTACAATATTTCTTTTTAGGATTCTTTAGACTTTTGACTGGTAGTGTATATGTATGTATATGAGTCTTATATGACTGTACTGACAGCCATACGCAGGACTATTTACATCTTTTTACTGTACATACAGTCTCCTTAGTCTCATACCCATGTTCTCTCAATTGCAAGTTTTTCCCCAGAGCTCTTCTTTAGAGGTTAATTAAGATTAATTAAATATATCTAACTCTTCTCTCCTGAGATCCGATGATTGCACACAAGATTGATCTTTTTTTTTCTCCATCAGACCACTTCTTGTGTTGTCAGGGTTACCTTTTCCAAAGTTTAGAATGAAGGGCACACAAATTACAATGTGAGAGCCAAACATGCTTTTGTCCTTACTCTATGGCCCCATTTATTACTGGCAATAACATGTGCTTTGGTGATCCGATCACAAGTGGTCAGTCAAGACAGATTGACATTTACACCTGGTACTGACATGTGTTTCAAATGCGATTGATGTGACCACTTGTGATCGATTTTTGTCAAGGGCAGAGTCTCTGATTTCAAAAGTACATACATTTCACTTTACCTCAGCATGTCTCTGCATGTTCATGTCACACATACTGTGAAGATGTACAGTATACAGTGAGTGGTTCTTCTCTGCTCTCTAGGACACATAAGCATTTACATTACAAATGCCATTTCAAATGTAGTTCCTAAACAACCCAGAATGCGATTTGAGTGATCGGATTACAATGGACACAGTTTACAACTGTGATCACATCATCCAAGATGGATATTCATACCAAGCGTAAATGGAACATATGTTATTCACACAGTCAAGAGTGTAGGGGAAACTTCACCCATTAAAGGAGCCCATAATAACATTTCATATAATGGCTCATCAACCAAAATCCATCTATTCAGAAAGTTGTCTTACAAACAGAAATTAATGTGTTTTTAATGTGCAATCTATTTTGATAAACTGTAATTCCTCCTTGACTTGGAAAACAAGACTTGCTAATTCATTCTTCAATTACTGTTGCGCACAATCCCCAAAAGCAATTTAACAAATTGTGTTGCTAACTTCGAAATATGTGAACATTTTAGCAGTCGTGATGTTGCTTTCGATTTCTCTGTCTTCTAAGAGCATGACATTAAAATAAATAGTGTTTTAACAGCTCTTGTGTGGAATCAGAATTAGTGACGTACTAAAATAAAGCAAACATCCCCAAGAGATTCTCCACAGCAAGCATTTAGTAGAGTATTTGCATACTTTAATGGATTCATTTTGTTTAATGTGTTTATTTTTTTGAAGCTTCTTTCATCCCTGAGTTTATAAATGGATGTAGTTTGCAAATTGACAATAACATAAATGCTTGATGATTTGGGGGATTTGATTGGGGACCGTCTACATTCCCAAGGAACTTTTTGAATTGACTTGCTCAAAATATAACAGTGTGTAACTGGTTGAAGTGAAATGCTTTGGCATGCAAAGATAAAAAGTAATTGTCGTATAATGTATGTTTATAATGTTGATCAAATGCATTAGTAGTGTACTGACACTTTAATGTGATCAAGCATTAACACCCAGACATGTTAGCTGAAAATTCTCAAGTTGCATATATCAAATTTCAAAAAGTTTACGAGATGAGTTTTAGCTATAATATTTTTTATTGATGACAGGCAGACCAATACAGAATCTGCAGCTCTTCTGCATGTAACTGTAAATATGATGTAAACAAGTTCAGAGGTATTAAACAGGGTTTAACTAAACTATTATTAGTAGCTGAAAAAGTGTATTTACCAAAAATTAGCCAAAATGGTACTTTTTAGCCAACATTTGTACAAAACAACAAATAAACCACAATAAATTTTGTGGTCTATGTTGGTCATAGGGTGTGACACTATTCACACCACAACACTACACACTACAATGATGGCCGATTTCAAAACACTGCTTCGAAGCTTAACAAATCTTTTGTTTTGAATCAAGTCACTTCATTTCAGTAAACGAGGCTTCATTACGTGTTTTGAAATTTCAATAGTTTATGTGACTTTGTTTTTGAGTTTGATACCCAATTTGAAACAATGATTCGAAACAAAAGATTAGTAAAGCTTCGAAGCAGTGTTTTGAAATCGGCCATAACTAGATATTGTTAAAAAGTCTTTATTTTTATTTTTGGCACACAAAAAGTATTCTCATCGCTTTATAATATTAAGGTTGAACCACTGTACTCACATGAACTGTTTTAAATATGTTTTTAGTACCTTTCTGGGCATCTGAAAGTGTTAATTATCTTGCTGGCAATGGAGGCCTCACTGAGCCATTTCATCAAAAATATCTCAATTTGTGTTCCGAAGATGAACGAAGGTCTTACGGGTGTAGAACAACATGAGGGTGAGTAATAAATGTCATAATTTTCATTTCTGGGTGAACTAACCCTTTAAAATATCTTGATATGTATGTGACACTGTATTATATTTCAACTCAGTCTACTCTTTTTCCACCATGAAACACATAAAATAAAGATTTCAGAGAGGAAAAAAACAAAGAGATACTGGGAAAGAATCCACACCTTCCTCACTGGAAAGGATGAGTAAGTAAACAGATCAGAATCAGTAACACAGGGGAGTAAATATTAGCAAAGGGGACTGAAATGAGTGAACAGATATATTATTCAGTAGCAGCTTATCACTGTCACAGTTCAATTCTTATATCCTAGATTATATTTCTGCTTATTACCAAAAGTTATTAGCTATTTTTTTTTTTATCAGTGTCTATTTACACTAAGTGCAAATAACCCACCTTGTTGGCAGAGACTATTTACACTAACTCTGCCCACCACTGCCTGGTTTAAACCGACAAAATGATAAAAGAAACATATCCAGTAACAGAAGCAGTGGTGTGGAGAGTAAGAATAGCAGACTTAGCTTTTCAAGTTCAAGTTCAAATCACTTTTTTACAATCCCATTCTTTGCCCAATTCGTATCCCATACCATCTTGGAGGGCCATTTATTTTGAATAAGAATGACGAAAATATTTGACATAAAATAAAATGACATAAATATCCATTTATGATTTCAATAAATATATACCGGATAATAACTGTTGTTTTTATTGCATACTGAATTATACTGAGGGGATCATAGTATCTGCCCCTATTTGCAATATAAGTATTCAGTAAATAGCATCTAATACTATTTACACATTTAAATCTAATATGTTGTCTTATTATCATATGGTGCGCCATAATAATTTGAAAAAAAGAGAAATTATCACATTGTTTTCAAGCTTTTTAAACACATAAATAACCTCAAATAAACAGCACAAACACATTGAGATTTTATTTTCTCTCTCTCTGGAACTCAAGAGCACACAACAATGTACCATCAATTTGAAGAAGTCACGCCATCTTTCAGGTGCTATTTGGTTTCCTGTTTCTTTGTAATTGTTGATTGTGATAATAGCATTAGGCTTAAAATAAATAAATCACTGAATGATACACAGAGTACAAGATGTTAGCAAGATAAAGATTCACAATTTCTAAGTAAAAGAACATCAGCTATTTTTAAACCAGGTTTTTTTTTTTTTTTTTTTACCCGAGATACTGAGCAAGTTTGCTACATCTGCAAAGTGACACAATTGGAGCTGGTTATGTGATGCAAATGTCAAAATGTATTAGTTAAAGGGTTAGTTTACCCAAAAATGTCATTTATTACTCACCCTCATGCCGTTCCACACCCATAAGACCTCCGTTCATCTTCGGAACACAAATTAAGATATTTTTGTTGAAATCCGATGACTCAGTGAGGCCTGCATAGCCAGCAATGACATTTCCTCTCTCAAGATCCATTAATGTACTAAAACATATTTAAATCAGTTTATGTGAGTACAGTGGTTCAATATTAATATTATAAAGCGACGAGAATATTTTTGGTGCGCCAAAAAAACGAAATAACGACTTATATAGTGATGGCCAATTTCAAAACACTGCTTCATGAAGCTTCGGAGCGTTATGAATCTTTTGTGTTGAATCATGATTTGGATCGCGTGTCAAACCTCCAAACTGCTGAAATCACGTGACTTTGGTGCTCCGAACCGCTGATTCGATACAAAAGATTCATAACACTCCGAAGCTTCCTGAAGCAGTGTTTTGAAATCGGCCATCGGCCATTTTTGGGTAAACTAACCCTTTAACAAATCATGAACTATGGTAAAAGTGTTTTGAGGTCAAAACATAATCATAATCAGTCATAATTTGTGTGAAAAGAAAAAGAAGTTGTTGGTGTTTTACTGCCACTAGTGTTCATCAGCTGGAAACTGCAGTGGATTGTAGGTAGAGGTATGTTTCCCCAATATAATAAGTGAGAATTTAAAATGTATTATATGGGATATAGACTACTATATCCCATATAATAAGGGATATAGACTACTTTTACTAACCAAAACACCTTGTGTGTGCACGCTACTATTCATAATATTTATGTTTAAATTTCATATATACTTTTTTATATTTATATATTATTAGATGTATTTATATATGAATATATATTGTTTTAGTTTTTATTTATTTGACATTCAACAGACCATATTCCTCTGCATCAAAGAACACAGCAGTCAATAATGTGACTTCCTCCTCCAACATGTACAGCAGCGTGACCAAACACATTCTTATGATGCACTCACCGACTAATGCCCTGTCATGTTCTGTAAGCGTGTGTGTGTGTGTGTGTGTGCAAAAGGACAAAGAAGAAGAGAGAAGAGAACAAACTTCAAATGAGCCGAGTGAAGTAAATGTGAAAATAAATGGAGTGATAAAAAAGAAATGGAGCAAAGTAGAATCACGCAAAGCCATTAAGGAGAAAGAAGAGAACAGGAAATGAAAAAGATGCCATCTTTTGATGTGTGTGTGTCTGTGTGTGTGTGTGTGTGTGTGTGTGTGTGTGTGTGTTGTCTGAGCTGTAGGTATTGACAGAAAGGCAGTGATGACTCTCATCTCTAAGTGTGTGTGTGTGTGTGTGTGTGTGTGTAGGTACAGATCAGAAGACCTCAGGGTGTGTGTGCAGGAAAGAAGGTCCAGAACAGCATGAGGGTGAGTGAATGATGATAAGTTTTCATTTTTCAAGTCACGAGCCCTGACCACCAAGGAAGACCTTAGACACTCACACTGACTTGTTACCAGATCAACGTCCCACGTGAAAATTACCTAACAAAAGGTCAGACTAACCGGCCCTGCTATATTCATTAATCAAAATTTAACCCATAATGGGTTGTAAATTAAAAATCAATTTAACACAAGCAAAATGATTACAGTAACAACACAGGCAAATGTATCACCTAGACACCTAGAAAATGTATAGATAAGCAAGGACACCTAGAAAGGGACAAAAATGTAAGAAAAATTTAAAAACAACGTGTTTAAATCATTATAATATGCTGATTTTATGATCACATAAACATTTATTATTATCAATGTTGAAAACAGTTTTTTGCAGCTTGTGGAAACCGTGAAAAAATACCATCCAAAAGTTTGGGGTTAAGAAAAAGAAAGAAAAAGAAATTAACACTTTTATTCAACAAGAATTAAACTGATCAAAAGTGACAGTAAAAACATTTATAATGTTACATTTATAATGTTTCAACTGAATGTGGTTCTTCTAAATTTTCTATTCAACAAAGAATCCTGAAAAAAACTCTCATGATTTCCACAGTGTTAAGCAGCAAAAACTGTTTTTAACTATGATAATTATAAGAACCATTATTAAGTTTCCCATTATGGATTTTTGAAAATTATTTTTCATGTAGTGTGTAACATAGCTCTAAGTGAATGAAAACATCCTGCAAAGTTTTAAAACTGAAAGTGCACCGTATATAAAGTTATTGTCTCTCAAAAGTATCGACTCTGAATCAATTAAACGAGTCGTTTGTAAAACGAATCCCAAGCCGTTTCATTGTAACATCAAGACGAAACATTAGCATATTACCCGCCCACTTGCGCGTGCTGACACCAGGGAAAACTTGAAACTGACCTGTGGGCTAGGTTTGCTAACATAAACATAAAACAACTTTTCCTTTCTGAGTCTTTATTTTTAGAACAGAGCAGAGCACCATCATTATTATAATACAATGTCAGTGATGCAAGCACTGTAAACTGTACTCCGTGTTAACCAGCAGAAGTCATCTGACCAATCACTGCAGATTAGCGTCACACAAAGGAAGGGTTTGGAAAAATGAATCGTTGAGCAAATAAGATAAAAATAAATGCATATTATAAGACAATGAAAGTGTTTTTTTGACCTTAAATGCATGTAAATCTGTTGTTGGGGACTCCCAAAACAAAATTAGGAACCTTTCAAATGCCATAATAGGGGCACTTTAATAACTGAGTACCAATGACAATTGATTATAGCACTAAATCAGCATATTAGAAAAAGATTCTGAAAGACACTGAAGACTGGAGTAATTGTGCTGAAAATGTAGCTTTGCCATCACAGGAATAAATTATATATATTCGAATAGAAAACAGTTATTTTAATTTGTAATAATATTTCGCAATATTACTGTTTTTACTGTATTTTTTTGATCAAATTAATGCAGCCTTGGTGAGCATAAGAAACTTCTTTCAAAAACATTTAAAAATCTTAATTGTTCCAAACTTTTGATTGGTAGTACATTTCATTTTTTCTTCCACCAACAAAAAGAGTCCCACTATACGGCTAAAGCTTCAGACTTTGAATGCCAGCAAGAAACACACGAACTGAAAGCCTGTGATAAACCCTGATAAACTCGGAAATAAACTGTTTATTATAGTGACTCGACAGGATTAAAGCATGAGATTGATTGAAATGATGACACAATTTAATTATAAAGTCACATGCCCTGAGTGCCAAGAAAGGCCTTAAACACTCACACTGACTAGTTACCAGATCAACGTCGTATGTGAAAATGACCTAACAAGAGGTCAACATGACCCGCACTGCTGCATCCATCAATCAAAAGTGCCGCATTGCCTCTATGAACCCCGACATGCCCTCAGCAGCGCCAAGGTCAGCCACCCGGCCAACTGCGGCTCTCAGAGGGGTGTACTGGGAGAACAGGTGGACACTGGCACAAACATATACACCTGTTTAGAGAGATGGACAACTGGTGTCAGCTGCACAAGGTCAGTACTATGGCAGATGGGGTCAAAACAAGCCACAAACTAAAAGTAAAAGTTGCAAGGACTTGCATAATAACAACAATATGATGTCACTAAGAATAGGGCAAAAGTGGTGTGTTGCGGGTGTTTGCAACAGAAACACTTGGCAATTAACGCTGTAAGAGTGTGATGTACTGTAATTATAAGCTAACACAGTGGATGTGCTTATTAAGATGCACCAATTGCACACACATCCAATACACACTATCATGAGAAGATGGCTCGCCACAAGCTATTGTTCTGATGTAAATATATGATTAAAAGTGTAACCCAGAAACAAATGCTGGTCACATCGTATGACTTTCACTTGGTGGAAAAGCAGCTTTGTTAAAATAAGGACCAGTAAATGATGTCAGAATTGTTATTTGTGGTGTGTCTTTGAAGTTGTTATGAAATGAAACCATTCACCATATCTAAATGCATGTTAAAGATGTATATGTTTAATTTATAATATTTTAAATCAAAATAAATATAGTGTAAATATTAAATTATTAAACTTAACATAGCCCAATTTGAACAAGTAATGGATTAATAAGACCAAAGATTGCCCATTTTATGTACCCGAAATGAATTATATCTCAGGTTTAACCACTATACGAGCCAGCGGCAAATGCCTGAAGCACTGGCCGAGATGAAGCTGTTCTCGGCGGGTACACGAGCACTGAATGGCCGCTGATGGCCTGGAACTCGCATCTCAGAAAACGTCTAAAAAAAGTGTAAAATAGGCGCTATGATTAAATATGAGTCACATATTTCAGGTCTAAACAACTATATTTTCACCTAAAAAAAAATCTTAACACTACAGTTTGTGGTACAACAAGTGTAGTATTTGTAAAAAAAATATGGTGGATTTGCTCTGCCGCCATGACAGTCGCTTCAAGCGGAGTGATACAAACTAGGGCTGAAACGATTAGTCAACATTATCGACAACGTCAACAATAAAAAAACTGTGTCTTTTGATCTCATGTGACCTATTTGAAGGGCCTGCAATGACGTGGTTTGACCAGATAACGCACCAACAGATAAGACAGATCAGGTTACTTTTGATATAAAACAAAGTCTCAGGTTTTAAATTCTCAATTGTACTATGGGATTTAAACAATACATGTGGTTTTGGCGCTCTTAATGTGGCGTGACATCGCTTTATCACCTCAGGTCAAACGGCGCGTGAACCTATTATCTCTTCCTATTTTCTGCTATTACAGCACAAAATAAACATGAATGAACATCAAAAAGATACAGTACAACTTACTGAAATGAAGTACTACAGAGTTTCAACCACAGAAAGACGTAAAAAAAAAAAAAAAAAAGCAGCTCGCAAACAAATATGTCACAAAATGTAACATTTACCTCAGGCAAGCTATACAATGACCATAAACTCGGTAGTTAAAAAAAATAAATAAAGAGTAGCATTTTTCAAAAAATATGGACAATATTACATATTCATATTTAATATTAATACACTTATTAAAAAGTTATTACAATTCCCAGACTTAATAAAACACAGTACCAGTCATTGTAACAGTTGGACTATTGATGACTTATGAGGAGAAAAGAAAAGCTGAAGGAGATTGTTCTATTCAGTTGGCTCGAAATTCATTAAAAATACACTTTCAAAAGCTGAAGTGATTTCCTTGTTTTATTTATTAAAATAGGCCTATAACTCAATAATTAACTAATTGCTAAAGTGGAATAATTGAACAAAGCCTACTGATTAATCAGTGTAATAATTGTAATAATTGACGATTAGTCGATTAATCGTTCTAATAATCGTTTGTTGCAGCCCTAATACAAACGGTGAAAAGGTAGGAGTGCTGTTATCACTAGAATATCACACGGCTCTCAGCCAATCAGATTCGAGAACCAGATAGAAGCATTGTATAAACAGCCATATCGCATGGCTACTCATGTGATATTGCTCGTATATATACAGTATATGCCTACACGCATGTAAATAATAAAAGCGCATATATGAAACCCGCAGGGCATATATTTATTTAATTAAATCACATGCCTTTGTGAATTCACAATAGCACTATGCTATAGTGTGTTTTTTAAAGGTTTTTAATACATTGTGCAGCCTTAGAAAACAGTCTTATAATGCAGTTCATGGATTCTCGTCCATGGAAGGCGCCACGTCCGGTATTTTGCCGGTAAATTGCAATCGAGGACTTTTTTTTAACCGAGTACTTGATTTCAATCGAGGAATCGTGACAGCCTGAACGACAGTGTGTGTACTTAGATCATACGAAATATGTATAGATCACACCGAATAAATCACGTTTTCATGTTTTTTGTATAATTTGACAAATGTACATTCTTGATTGGAAATGAAATAGGCCTAAATATTCTGGTCAAGACTCACGAGTGATGTTTACTTTTTTTTTTTTTTTTTCTGTGTACAATTATATTAACATTTGAAGAAAGTTTATTTCATTTTAAAATGTATGAAAATATGAACATACCAATTAAAAAAATAGATTGAAAGGTCTGGGAAAAGGCTAAATCTGTGCATAAAAGCCATTTGAAAAGTAGCAAAAATAGGTCATGGTACAATGTTTTCACTTCACATCTGTTAATTGTAATAAAAACCAACCCCTTCAACAAAAATGCTCAAAGATCAAGACACAGCCTTTTGAGTGAACTACTCCTTTAAGACCACAGACAACAGAGCAAACACTCCTTTAAGTCACTGAACATGGCATTTATGGGTGGCATTTATTTCTTTATTCCAGTGGTGGACTGACATGATCCACTGACTTTCTAAATCATTCAGCTGTGCTATTTATATTAGACAGACTGATATGGTGCATATAGGCTATATATTTCAGTCAATTGTAGTCATTTGCTTCCACAACAATAGTAATTATCATCATTTTCAATGGCTTGAGCAGATTCTGCCACGGACATCCACAGAGAACAATAAGAGTGCCTTTATAACGTTTGTCTTCCTTCTCCAGCTCTTCAGAGCTGCTTTTGACTCATGAAAGGTTTTAAATCTAAGAGTAAATTGGGGAAATTAGTTATCTGATATATCTGCAGTGTCTCAGAGGAGAATACAAACACACATTGCTGGAGGAGAGGCAGCATGTGGGAGCCATGAGGAAAATGATTTGATTCAAACCCCCTGAGTCCCAATCAACCCAAACTCAACAGATATACTGGCAACATGCGCATGCAAGAACGTGTAATGTATTTCCCATCACACAGTCGCTGGTGTTAGTGCTGGGTAACACCATAAATGTTGTGGTCTGAAATGAACAATAAGCACCAAAACACCAACAAACGTGCGCCGCTGGCAGCACTGCATTCACACACACTAAAATAGCTTATTCAGGTCAACAATCTGTTGTTGTTTTTTATTATTGTTTTTGTTTTGTTTGTTTGTTTGTTTGTTTGTTTCAGTCGGGTTTTCTCCCTAAGGTCTCAGTTTAATGAAACCTTGAATGTTTTGAGCCATGTGCTACATTTCAAAGCAAGTACAGTAGATTCAGATGCAACTTCGTTCAAACGCTGCATAAATGATGTTATGAGCGGCGCATGCCTCCATTTGCACTTCCAAACAACCAGCCATGGGAAAAACAAACACACTTGCTCCACGTCAAGCCTGTGTAAAGCTTGGAAACTGAATCTACATATTCATGTACTATTGTATGATCCGACCTGTCATCTGCAAAACATTAGAAAAATTCTTGTTGCCATAACAGCAGAACACAGCTGTCTGCACTTTGATTAGACCAATGTTGGAGAATCACTAAGTAAAGTAACTCTACTAACTTAATGAAATGTTTCAGTAGCTTGACAGCTCAGCTATTAAAAAAAAATACTTTGCAAGTAACAAGCGTTCCTCCAGCAGTGCAACATGAACAAAATGCTACACTGCATGTGATTTTTCTGTCACACTGTTGGTACATGCAGCTTTAAAGCCAAGCTATGATTAAATAAGCTACTGCCTAAAAAAAATTGTTCAAAATGTATGTAGCAAAATATTCTTTTTATCATTGCTTGACATGATATATACAGTACATTATCATGTTTTCTAATATATACATACACACACATTACGCCTATAAAAAGTAGTCATAATGGTGTACTAACACACTGTGTGTGTGCAAGTGTGTGAGTAATAAGTTCATTATAAGTTTGTATTTTCAGCAATAGTGCACCCTTACTTTACTGAGATAAGAAGGTCAGGGAAAAATCTGTAAATAGAAAATCTCCATTGTGCCTTTTGTGCTTTTGCAGTTTTTTTTTTGTTTGTTTGTTTTGTTTTGTTTTTACTTGTTACTTTGCACTTTTTTAGAAAATATTTACCATTATTCAATTTTTTTTATTTTTTTATTTAGGATATTAAATTTTTTGATCCTACATTTCCGTGTTTTAAAGAATTAAATTGTTGTTGTCATTTAGTGTGTAGGCCTACTTGCATTATTATGCTGTTACATTATGATTATATATTCAGTGGCATAAAATGGTGGTAAATTGACAATAATATCGTTTATCGCAATTATTTCTGGAACAATATATCGCACAACAAAAAGTAGTTATCGTGACAGCCCTAACAAGCACAACTCACAGGTAATGAGAGGGGAACAACAGGGCAGAGATGAAAGAGAACAGTCCCCTGTATTAGGGCTGCACGATCCATGCCAATTGGCGCGCGATATAACCGCACACCAATTGGCAAAGGCTGTGATTATTATATGTGTAGCCTGTCAGAGCTGTAAGGCTCTGTGATCAGTAGTAAATGCTTCTCCATCTGAAAACCAGAGGGCGCTCTTGCACAGAAACTCTAAATATTCCCTGCCGCAGAAGAAGATAACACGCGTCAAATTGCTGTAGCTGAATAAACAGAAGACTGAAATGCTTTGATTGATTAAACATGACTAATAAACACAGAACTTCCTTATTCTGTCTAAAGGCAGGAACACACCAAGCCGACGGTCAGTTGTCGGGCAGTTTTTGTTTGTCGGCAGACTAAGTTTTCTCAGTATGTTCCACACCGTCGGCTGAGGTTGGTCCTTGTCGGATTTTTTCCGGCCGATTCGACATGTCGGAGCTCATCGGTCCGTCGGGCCATCTGATCATTCTGATTGGCTGTGCTGCTACTGCCACCTGCTGGTACGGAAAGGCATTTCATCTTACGCAGGCGCAGAGCGGACGTGCTACTTGGCCGTCGGCTGTCGAGCGTCGGTTTGGTGTGTCAGGGCAACTTTGGACCCAGATGCTACTGACGTGAGCCAACCCCACAGTCTGCTTTCGTCGCCACTAGTTCGCTAGTTCGTTGGCTTGGTGTGTTCCTGCCTTAAGAAGCCACATCATCTCAGAAGAATGCTCAACTGTCGTTATGAAGTGAGTTTGGAGTAAAAACATGTTGTGAAATGTTGTCTTTTGTTGGACAAGATGTTAATAAATGCTCCTCATGTCTGGAAAGATGTTTGACATGTGTTGCTTTTTCAAATGTACATTATAAGCAACTCAAACTCGCAGTGTTTACAGATGGATTAGCATTTGGAGCCATACTTCATAAAAAAAAAATAAACGCAGCCTTTAAGCGATAATCGCGTTTAAGTTCAATGTTATTTTTCGTATTGTGCAATAAATCATGCAGCCCTATCACACACTAGAGGTATCCAACACCACTCAACGTATTTTTACATTTTGGTGGGTTATCTGAACAACAAGTTGGAATCTGGTTTAATGTCACTGATAGACACTTTTCTTAATGGCCGGTCTGTTCACATAAGGGTTACTGTGTTCCAAAACAAAATTGTTCTCAAGATACATTTTTAGTATTTAAACTGTTTTTAAATATCTTATAAACACTAATGAGACACATAAAATCATGACGCAACAACCAAAGGCATCAATCTGCTCGTGTACAACAATGAAAAAAAACAAAAAAAAAACATTCTGACAGTAATTGTCTTGAAGTTTATTGTTGAAGGCAGTAGATTTGTTACAAAAGTACTGCTTGGAAGGCTTTAATGGTGATGCTTTAAAGAGGATATATTTAAAGACAGACAAAAGACAGACAGTCTCTTTACTCACACTTTGTAAATGCAGTATTGAACAACAAAACCTGCTGATGCTGGTGCATGTCGTAGGGTGAGTCATTTACATCAAGTAAACATTGACCTGCCGAGTCGATTACCTTACTGGATGACTAGTGAAAATTAGTAGTTGCCAAACCCTAGCCAAGATGGAATTTAAACAAACAAAGCTGAAAAATAACACCTATATATATATATATACTTTATTAATTGATCTGGTTTTACACTACTTTACATTGCTATTTCGCAAATACAACATTGATAATAAATCTACACTGCAAAACATACAGCGAACAGTGTAGTCCGATTACTGAACGAATGACTCTTATGAGCCAGTTCTTTGCAGTGAATTGAAACCATACAGAATGACCAATGTAGTCCAACTGATTCTTGATAAGAATGACTCTAATGAGCCAGTTCTTTGCAGTAAATCAAATTCATACAGCACAACCAACTGTTACAGTCCTCATATTTCTGTTTTCCCCTGTGACCTAGTTTTCCCCATTCTGTTTGATTAGTTCATTTGATTCACCTGTGTCTAGTTAATCACCTTGTTAAGTTCCCTTTGTTTGCCTCATGTATATATACCTTGTGTTCTCCTTCAGTCTCTGCCCGTTCTTGTTTGATGTATGTTGTGTGTAAGCTGATATTCTAAGTTTAGTTATTAAATTCTGCCTTTATTGTTCCTCTTCGTCTGCCTGATGTTTTATACCACACACTAATGTAACACAAGAATGGACCTAACATTGATTTTTTTGATTTATTTTTTATTTTTTGTTATTTCCCTCATGAATCTACCCGCTGTCCAGCTTCTCTGCCTGGAGCAGGGAGACCGCTCGCTGGAACAACACACTAGTGACTTTCTCCAGCTTGCGTGCCAGACTAAATTCCCGGACCGGATTTTGAGCGGTCCAAGGCACGCATTCCAGCGGACAGTCCAACAGAGGACTTCGCTGCATTCGTGGAGTGGGTGCTGGTGAACAATAACTCCCCGTTCACCATCGGCCCTGCTGAGGATGACACCAGCCCCATTCCACATCCAGAGACCAGCCACCCGCCACCGACTACGTGCACGATGGAGAGACGAGAGCCCACCACAGACCGTGGACTTCAACCTGCCGTGACGGACAAGACCAAACCTGAAGAGAAGACAGAAGAAGTTGTCGCCCCGGGGTGTGAACCACAAGGTGTGTCTGACCAGGTGCGTGAGCCCGTTACATCGTGTGCTGCCGAGGGAGTGTTAGTGGAGTTTAAAGGCTGGGAGGAAAGCTCCGCCCACAACCTCGCTGCGGTGGATGGGGTCGCTATGGCCGCTGGAACTCTTTTTGGAATATTGGATGTGTTTGAGGAGGTTAATTCCCTGTCTCCTTTCTCCGCTGGTTCCGTCCAGCCCTGAACTGGCCGTCTCCCTGCTGGTTCCGTCCAGCCCTGTGTTTTCTGTGTTCCCTCCCAGCCTCCCTCTCCCACCTCCTCTGACTGCCGTTTCATCATTCCTGCCTCCGCTGGTACCCTTCAGCTCCATCACCCAAGTGTGTGAACCCGCTTTGAAGCTTCAGGCCACCAGCTCCACCTAGACCAGAGGTTCCCCTGCCTCCAGCCTCCGAACCCAACACTCCACCGCGGCCTGTCGACGCATCGCCTCCGCCGTGGCTCCTCCCTCTCTCGGCTTCACTGGAAACCTTCAGCCTCACAACTCCACCGGGTTCCCTCGTCCCACAGGCTCCGACTTGGTTAGACGTCGTCCAGCCTGCACCTTCGGTTCCATCTGGCTCCACCATCCCTCCGTCTCCTCCTTCGTCCTCAGTCCCACCGCCTCCGTCTCAGTCTTCAGGTTCCCGGTCTCCACCTCGAATGCTCATCGTCCCAGCTCCATCTCGGTCTCCAGATCCAGCAGTGTCGTGTGGGCTGTCCGGCATGCCAGCTCCACCTGGATCTTCATTGTCAGTGGCGTCTCCATCGGCCGTCCCCAGGGTGGCGCCTCTCAACTCTCCATTATGGCGTCTCCCACCTTCGACTCCACCCTGGGGCCTCATCATGGTTGGTCTCTGGACCAACATCTGGCTCCTCCCACCCTCCACTCCCCTATGGACTATTCTGGTTCTGTTTATTGTCTGTTTTTGCCCCTCTCCTCTTCCTCGTCCTCTTCCAGAGCCCCCGCCCTCCCTCCTCTGTTGGACCTTGTATGGCATGAGGACGCGCCTTGCCAGAGGGGGGCGAACTGTTACAGTCCTCATATTTCTGTTTTCCCCGTGACCTAGATTTCCCCATTCTGTTTGATTAGTTCATTTGATTCACCTGTGTCTAGTTAATCACCTTGTTAATTTCCCTTTGTTTGCCTCATGTATATATATACCTTGTGTTCTCCTTCAGTCTCTGTCTGTTCTCGTTTGATGCATGTCGTGTGTAAGCTGATATTCTGAGTTTAGTTATTAAATCCTGTCTTTATTGTTCCTCTTCGTCTGCCTGATGTTTTATACCACACGCTAATGTAACACCAATGTCGACCAAACCATTCTTGAAAAAAAAAAATTGTACAACCAATTACTGAAAGAATGATTTTTATGAGCCGGTTCATTTTAGTGAATTAAATCCATACAGCACAACCAATACAATCCAAACAATTCTTGAAAGAATGACTCTTATGAGCCAGTTCTTTGCAGTGAATTGAAACCATACAGCATGACCAATGTAGTCCAACTGATTCTTGAAAGAATGATTCTTATGAACTGTTGATAAAAGTTTTTCTAAAATTAGATTCTATTCCAAAAACAAAGAAAAAAAAAAAAAATATCGGAATCTATCATCTTGCTTACAGTATCGCAATATTTTATATTATAACCCCCGATTCACAACCCTACTGATAAACGTATAACTGTGTTGCAGAGTAAATCACTTTGGCTAAAATATGTAAATGGTAATTCTTTGACCTATTCTAACATGCAAATGTCACCTGGTGAATGCAGCGCTGCAAACTTAACACACGTGTATATACAAGCACAGATGGATGATCTCAGCTGAGCTCTCAACCCCTCATGAAAATCTGCAAATGACACTAATTAGCATATTTAACTAGCCTGTCCCACATACACACACCCACTCTCAGTCATAATGTACACACGCATCCCTCCGCGAGGGAAATGAGACCCTTCAGCTCTGGCAGTGAATGGGGATGTCTAGACTAACCCCTGGAGCACAGCTCCACAACCACAAATTAAACGAATGCAAAATTACAGAGAGGAAGAGAGCGACACAGCGAGTGATGAAATTAGTGTGGTTTGAATGTAAGGCAGAGTCGTGCGGGTCTAAGGAGTTTACTGTGGTGTCTGTATGTATTGGGCTAACAAGTCTACTGAAGTAAGTTGGAATAGTTCACCCAAATATTACAATTCTGGCATCATTCTTGTCATTTCAAAGCTGCAGTATACTGTTATTTAATTCTGTGGAACACAAAATAAAAATTCAAATACATTCCACAATTCATACATCCCAATGTAGGAATGTAGTTATAAAGGAAATCTAATGCCCTTATACAAGAAATTTTAACTGCAAAATGTTGTGACTGACCAATCACAATCTTCTATCATAGAGCACTGTTTAACAATTTCAAATGGCTCACTTGAAAAAAAAAAAAAAAAAAAAAAAAATCCATAACTAAGTATAAAAAGAGAGAACCACTACCACTACCACTTCATTCCCTACCACTGTTTTTCAGATTGACATTTCAAATATCACTCATCCATAGAATTTTTCAAAAAAAAAAAAAAAAATCATCATATTTCCCCTGAAAATTGTATATTATGAAATGCAGTATATATACTACCTTTTAAAAGTTTGTCGTCTGTAAGATTTTTTAATGTTTTTGAAAAAAAAAAAAAAAAAAAAAAAATCTTATGTTCACCAAGGCTGCATTTGTTTGATTAAAAATACAGTAAAAACTGTAATAACGTGAAATATTATGATTTAAAATAACTTTTATATTTTAAAATATAATTTATTCCTGCAATGACTAAGTTGAATTTTCAATATCCATTACTCTAGCCTTTAGTTTCACATGATCCTTCAGAAATAATTTTAATACGCTAATGTTGTGGTCAAGAAACGTTTCTTATTATTATCAATGTTGAAAACATTGTGCTGGTTAATATTTTGGTGGAAACATTGATACATTTTTATTATTACATTATTATAGATTCTCTGATTATTAATAGAACATTTAAAAGAACAGCATTTAAGCAGTTTTGATCAATTTATTGCTGGAGAAAAAAAAATCTTACTGATCCCAAATTTTTGAATTTTTAATATGCTTTTCTTGCTTTTAACCACCTTATGCTTGTTAGTTGCAGATGAAAGTAAAATACAATATAAGCAGAAATTAGGGAGAACATTGCGAGATCGTATCCTTGTCCAACATTTTTGGTGCACCAAGTACTGTTAAATTAGTGTAGAGTTAACAGAATACAATTTGTCTTTGCATTTTGTTTAAAGGGCAGCACAGAGTTTTCATCAGGAACAAACAAGCTGTGAAGGACAGAACAAGATGAAAAGCAAGAGTATTAGTTATCTTTTATCCTGATCCTGACCATGTGACTTGGCAAAACCTGAGACGTTTAGATTGATCAGCAGAGCAGTTAACCCCCACTGCTCTAAAAATAAGACCGTGGGCAGACCTCCAAAATCCAAACACATGCCCCACAAATCCCAGCATGCTTTGATTACCATTAGGAGCCCTGAAAGGATAGACAAGCCAAACGCTCCTTAGGTGGGAAAGTTGCTGTGTTCCAATTCACATATTTTCCTTATTAAGAGCATGCAAATTTAGTGCATCCTAACTCAAATTACATTTCTGAAGTGCGCATTCATCTATGTTTTATTAGCCAATATTGCACAAAATCTCTTGCATTATGAAAGAGAAGTTTCTGATGCTCAATTTCAACTTTTTCAGTTGAAGAATTTGGCAAGTAATGCAAAAGTAAAATAAAACAAACGATATATTTATTATTAATATTTGAAAAACTTCTGTATGCCACATCTAATTCATGTGGTGCAATCAACATGCAGGGGAAAAAAATACTAAAAAAGGAAATGATTTTGGGGCATTTGTGGTTAAAAAGTATATTACTGTTTATTTTTTTTAAGAAAATGGCCAATGGTTTCGCTAGATAAGACTCTTATTCCTCGTCTGGGATCATGTAGAGCCCTTTGAAGCTGCACTGAAACTGCAATTTGGACCTTCAACCCACTGAAGTCCACTATATGGAGAAAAATCCTGGGATGTTTTCCTCAAAAACCTTAATTTCTTTTCAACTGAAGAAAGAAAGACATAAATATCTTGGATGACATGGGGGTGAGTAAATTATCAGGAAATTTTAATTTGAAAGTGAACTAATCCTTTAATATGGCATCATGTCCCTATACAGGTATATTACTACATATTCAAAAGTACATACTTTCCCACCACCATACTCCATTCAATTCAACTCGCAGAGTCAAAATTTCCAACTTCCTGCTTGGAAAAGTGCGACAGAACAAAATGTCTCTCTTTCAGAGCAAGACAGCAGACACAGGAAGCTAAAATTCATAATGCAATACATACACGCAAACATCACAAACCCCCCTACACTGCAGAAAATGCAATCTGAGAGAGGAAATTGCTTTGCATCACTGAGCGACTTCACATCAGTGCCAAAACAAAGATCATCCCTGTCTTCCATTGTCGTTCCGTACCCTTCGCTGCGTTCTGCAGCCCAGACCTCCAAACACACCCTCTCAGACCAGGGTTTATTTTATTTTTCATTAGCTGGTTCCATCTGCAGTACGCAGAGTGAATAAATAAGACACACAAACACATTTCTGTGTGATTTGATGGGGCTTGAAGGAGGACACAGCGTGGAACGGACCAAGATTTGGGACCGAGATGCAACAGCAACCCATCATTTCATTGTGGAGATCAGAGGCAATCAGCTGTCAGGCAGCACCTGCGAGCTCAGCAGGACCGGGCCACCCTCCTCTGCCCTCCACGGGCCACCGTCGGCACGCTTTATGAAATATTCACTGATTACTGGAGAGAAAGATTGAATGAGAGCAAACATGAGTGAAGTGACACATGGAGAACGACGGAAAAAGAAAAAGAAAAGCAGCCCGAAGCGTTCGTGCATCGGTTATTTTCGCCTGAGTGCTGACATTGATTAATTGAAGATGTGAGACCTGCTGTGCACTTTCTCTCTCTCTCACTAACACCTTTTTATGGCCAGTTTACGGAGGTCTCTTTTGAGACAGTGGGTGTCAGCTGGTGGGTGGGTGGCACGCAGCCCACCAGGAGGCTTCTGTAAATGATTTCTTTTATTAGAAATAATTGAAAAATTAATGGACACAGCCATGTGTAATAGCTAGAACAGTAATTTGACACGATTAGGCAAGAATCAAATGGCATCTGACGTCAAACCAAGTGAAAAGAGTTTTAAGGAATAAAGTTTGAATTTTCACTTCTGGTCTGCTCTTCATACAAACTTTTCAACTTTTTTGTAACATTGTGATTTGTGTATAATAATATAATATAATTACAAAATCAAGAAGTTGCTATGTAAATCTGGTTATTTTACAGATTTATTGATCTTTTTTAAATTATTTATAATTATTTTAGTAAATATTATAAAATAAATATAAATTCCATTGCAAAAATTGCTATGCATGTTTTACATGCGTTTCACAGATTATGACACGTTTCCACAGTTATCAACATCACAAATCTAGTGTCATATTTTTTTTTTTTTTTAAATGTAACATACGTTTATAATGCTTTACTTTGTGTTATATTACCTTGGTAGTTAATTGTGTATATATATATATATATATATATATATATATATATATATATATATATATATATATATATATATGTATGTATATATATATATATATATATATATATATATATGTATGTATATATGTATAATGAATTACTCTTGCAAGGGTGTTTTTAATACAGTGACAGCAAATTTCACATCATTTATTTTTCAGATTGCTGTAACCATTCTCTCGATATTGTTTCTTTCTTTTTGTTATTGGAGCAAACAGGAATTCAAAAAATATAGTCTTATTTGTTGTTGTCTCCTTTTCACCACTATATAAGTTTATCCAACTGTCGACTTCCACTTCTGAGAACACAGGAAGTGTGAAAAGGGTCCATAGTGTAATTTCATATTTGTCAGCTTTATATCGGCCACGCTGCTCTCTAAGATATTTCCATGAACCACCAAAAGGGTGTTTTTTTGGTGACTGTTTTTATTAGGCAGCATGAACATTCTTCTAAACATCTCAAAAAATAAAAAAAAATAAAAAAAATACAGATTTGGAGTAAATTATGGAATCTGGGTAAACTACTGTATGAGTGGTTAGGTTGTGGGTTTGTTTCCCAAGATAATGTACTGGCACATTGCGGCAAGGTGCATTGTGAGATAGCATCAAACCACACAAGTGAGGCCCACTTGAAGAGCTCCCCAACAGGATGACTGCAGTACTGGCAAGAAACAGGGTGGATGAAAGCAGACAGTTTAGTAGCCAGATATTTTACTATTGCTATGAAGTCTAGAGCAGTTTATTCTGACCAAAAACCACAAGCTTAGACACAAAACAATAAAATATATCTATTCAAGGGTGCCATTAGTAAACTAAAAATAAGAGTATGCTTTTAGTCTACTTATGTACTTATCAGTTATATACTTAAAACACTCAAGTCAAGTCCTTTTCTTGTGGTTGCATTTGCTTTTTAGTAGCCTATTAAATACATTTTTCATATTGTCTTTAAAGGAAGTGCTCTAGCAAATGTTTCACATACGGTCCTATATAAACAACTTACCAGTTCAAAGATATATCTGAAGTATAAAATGAATACAAGTAGGATCCCAGTAATATACCTAAAGTGCAAAAAGAATATAGTAAACTAGAAGTACAACATTAAATTCCCTTACAACACTTGCTGTCACAGGTTCTGGTGTGTTCTAGTCACCACACACAGAGCAGATACAAAGTTGTTAATCAAAATACAGGCAACAACTGGAAAATATAACTAGCATGAACACACTCTACAGGACAATAAAATTTGACTCAAACGGAAGGCTTATATACACAACAGACAAAGAAAGAAACTAACTAGACACACCTGAACTGAGGAACCTAATCACTTAGTAACCATAGAAACAAACAGGGAGAGAATGGAGGAGAACTGATTAACAGACTAGAAGATTAACATGAAACACAACACAATAAAAACAGAACATACATGTGACACTTGCAGTATAAAAAACTATTACAACCCAAGTTGGTTTGAAAATGGACAAACCCAGCAAATGGGTTGTTTTAACCCAGCGTTGAGTTAAATGTTCGCCCAACATGCTGGGTAGTTTTAAACCCAAATATTGATTAAAAATTACTATATGGCTGTTAATAAATGTTCATTTCCAACATACTATGTGTTAATTTTAAGCAAGAAATACTGTTACACTTAAAGTACCCTTAAAAGTATACATTTATAAACTAAAAAGTGTGCCAAGAAGTTGCATAAAGCTAATCAAGTTATAACTTACTATTTTGACAAACTCTTTTGCCTTTTTTTTTTTTTTTTTTTTATGTGAAATATGCATCAGAGAATCAATGAACGGGAGTGGTCCGTCAAGAGGCTGATACTAAACCTGCGATAGTCTGCAAGCACGTCTGCCACAGTTTGACAAATCAATGACAGATGTAAACGATAAAACCCTCTACCAACACCTGAACATGACAACCAGTTGTCAAGTTCTCCCCCTTTTATTTAACCCACACACAGAAGAACAACACGTGTAAACAAACTTGACTCGGTTTGAGAGTGTGAAGGGCCTCTTAATAAGACACAGTGGCCCGTCTCGCCAGCGCTGGCATAAACAGACTAACGGCTTATTTATTGTGATGTAGACAGTGAGGGGTGTTGCTGCTAATGGTCGAGATACAGAATGTGCCAGAAACCGCCGTGAGGATGGTGTGGTAATGATGTCCCAGGGCCGAGGACTGCAGCAGCCGGCATAATTATGTCCCCATGAGTCACACTGGACGAGAGACGTAAGCTTCACAGCACATTAACGTCACCAACACACCAGTACATGCAATGGAAAGAACCATGACTTAACAATGACACTCATGTAATAAATGTGTATGTAAGTGCTTGTGTCAGCATGTGGAATTAGAACAACAACATTCTTATTAATAGTTACACTTATATATTTGCTGTCACAAACGCTCGACAGGGGCGTTAAACTGTCTGGCTTTATGTCTAATGGCTAATAACTCAAGCCTAATTCATCCTCATAACCCCAGACGGCTCTTCGGCGAACTGAATACATTGAAAACATTGAGCTGCTCCAGCAAATTGTCATGCAGAATGGACATGAATATTAATTCACAGCAGTTATTTTAACTGTAGACATTAAGTCCATCAGTATCAACCCACTGAATCTAGTTTAATCTATAATATAATAAAAAGAAAATGTTGCAACTAACTAAAATGAATATACTGAAGCTTAAAATTACTAAAATTATTCAAACTGAAACTGAAATAAAAATAAATTAAAGCTAAATATGAATCTTAAAAAAACTAATAAAAATGTAAAAAGCACATATATTTACTGAAAACTTAAACTAAAATTAGAATGAAAACTGAAAATATAAAAACAAAAGCTAATTAAAAATAGTAATAAATACTATAATAGCAAATTCTGTACAATAACAATGTTTCCACTGATGCATCTTGAGTCGAGTTATGAATGTTACCAACTGAACTGAATGTGATAAGAAATACTGTGCACATCTTTGTTTTGAATTGTCCTAGCAGTGTACTCTAATTCACCAGCAAATGACTCTTATAAGCTGGTAATTTTAATGAATTGTTCAAAAAGACTCATTGGAATCAGTCTGATGAATCACTGAACTGTAAGTTATTGTTTCTTTCAGTGGTCTTTATTAAAGGATTAGTTCACTTACAAAAATGAAAATTAGCCCAAGTTTTACTCACCCTCAAGACATCCTAGGTGTATATGACTTTCTTCTTTCTGATGAAAACAATCAGAGATATTTTAATAAATATCCTGACGCTTCCGAGCCTTATAATGGCAGTGAACAGGGCTTGTGTAAAAAAAAAAAAAAAAAAAAAAAAAAAAAAAAAAAAAAATATATATATATAATATATATACAAAATATCTCTGATTGTTTTCATCAGAAAGAAGAAAGTCATATACACCTATATATATATATCCTCCATATTTAACAAGTTATAAAGTAAAATATCTAGTTTCCGCCAGACCGCCTTCCGTATTCAACGTACGAAGAAAGTGTAAAACTCTTGCAGTTCAAAAAGCTTACGCTACGTCCTACACCTTCCCTATTCAACTTACGTAAAAAGTGTAACTGACGCGATTCCAGTTTACGCTTTCTTCATAACTTGAATACGGAAGGCGGTCTGGCGGAAGCTAGATATTTTACTTCACGCTTCGCTTCAGAAGGCCTTTATTAACCCCCTGGAGCCGTGTGGAGTACACGTTTATGATGGATGGATGTGGATGGAAGCACTTTCTTCAGTTCTTACTTGTGACCCCTGTTCACTGCCATTATAAAGCTCGGATGAGTCAGGATATTTATTAAAATATCTCCGATTGTGTTCATCAGAAAGAAGAAATATACACCAAGGATGGTTGGAGCGTGAGTAAAGGTTGGGCTAATTTTCATTTGGGAGTGAACTAATCCTTTAAGTTGTGAAATGTAATATATTTTAACATTTTCACACTCACACATTAGTGTAGACATCTCATAAACTTGTTTTTATATCAGGTTAATGATGTTTTTTTTTTTTTTTTTTTTTGTACTAACCAACTATTACCCCTAAATCTAACCTTCACAGAGAACTTTGAACATCATTAGCATTAGCATTATGGTCAACATCAGATAAACATCACAGTGTGATCGCAAACCAGATTCCCAACATTATTCACATTTAAAAGCAACCAAAGGGTTTGATGTGATTTCGTTGTTTCCTGCAATGAACAAATATATAGTGCTAGCTATAACCCCCAAATATGATTTGCTGATAGAAATGGTCTTCCAGGTTATTGATTAAGGAACATGTCCCAATCAAATACAGTACATGATATTAACAAATATGTTGTCTCAGACAAGTCCATTGGAAGACCAAAGAAATGTATTTATTCATTAATAGTGATTATTGATCAATAAGCTCCACTAGGGAACCAGCAACTCAATATCTTTTAATAAAAAAGAATAAATAATTTTAACAATTATAGATATTGCTATTTGTAAACTATTGGTTTCAACGTACTTACAATCATCATACACACATGATTTACTAATGAAGACCTAATGATTTTCAACAGGAAATGAACTAGCCTCTCCTCAACGTCCTGTGACAGCAACTGATTCCCAGGTCACAGATTCAGTTTGATTAAGAAACAAAATGAGTGACTGCAGGCCTTAGTTAAATTATCTGCACTCAACTCTCTTTTTCAGCGAGCAAGACAATCTCTCTCTCTAATAAGCCAATAATAGTATTAGGACTCTGGTAAACACGGTATTGATGAGTCCCAGGGTAGAGTTGATTACAGAGGCTGAAGTGGACTGCTAATGACTATTAGCTCAGAGCTAATCTTTTCCCTCACTCAGCCAGACCTCTCTGAACACGCTTCAATGGCGTGTTTGGTGCAGCGTTTAAGCAGAATTAAATGTGATTAAATCATTATAATTTCAAATGGTTATACCTTTGAAAAACGTTATACTGTACCTTTGCAAGAAAGGTTTAGATTTAATGACTCTTAAAATGTCATGGGGTGTAACATTCAAGAAAAAGTTATTATATTTTCCTTACACCTTAGAAAATATATCTGTATATATATGTCACTCCGCTTGAAGTGTATGTCATGGCGGCTGAGCAAATCCACCGTATTTTATACAAATACCACAAACTGTACCACAAACTGTAGTTTTAAGAGTTTTTTTTAGGTGAGAATGTAGTTGTTTAGACCTGAAATATGTGACTCATATTTAATCATAGCACCTATTTTACAATTTGTTTAGATGTTTTCGGAGATGAGAGCTCCAGGCCGTCAGCGGTGAGAACAACTTCATCTCGGCCAGTGCTTCAGGGATTTGCTGCTGAATAATAATGAAATATGATTAATTTTGGGTACATAAAATGGGCAATCTTTGGTCTTATTAATCTATTACTTTTTCCTGAGCAAATCGAATTGGGCTATGTTAAATTTAATAATTTAATATTAAGGCTATATTTAACTTCCTGTAGAGCACTGCTTTTGTATGTTTGACTGAGGTGTACAATTGTGTTTATTTCCTGATGTCATTTATAATGGTTGTTGTTAATTTAAATATTGTTGTTCAATAAATATTATTTTATATAAATAATATGTTGTATTTGGTATTGCGAAAGGGTCCATTAGTGTATAATATGGATTGTGTAACGTCTCGTCTGTTCTGTGACCTAGTTTTCCCCATTCAGTTTAATTAGTCATTTCCATCACCTGTGTTCTGTTAATCACCTTGTTAAGATCCTTTGTTTGCTTCATGTATTTATACCCTGTGTTCTCCCTCATTTCTTGTCCGTTCTTGTATGTAAGATGTGTTAGTATTCTGAGTGGTGTCATTAAATCTTGTCTTCATTGTTCTTCTTCGTTTACCTGTTGTTTGATACTACACGTGACAGATTGTGTATAAGTTAGATTTATATGCAAACCTATACTTGAGAGAATGAGTCAGTCACAAAAGACTTTTAAATTGAAAGGGACTTGTAAACAAAGGATGTTTTAGCGCTGGTATGGAAAATTCCCTTAACTGTAAAAAGGACGAATACAAAGATCGCTTTCTTCAGTGGACATTCAAACAGATTTTTATAATGGATATAATATTATGGACATCGACCTGAAGAATGAATGTTATATCAGACACAGGTAATGCTCGCTCAGGCGATCTCTCCCGAAAAAAAAATAATTTTAATTTAGAATTTGGTAGGAGATGTGATTTCAAGTCATTGTGCACAACTGTGTTATTAACCTTAAATTATCATATTTAGCACATGGTTAAGTATGATTGTATGAAAATAAGACAAGTTTTTTTTTTTTTTTTTTTTTTCACTGAAATACTGTGGCAAAACTGCTTACTGAATTTTGGGTAAAACTTAATTATATGACGCAATTGCCACAAAGACGCAACGCAATCTTCTCTCAGGCCAGCCTTACAGCATAAATTCAGGACATATCCATCACTCTAGCCGGGCAAAGCAGTGGCAGCCAAGCATAGGGTACAAAATATGCCTACAGGCCCACTGCTGAATCCCTTAAGACATGCCTCAAACATGAGCAAACAGGAACTCATTAGAAAGGGATTATGGGTAAAATGAATAAAAGGTCAAAGAAAAGGGGATTTTTAGAAGGTCTGTAGATATGCAAGTGCTTTGGAGTTTCATCTAAAGATGCAACAGACTTGAAAAAAACGATTAAGTTCTTCTTAGCGTCTCCATCTGCTTGATCCTGATGTTAATTTCAAAAAGAGGAGAGATCGACAGATTTTAAACCCGTCTCGCAGACACGCCTCATCGCTGCAGTTTGCAACATTCAGCGTCTCCAGCTGACAGCCATGAGATGCCATGCGCTTCTGACTCAGCACAAAGCTTTGTTTCTCCCTGATGTCATTGTGCTATTCATCAGCGCATCTGATGTTCTGCAGCGGTGCACATTCTCCTGTCAGAACTGAAGGAGAAGGAGTGCGTGTGTGGATAAGAGAAAGACTCAGATGTGAATATTTGTTCAACGTGTCGTGGCTGTCAGGGCTGCTGGATTCAGGATCAGAAAGCCTGACAGAACGCTGCTGATGTCTCCAAAGCTGCATGGCACTGCGCCCTTCAGAACGGCCTTTCCTGACTGACAGAACAGAAAGAGAAAGCCAGACTGGACTGAGATTCAGACGTCTGGCCTCTGGTGTTTGAGGAAAAAACTGATTTTGAGCTACAAAAACAGTGCTCACATATGCACACAGGCACACAGGGCTGATCTACTATATCAATATTCAGGCAGACTCTGTCTGAATACACATGCTCACTTTCACACACTACTCATTCAGAGACATTGATTCAATAGGGCTTGTGGATCTGGGAAGGAACTGTAGGAGAAAAACACATGCATAGGGGAACAGGCATAGTGTATACATGGTACACTAATCATATCAGATGGTAATAGCATGAAAATCTTAAATATGTAATGTCTAAAAAAAAAATACAACCATTGCATTCTGAAACCCAATGGAGTGCTGCAGTAAATATTTTTGTAGTTAGCATCACCCTGGTTCTCTCAACAAAAACTCAATAGTATTTTTTCCATTGGCTTTTGGATTATTGTAGAAAATAAAGTACCCGGACAGCAACATAGTGTCGGCCCAGATCCGGTCCACGTATTATCCACATATACCAGATGTGGGCCAGATCTGGGCCACACTATGTTGCTGTCTGTGTACAGTACACAACAAAAGTTAATGATTCTTACACATTCTGTATATCATGATAATCTTCACAACTGAACAAAACTTTTATGAAATTTTAAGCATACATACAATTGGCAGAAGTAAAAAGCTAAACGCATGCTATAAACAAAATACGCAATGGCTGGATGACTTCAATGTCACCACCATTTAGCTTCCAACAACGTACATTATTTTACATTATCTATTAAAAAAAAAAAAAAAAAAAGAAGAAGAAGAAATTCTTGAAAGTTTGAGTTAGAATAGTTTGCATATACAAGGAGGCTTTGAAAGCAGACAAGTTTTCCAGGTCAGCGTGATGATGTTTAATGTTCCCTAATTTTAGCAAAAATGTAAGACAAATATGATACTTATTTGGGAAAGGGATATTTCACCCCAAAATGAAAATTCTGTCATCATTTATTTACCCTCATGTCTTTACAAGCCTGTATGACTTTCTCATCTTCAGAATGAACTCCTTTACTGTCTCCTGAGCTATGAAAGAGTTAATATTGACCTCTAAGAAGAGGCCCATAAAGAGGTCTCATAACTGACACATACACAATTAAAGCATTTAACCTGAAGGTGTGAATTTGAATACAACTACCAGAGTAAAGATGTTATAGCGGTGTTGTACGAAGCCAATAAACAGTATTACAGAGAACTACAGCATCAGCAGGGCATGTTGTCAGGAATAATCACAGATTTGATGTTTCAGAACCTTAACGTGGAACTGTGGTCTTCAACAGTGCCCAAAACCTAACCAAAAATTTGAAAAAAGTACCAAACTTTGTAGACTATTAGTAGTAGATGTGTGTGAGAAAAGTGCTAGTCTGTGTCGAGAGATCTAATAAGGTTCTGCCTTCTCAGTTTCGAGCAAACCTCACATCTCTCACACAGATATGGAGCTTTATCTTGTCGAACCCTCTTTAGAATTCACTCAGGTCTGTTGTTATCATGAGGTTCAGTATGACTGTGGGTTTGGAGGTTTGTTTATAATTTATAATTCTCTGTCTGTTCTGCTATATTTCCCTGGGGCTGTCTGTGCAGAGTCTTGTCAAGTTTTTCCTTTTTCCCTTATCTCTCTTTGACTCCTTATTACACCTTTGAACTTTGTGTTTGACTTTTTTACCGTTTTCTGCCATGTGCAATGAAAGCACCTATTTGGCTTTTAGTTTTCCGGATGTTTCATGAAAATATGCTTTGTCACTGAAAGCTGCAAAGCGTGGTCACCATTTTGTTGGGAATGCAAATGATAACTGAGATAATGAGCAACCTGATAGTAACTGCAAACCACCATATTCGCTTTTGTCTGTTTTGTCCTTAATTTTTTCTTTCCAATTTCTGTTTCAATGATGGTTCAATTTAAATGATGGTACAATAATGCCCCATGTTAGTTCCCACAGGAAAGAAAAAATAAAGTTGGAGGAAACAATGTGATTAAATGGAGAGAGAAAAATGTGTTGTTTAATGTTGCAGATTAATTTTATGCACAGTAAAACAAATCCAAGACATAATCCTTATTAATTATTAATTATAAGCATTTACAGGTTCCATCCGATACAATGCAGCAATGTGCTTTGATTTACAACAGCTAGTTCAGCCAGCACATTATCCATTCATTAAAGTGCCCCATTATTCTATTTTAAAGGTTCCTAATTTTGTTTTGGAGGTCTCCTACATAAGTTTACATGCATCTAAGGTATAAAAAAACAACAAAAAAAACTTTAATCTTCTCATAATATACATTGCACTTCACCTCATTTTTCAACGAGTCTGAAAAGAGTCTGATTTGTTCACAGATTCGGTCTTTCTGAACCCCTTCTTTCCGTAAGCCTCTGCTCTGATTGGTCAAGATGCATGGCCCAGTCAGTTGTGATTGGTCTACTGCTTACAGCGCATCGGAAACTAAACGCCTACATCACCAAATCAGAATTTCACTTTATAAGCTTTTGTATGTAGAGGCCATTTAAGAGCAGTCTGAATCATACATAGTATTAGTACAACAATCTACAATATTGTGTTGCCCTCATTTTTATATTTCATCTAATGTATCTGTTTTTACACTACAAAGTTAATCATTTTAGTTGTACAAGTTACTGTAGTCAAAAGTTACACAAAAAAAATACACAAAATCAACACAATTACAGAGACAATGACTCATCTGAAAGAGCTTCTTTAAAAGAACTTACTAAAGCATGGCTGTGGAAAAATTTGGTAAAGGGTGCAGCCTTCCAGTAAGTAAAGATCACCAGCCGGTGTCCTACACAACATGAAGTGAAAAGCATACTCCATCACTGCTATACTATAACCAAGCAGACATGACATTTCTGTGTAACCCCAGAATAAAATTTTAACGTTTTAGAAGTTGCTCTTTCATATCTCACAAGACATAATGAAGTTTTCAGTTATGTGCCAATACTGTTTCAATTGTTTCTCCAAAAATTCCTAAGAAGAAATGATTCAGTTGTTTACATACAGTAGCTCAGATCATTTGGTCTTTGGAAGTTTGACGAGAACGTTTTGGGTCCATATTGAGATCTATAATGCAAACTTTGGTATCTTGGTAAATCTGAGTACAACTTGAGGAATTGTGGAGATCTCTTCTAAACCTCTACAAGAGACTAGAGTTGTCAAAAGTTCCGACTTCGGTATCAAGTCGGTACTGAAATTTTAAAAATGTGATGCTTTGAGCGCTGTTAAACTGATTGGCCATTGTGTTTATAGCTTATCAGATATGTCTGTGATAGGCTTCAATGATCAACACCTCAAAAACTTTGTAAATAGTCATCAATGTAGTCACCGAGCGCTTACACAGATACACACAGGAGGGTTAGAAAGCAGGCATCTATCGCGGACCAGTCCGCTGATAGACGCCTGCTTTCAAACGCTTCCGCTTTCAAAGCGCTTTCAAATTCAAACACTTCCGTGTGCTTTCAAATGCTCCCGTGGGTTGATCATTGTAGCCAATCACAGACATATCCGATGAGCCGTGAACACTATGGCCAATCAAAGGTGTTTACGAATCCACTCAATAGCACTCAAAGCATCACATTTTTAGTCAATACTTTTGACAACTCTACAAGAGACACATGTAAGATTACTGGGCCCTTATTCTCAAATCTGAGAAGCAAGAGACTGCTGCAAAAACAATGGATCTATATTTAATGTATGGACACTCACACTGTATGGAAAACAGCAACATGCACATTCTGCTAAACTTCTCCTTTTGAGTTCCACAGAGAATTTCGACATTTTGGAACAACATAAGGGTGAGTAAATGATAACAGAATTTCAATTTAGAGTGCACAATTGCTTTAAAAGCTCCTAATAGCTTTTGTGCTGGTGATGTGACAGACGCTGAGCTGTAGAGCATCTGTCTGTTCTCATTTCCCCGTCTTATCCTCTTTCCTCCTTTTTCTTCATCTTCACACTTCCCTTCCCCTCCTCTAAGTGAAAAAAGATCAATCTGACAGAAAAAAAAAAAAAAAAATCTTCCAGTCTTCTCATTTATCTCTGTGACACTGACCCAGAATGTTCCATGAGAGGTCACCAGGGTCAGGATAATGCATAAAACCCGTCTTCTGTCGGCTTAGAGGAGATGGCCCTCATTTCATCACTCTTTTCACACTTTCTACTGTTAGATGTCCCAGAAACTGCTGGAGCTGGTGTAAGGAGAGACAAACCCAGCGGGGCTCCTGATAGGTGTGTTAAGTCTCACTGAAGGTCACAAATACTCACAGGGACTTGTGAGTTCTGGAATAAAGTGGTAGATCTTAATCACACTAACCATTGAAACCTCTAAGAAACTTTCAAGTAATATCCCAAAATTAGTAGAGGAGAAGCTCTATAGACAGAATCTGCTTGCTTGGCTGAACAGGAAGGAGTGTTTGGGAAACCAGTTCACAAACAATCACTATTTTGCTACTTTGTTTAGTGCTTACAGCAGCTTTAAATGTCATTTTGTTGTTTTGTTTACTTATGTTGTGCTGGCCAATATAACATTAGCCTTGAACTTATACTAACACCTAGTGGCCTGGATGTATTACACGAGAAGATTTTCAGGTACTGATGTCATTGTATACATGCTCTTTTCACAGTCAACAATAATTAATTTATTCCACAAGTGAACATGTCCAATAACAGCTGGATTACATGTAGTTCCAAACGTAGGTTCGGGAGGAGCCTAAACATTCAGTCCTGTCAATCATCATTATGAGTGTATATAAGTAGCAGTCACTGCGTCATCCCAGCGACAATTCTTCCAGCATCCCTCCTCCTCCCCATCTCCCTCCTCTATTTCGCTTATTCTCCCTCTGCGCAGTACTGTTATAGGGGGGTTAACGCTGAGCTCGAGCTGAGCCTCGGGTTCGAGCCTCCTTCGAGGACAGCAAGCCAAGTTTGTTTTACCATTAACCATTCAAACTGAGCAGGCGAACTTGAGAATGAGATAAAGAATTGTGACCACACCTTTAAACTGCTGATATGGCTGAAGTCTTTATCTCATCTCAGTTTACATGTGCATTTTTGAAAAGTAACGTGGAATGTGTTTTAAATTGTTATATGTCTCTAGTAGCACAGCGCTAAACAATAAATTTATAGCTGAACTAAAGCTGCAGTGTCTTAAAGTCTTTTCTGGTTATAGTGTGGCAGTAACTGCCCTGGTAAATCATAAATAAACAGTCAAAACAGCCCTGCCATTTATGAATTTGACTGGCAAGTGTGGTACTTTCTGCCTTGATAGTGACAGTGCTGTTGGCATGAACACGCGCACACACACACACTCACACACACAGTGCCTCCCATGGGAATGAAGCTGCCATTGAGGCTGTCCAACAGCGCTGAAAATACAAGGGCTGCAGTGAGCTCTGAAAACAAGGACTCTACTGTCACACACACTCCATCGATCACAGGTCACATATCAGCATCAATGACCATTCTAATAACTAACCAAAAACGTCCTTCAAATGACCTCCCACTACACACACTTTTATCTGTCTCACTCCTGTGGTTTCTGATAATGAGTGTCTTTTTTTTCTCTCTGTGGCATTTTGCTTTCCTGCATTCAGATCGTGTAGCGCCGCTCTGCACTGGTGCCTGTGATGTCACTGAGCCAGAATAAATTGGTCTCAGATCAAAACTGGAAACGATGTGTGTGAGTGTGAAGAAGAAAGAGAGAAAGATGAACCCAATGATTTGTTGGAAATTTAGGAACTAATTTCTCCAACTTGACATTAAAGACAGTAATGTCAGCACGAAAAGGAAATTGTGACTGTCTTTTTTTCCCTATCCCCGGCATTTTCAAACTAAAACGGGGTCTGCAGCGTTTTCGAAAGTCTCTGAAAACGCTTTTTCGAGTGTAAACGACAGGCATAACCATAGCAATACTTATGCGTTTAAAAACGAAAACGCATTAGTTCAAATGGGGCCTCAGTGGGTGAAAGTAACATAGAATGTTAAAACATAAGCACTGAAAAAATGACATAATCTTGATCAACTATTTTAGAGATTTCCTGCATTCAAGGAGATACTTGCATACCTATTTAATATAGCATCTGTCAAGTAAACTAACTTGTTTTAATGGGACTGTTACCCCACAACCACCAACATCACTCCCAAGAAAACACCATGGCTGAATATGTAATATGTATTGTGAAAAGCGCTACACAAATAAATAACGCTATATACTTTATATCATCAAAAAGCAAGCAATATCATAATATTCTGACTGTCAACAAATTCTCAGTGAATACCCCAGGAAATATTAAGAGTAGCACTGGCTAGTCTCTTTACCCATCCAACCTCCATAACATGCCTGCATTGATTTGTCCACTTTTCTGGGTTGCATGCATGCATGCATTGTGCTTCTGTGGTAAATGGCTCCACCTTGAAGATCATATGTAGTGAAAAAACTGCTGACAGAATCACTGAACGCCTCTGTCAAACAAAAATGACACTCCAAAGCAGTTTGAGAAGATTTCAAACATTCTCCTACTGGCATCATCAAACAATATAAAACACACCAAGTCTCACACAACTGCTACTTTTTACACCAAGAGCCACAATCTAAAATATCAACTTCAAATAAAAATGGGTGTTAAGATGAAGGCATCTGTTCTGACAGATGTGAGACTGTGAGACTGGCTTATCAGCCTCAGGGATTCAAACGTATTCTTTGATGCTGTTGGTTTATTATAAGATCTCAGTGTGTTCTTGCAAGTGCGTTGGTAGATGTTGGGCTTTTGCTCTGATCTGAGAGTTGGGATATAGATGTTTCATAACTATTGTTCCCCAGTCCATCATCAGCTACTGGGATTCTTCAACTGATACTCAGAAAGGCGTAGTTCAAAGAAAATCCAAGCTTCCTACTAGCAATTATGACACTGATTCCATTCATGTGCACTCATCTTGTAAATACAATCACTCTGACTTGATTTTAAAAGTGGCAGGAATTTCCAGCTTATCCAGGCCAAGAACCACCCAAACAGACAGGCAGACTGGCATATAAAGCGACATGCCACAGTAGAGCTACGTATCTGACTTTTGGAGGTGGGTAAACTGACTGATGATATAATAATACTAGAGTCCAAAAGTGGTAGGACATTCAAATAATGGTGCAGCAATCTCCAGCTGTATTGCTGATATATGTTGTCATATAGACTATACCACAGAAATTAAAATGTGTCTAAACTTCCATTTTTTCCATTGAGAAGTACAGAATTCACATACATTTCTCAAAGCAAACAAAGATGAATACAAAGTTTACTTAATGCTAACTTCCTAAAACAAAACTCTGAAAACCTTTCAAAGATTTGATGCCTCTAACTTGGCAAACTTTGGCAAATCCGGTGACTCAGTGGCGTAGGTTGCATTTGAACATAACGCTATGCCTATGACTCACATATCTCATTTTAAACCATTGGAGGTATCAAATGTTGCAGGTATAAACTGGTGTGTTTTTGCCAAAATGGAATCCTGAAACAAAGTTAAAACAGGTCTATTACAAATTCTCCCAGAACTGCAATTACAGGTGTCTATTTATGTCTGTTAGGCATACTTTAATTGGATTATGAAATATCGGTTACACTTTTTTTTCCAATGATCCACTTTAGACAGTATACTAACTATAATTAACTCTGCAACATGTCAACGAACTCTCATTAGAGTGTTAGTAGAATGTAGTAGACTGTTAGTAAACTGTTACAGTAGGTTAGGTTTAGGTGTTAGAGTTTGGGTAAGTAGAATAAGAGTTGTAATTGAGTTGTAGTTGCAAAGTTACTAAAAGTCAGTAGAATGTCTGTTGGGGGAGCATCAAAATAAAGTGTTAGCAGATATTAAAGGGGTCATATAATGCCACTTTTACAAGATGTAAAATAAGTCTCTGATGTCCCCAGAGTGTGTATGTGAAGTTTTAGCTCAAAATACCCCACAGATCATTTTTTTATAGCATGTTAAATTTGTCTTTTTTTGAGGGTGTGCAAAAAACGTGTTTTTGTGTGTGTCCCTTTAAATGCAAATGAGCTGCTGCTCTCAAGAAGAGTTTTCAAAAACTCATGTTAGCAGCGCCGATTACCTCACACAGACTCATTTAAAATGTTAGAAACTGTTCAGCCTTTTATGTTCAAACCAGAGTCGGACAATGATTGAGAGACTCAAGAAGAAGTGACAACGTAGAATGCAACAGGACATTTCTGAATGGTTAGTTGATGAATTTATGTAGCTGATGTGGCGTTAACTATCTTAAAGTCATTGATTAGCATATTTTGTCTTGATAATCTATAAATCGCTTGTGTGGGAACCATTGTAAGATGCCTACAGAGCTAGAGAATATATAATACATGAAGATAGAACAGGTATAGTTTAGTTTAATTGCGGTTATAACTTATGTTGTCATCTTGCTTTTATGCCATGCTATTGCATTTGTGTTATGTACTGAATTGCAATAACATGGCCTCATAACATTGCGTGTTCTCGGGGGCAGGGTTTATGTAAATTTTAGGGTTAGTGATGTCACCAACCCAGAAAGAAGCCCGTTGTTGTCCCTACCAGCCGTTTGTTGTAGTCCTTAAACAGAGAATTCTATAAAAGAAAATATCTCCCTTTGCTTTGAACATTGAGCGTAGTAACTTTGCAGATGTTGTTTATGTTCAAACAGCAACTTTACACACTAACTAAAGTGAAAAAATTGAAATCATAATCAACCACCCCTTTAAGCAGACAGTCTACTAATACTCTAATGACTGATAGTGACTGATACTGAAATACACACATAATATGAATAAATGTACAATATTACAATTGCTACTTTAACTACTTTGTGATTTCAACTAACTGGAGGGAAATGAATGTGAACTTTATGTGGACTGGATCATGCAAAAATTGGACTGAACCACATACAGATGGATTGAATTGACAAACAAACTACCATTTTTCTTTCTTTCTTTCCTTCTTTTTTTAATAAAAAAACACTGTACTGGATGATTTCAGTACAATTTAACCCATATGCACATTATCCCAGAAAGTTTGTGTGAAGTTTCACTTCAGATTATTCCAGAGCTCCCACAGTTGCCCACCGATCTGAGGCCAACTTTCTTTCAACCGTCATCTCTGTAACTTGTCGCTAATCCTTGAGTTTAACTGCATGAACCCAGACACAATGCAGCCTGTGATATTATCTCATCTCACTTCCCGTCTCTCTCTCTCTTGCTGTCACTCTCTAATCCCTCTCCAACAGATTATTAATTAAACATGCAGGACTCTAGAGCTTTACTTGACATCCTTTGGTTTACAGACAAAAAGACGAGCAGATTGGTGTCAGGGCGGGTTAAGAAGCTTGATTCTTTGCACCTGTCTCTCTCTCTCTGCCTGTTGAATGGGAGCGAGATGGCTAGTGAACAAAAGCAAAAAAATCTATTGCTCCTAATCTGTGCACCCAATTAATTAGTGACATACCACGACTTCCATTGTCCCAGGATCCAGCGCTGACAATAGAGATTTGCCTAGTGTGATTAGGACGCCACGTGGATCTGTCTCCACACCCAAATCTCTCTTCCAAATGATTGGCGGCCTTAATTAAGAAGTGGCTTTGTCTTTTTTTCCTTGCTACACATGAATTAGGAAGTAACGGACAATGGAGAGAGAACGAGAGAATGCAGATTTTGGTTCCAAAACATAACCCACTTTCCGGCTCAGCATGTAATAATGGGTTGTCTGGGGAATGAAAACAATAAAAGAGTGCGTGATGTGGGAGGGTATACGAAGACGGGTTATTTCAGATGGGAACGCTGAAGACTTATCTGGAACAAAAACGCTGAACGTTGAAGTCCATTCTAGGTTCGGCCCACTGCCGTCACATCTTCTCTGCAGCAACCAGCCCTGCCAGACCCTCGAGGAAGATGCTATTACTAAACAAAACCTTTGTTTTCTCGCTTGTTACCGCCCACCGTGGTGTAAAAATAGTGCCAGAAAGCATCCAAAGTGGGAGGATTTCTTCATATGTTCTACGTATTCTTTCTCCTTCCTTTGCCGCAACCTTCCCAATACTCTTCTGAACACAGAAACCGGGATTGCTTCATCACAACATGCTTTTCCAAACTGCTCAAGTTCATGAATGGCATAAAGTTGACAGAGTGCTTTCAGTCAGAACATCAAACGCTCCAAAAATGTCCCTCAAATATTTGCACCTCATCAGCAGTTAAGAAGCTACTTCAGTCTTATCTGAAATCAATCCAGCCTTCTCTTTGAATAAGACAATCCCTTTGGATTCACCTTGGCTGCCAACTTCACTTACGCAAGGTTGGCAAGAGTAAGTATCTCAGTAAAGGTCAATTATTCATTTACAGTAGCAAAAAAAAAAAAAAAAAAACTGCAAAAGAATACAGTAAGTGAATAGCTGTGTGGCTTGTTGAGGAGAGGTGATATTTTATTATCTTTGCAAAGTGGAAAATATAAGGGCAACACTCAGGCAGCCAAACAGAATACCCTAGCATTGTGGTGGTATTACCAAAGTCCCTTTAAGACAAGTCATTTCACTCATCTTGCAGCTCCTATCTCTTTGAATGGGAAAAATCAATTCTCCAAAGCTATTTGCCAAGCTTTCGATTAAATTTCATATTTGAAATCACCAATGAAATCTGACAACAACTGTATCATACATTTTGTTTCTAAACGCTCGAATCATGACAAAAAACGGTATTTTTCAGGCTTGATCAAGCAAATGAGCAGTCCTAAATGCGCGTCTCTTGTGCCTTATTTCGGAGGCGCGCATCTGACTGTTTCCATAGGAACCGGAGCTTCTAACGGCCGCTGCAGTGACGCGATGACTTTACCAATTGGCGATTGGTTCTTATTTAGAAAGCAGGACTTATTCCGCCATATTACACGTTGCACTTTCTCCCATTCAAAATAATACGAGTGACGCGTCTCGTGTTATTCTATAGTCTTTGGTATTGCTTGGTGGTAAAAATTAAGTTATGTGGGCTTGACTAAGCATGTTGACATTGTATAAATATGTTAAATTTTCTTCAGATATATTAATTTATTAAAAAATGCAGTTAAAATGCAATTTATATATGTTGACTTGCATACACCTGTTCCAAGATAATCAGGTCATTCATTTATGAATGAAACTTAATTTTATATATATATATGACATCATAAGAGACCCTGCAAAGCCTTAAAAGTGTGTGTCAAGGTAAGTCTCTTAAAATATCAGATAATATGATACCAGAGGCCTGTTGCATGAAGCTGGTTTCAGTTCCAGGTAAGTAAGTTTGAGATTAGTTTAAGCAAACTGATTTGCAAGATTACAAAGCTAAAAGTCCACTCCAAAGAGAGATATTTTATTTAATATGATCCACTTTTCAAGAACTACAACAAACGGCTTGTTTGGACAACAACACATTTTTTCAGGATCTTGTGAACTCACAATGTTACTCATTTAAATAATCTTCACCCTCGGAATTCGCAAAAAAGGTGAGAGGCCAGGTTGAGCTGCGCTAGAGAAGACGAAGAACAAGACCTGCTTTAAGTAGCGTGTTGTTGCCATGTCGAAGAGATGCCGTTTTTAGTTTCTAAAACCCCTTTGTTTGGGCTTCCTAAGATGGACGAACTTAAAAACAGTGGTTACAATTTATTTTAACACTGTGAACATTACAACCTGAACGTTTATCTGTGTGGTGCACATTTTATGAAGGACAGCTTCCAGAAGCTTCTCCTGAAAGACAAAGCAGTTCCCACTTTGTCGGGACAATCAGCTGTTTATGGATCACAAAATGTATTTTTATTATTTGTGGCTCTGCTAGCCTGCTAGTTAACATTACAGTGTTGAGGAATTGTTTAACTACAGCCTTTTGGTTTTGTAAGCTCTCGATCTTTAGGAACATACCACTCTGAAACGTCCTGTAAAATCCATGCTTGCAAAAGTTCTGCACAATCCTCTTGTACGTAAAAATTCTCAGAGTCTGAATTGGGCTTGAACTGGTATGGCAAAATTAACAGCATCATTAATATTTACACCTGAGCAGATGAAGCTTGTGGTTATGGTAAGGGGCGTGACATTTCCGTAACACGGTCTAAGCGGTTCGCCAATCACAACACACTGGGCCAGCTAACCAATCAGAGCACATTTCATATATTGGAATGCTTCATCACAACAGGAACTAAACAATGTGTTTGATAAAGAATGGGAAGAGAGCTGCTGCAATAATGTAAAACGTGAAAAATAATGCATTTTTGAACAGTCAAGCATGAAAACCTATTTTAGTAGACACAAAAAACAAAATCAAGACTTTGTAAAAGGGCATAATAGGACCCCTTTAATATACTTTCAAAGTTTGCTTTGACACACTTTCCTTTTATAGTTATCATTGCAGTTACTGTTTTTTAATGTAATATATACATTATTATTAATAATATAATTGTACGTTGATGCTTAAGTGGTGATTTGATTGAATGAGGTCATATCTGATATTGTTACTGTCCTAGTTTCACTCATAGTGTCTCCAGTCATAACAACATCTGTGACGCACTGACTACATCCTCAACAAAAGCCCCAGACATGAAGAGGAGGGGTGTGAGGTCACAGGGTCATGGAGGGAGGGGTCTACGAGTCTATGATCATCTCATTAAGTCCATAGTTTGTGTATAACATAAAGCCTTTATAGAGTGTTAGAGGCGTGCTAGTTTTGAAGCTGTAAACACATTGGACTGGACTTTTAGAAGTTCATATGATTGCAAGGCCAAGACGCAACTAACATGATGGGTTGATTTTGTGGAAGACTCTATGTCTGCAGAAAGCTTTTCAGATTTCTGCAGAGAAAGCCCATCATTCACAAAATTCCACATATTCCCAGTCTTTTATGCGTTTGTTTATTAAATTATTTAATTGGATGATGATTTCAGCTGCCAGTTAGAGTGTAGTACTCTCAGCTCTATTTAACACCATGTTGAAATCTATGAGATTTTGCTTTCAAATCAATGTGCAGATTCCATCTGGGCCTGATCTCTATATGCCCTTGAATGGACCTCTCTTCAGTGGGTGATAGTGCCCACTTCACTGTCCGCTGTAGGGGTCGCCAGTGGGAAAAAGAAACATCTGTTATCCCAGGTGTTACAGTATGCTGACACACTTGACAAAGTCACCTTCCCCTCTGACTTCATGCCAAGGTGCAGGCGTGTGAGTAAATAATACCAATGCTTCAAATGATGTGGTGTCCATTCACAGATAAAAGTGGTTGGTTTTCTCAAAATGTTCAAAAACTGCATTAATATAGTATATTTCAAAATAATGTTTCTTCATGTTCAAATGAAATAAAACAATTTGTTGCTGTATTTCGACATGTCTGTTTCTATAAAATGATTGCAAATGACAATAGCTACAAAAATGAAAAATATATAGTGATAATTGTGATACTATTGTAGTTGTTTGTATTTTTCTAATTTTCGTTTTCATGTTATGTTTAAAGTAATTATGTGTTTTTGCAATTTTTTTTATTTTTTATTTAATTTATTTTTTTTGTATTTTTTAATATCTATAAAGTTTATATTTCAGTTTAAGCTTTAGTTATTTTAGTATACAAACCGAATTCGGGAAATGTTGGGACGTTTTTTTTTTTGTTTTGTTTTGTTTTGTTTTGTTTTTTTAATACAATGAAAACACATGAGCCAATATTTTATTCACAATAGAACATAGATAACATAACAAATGTTTAAACTGAGAAATTTTACACTTTTATCCACTAAATGAGCTTATTTAAAATTTGATGCCTGCTACAGGTCTCAAAAAAGTTGGCATGGGGGCAACAAATGGCTGAAAAGGCAAGACATTTTGAAAAAATTCAGCTGGGAGAACATCTAGCAACTAAATAAGTTAATTGATATCAGGGGTCTGTAACGTAATTAGCTATAAAAGGGATGTCTTAGAGAGGCAGAGTCTCTTTTAGAAGTAAAGATGGGCAGAGCTGTGAAAGAGTGCGTAAAAAGTTTAAAAACAATGTTCTTCAACATTGCAAAGGCTTTGCAAATCTCATCATCTACAGTGAATAACATCATCAAAAGATTCAGAGAAACTGGAGAAATCTCTGTGTATAAGGGACAAGGCCGAAGACCTTTATTGGATACCTGTGGTCTTCGGGCCCTCAGACAACACTGCATCACTCATCGGCATGATTGTGTCAATGACATTACTAAATGGGCCCAGGAATACTTCCAGAAACCACTGTCGGTAAACACAATCCACCGTGCCATCTGTAGATGCCAACTAAAGCTCTATCATGCAAAAAGGAAGCCATATGTGAACATGGTCCAGAAGCACCGTCATGTCCTGTGGGCCAAGGCTCATTTAAAATGGACTGTTTCAAAGTGGAAAAGTGTTCTATAGTCAGAAGAGTCCAAATTTGACATTCTTGTTAAAGAGGCTAAAGAGGAGGGAGACCTTCCTGCGTGTTATCGGCATTCAGTTCAAAAGGCAGGATCTCTGATGGTATGGGGGTGCATAAGTTCATACGGCATGGGCAGCTTGCATGTTTTGGAAGGCACTATGAATGCTGAAAAGTATATAAAGGTTTTAGAGCAACATATGCGGAGGAAATGCTACACCATGGTAAACATGCCCCCATCCCAAATATTTTGAGACCTATAGCAGGCATCAAATTTGAAATTAGCTCATTTTGTGCATAAAATTGTAAAATTTCTCAGTTTAAACATTAGTTATGTTATCTTATGTTCTATTGTGAATAAAATATTAGCTCATGTGATTTGAAAGTCTTTTAGTTTTCATTTTATTCAAATTTAAAAAATGTCCCAACATTTCCGGAATTCGGGTTGTACATCCAGTTAAACTAAATGCAAATTTAGTTGTTTTATATTTTATTTTAAATAACAAACATGTTTTTATGGTTTTAGCTTTAGTTAAAGTGCCCCTATTATGCAATTTTAAAGATTACTAATTTTGTTTCTTCTACGGTAGGAAGACTGAAATTACTGACGACTCATTTCAGGCAGTTTGGAATCGGTTCTTTCTTTTGGGAGACAATAACTCAATTTGTCGTGCATTTTGATCTTTGAAACTTTGCAGGCATTTTACATTCCCAAACAGCTATATTACACACTACATGAAGGTAATATCCAAAAAAGCATAATAGGGGCACTTCAACTATAATAACCCTGCAATATAGCGCAATTAAATTTATTCACTGCTTCCTATCTCCCATCTCAAATCTCATTTGCGATTACACATATTTAATCTTGTGTTGAGGTGCATTGTGCCAGGTTTGATGACAATGACATCACACATCACTGGTCTCACATCTCGCCAATAAATGTGTGGCATGACAGAGAGTAAATGATGGCAGAATTTACATTTTAGTGTGAACAGCTCCCTTAGTTTTGTTAGACAATTGTTTGGACAGCTGTGCAGTAAAGCAGTGCTTGCCAAACTAGGAAGAACCACCGGCATCTCTGAAGGACATGACAAGGTGAGTTTTGTGTTTTTTCAAGTGTGTGTGTGTGTTTTAGGAATGAATGTAAGGGGGAACTGAGGGTACCAGTGTCTCCTGAAGTTCAGGAGTCCTAGCACTCTCTAATTCCCATACTTTCTATGTTGCCACAGTGGCAACTGGAGTTCAGCCAATTTGCCAGCAAGATGAGGGGGTGTGTGTGTGTGTGTGTTCTTGTATACATGGTTTATGAGGACACAAATGTGTATAATGACATGGGTATTACAACGTAAACATGGTTTATGAGGACACTTCATGTGTGCTCGTAAACCAAATGGCTTAAAAACATATTAAATGGTGTTTTTTGGAAATTCAAAAAATGCTGAATGTTTTCTGTGATGGTAAGTTTAGGGGTAGGGGTAGGGGGATAGAATATACAGTTTGTACAGTATAAAAACCATTACGTCTATGGAGAGTCCCCGTAAACCACATATACAAGTATGTGTGTGGTTCAGGTATGCCCTATGTTATGGGAACAAAATGTCCCCACAAGGATGGCAATACCAGAACTCTTTGTCTTTGTAAGGGACATTTTTGGTCCCCATAAGGAAAACAGCTTATAAATCATACTAAACAATGTTTTTTGAAAATGTAAAAATGCAGAACATTTTTTTTTTTTTTTTAAGTTTAGGAGTAGAGTTAGGGGATAGAATATTCAGTTTGTACAGTATAAAAATCATTATGCCTATAAAAAGTCCCCATAAAACAAACCCAACATGGTGTTGCTATGTGGTTGGTAAGCTGATCGGCCCTCTGTATTTTTTTTTCTGAGGTATAGCCTAATAAAAGTCATGAAATAATTGCCTAATAATAACTGTACATTGGTGCTTTCAAGCTGATCAGTTGATTAGTCTAACAGTGCTTGTCAATGTCAAAATGACTGAGAAAAAAAATGTGGCTTTGACAAGTGTGTTTATAAATTGTGGTTAGGCCAGTCATTTGTAAGTTTTTGGACCTTGGTTTTTCTAAAACTCTGCATATGGCCATGCTTTTACTGTATTCTCAATGGTTGCCAAGGCGTTACTATGTGATTGCAAAGGTGTTTCTTGCTCATTCCCATGTGGTTGCTAAGGTTTTTTTTTTAGTGTTTTAACATGTTACTATGTGTTTTTTAAGTTGTTGCTGCTGGTTGTAAATAGCTGCTAAGGTATTTTAAGTGTTTAAGAGCTATGTGGTTGCTAGGGTGTTGTGGGTGGTTGCTAGGGCATTGTTATGCAGATATGAAGGTGTTTTTTTATGTTTTAGCATGTTGCCGCAGTATGTCATTTCTAAGATGTTCTGGGTGGTTGCTAGATTTAAGTGTTTAGCATGTTGCTGTATGGTCGTTAGGGTGTTCTGGGTGGTTGCCAGGGAATGTTATATGGTTGCTAAGATGATTTGAGTGTTTTTTTAGAATGTAACTATTGAGTTTTACAATGTTGTTTGTGGTTGCAGGTAGTTGCTAGGCTATTTTAAGTTGTTAGGAAAACATTGCTATGTGGTTGCTAGCGTGTTCTAGTTGGTTGGTAGTTCACTGCTATGCAGTTACTGAGGTGATCTGTAGCTATGTGGCCTCTATGGTATTCTTAATGGTTGCCAAGGCACTTCTAGGTGTTTGCTAAGGTGTCTTGAGTGATTCTGGTATATTGTTATATGGTTGCTAATGTGTTTTGAGTGTTTTAGCACTTTGCTATTTGGATGTTTGGGTGTTCTTGGTGGTTGCCAGTTCATATCATGTAGTTGCTAAGGTATTCTGAATGTTTTTAGCATGTTACTGTTTTTAGGGTGTTGTTGGTACAAGGTTACAAGTAGTTGTTAAATTATTTTGAGTGGTTATAAGTAGATTGCTATGGTGTTCTATGTGGTTTCTGGGGCACTGCTTTGCATTTGCTAAGGTGTTTTGAGTGGTTACACACATTGGGGCAGTTTGTGCTAGGGTGATGTGGGTGGTTGCTAGTGTGCTGCAATGTAGTTGCTAAGGTGTTTTAAATGGTTACACACGTTGATGCAGTTTGTGCTAGGGTGTTGTGGGTGGTTGCTAGTGTAATGCAGTGTATTTACTAGGGTGTTTTGAGTGGTTACGCACATTGGTGCAATTTTTGCTAAGGTGTTTTAAGTGTTTAATCACTTTGCTATGTGGTTGTTAGTGTGTTCTGGGTGTTTGTTAGGGCATGCCATGCAGTTGCTAAGGTATTTTGATTATTTTTAGCATGTTACTATGTGGTTTTAGGGTGTTGTTGGTGGTTGCAGGTAGTTGTCATGGTAATTTGAGTGGTTATGAGCATGTGGTTGCTAGGTTGTTCTGGGAAGTTTCCAGGGCATGCTATTTGGTTGCTAAGGTGTTCTGAGTGGTTTATAGGTGGTCACTTACAGGCTCAAATCCAGTAGCCCTACTTCAGGGCCCTATTTTTCATTGCCAAGCAAAAATTATAAGTATGATGAAAGGAAAAAAAAAAAAAAAAAACTCTTTAACCATCTGCATGATTTGCACTTTCATGAAATGCATACTGCATCATTGTTTTCACATCTTAGTGTTAATTATCCCATTTTGAGATCTATTTTCGGTCTTTTATTATTTTATCCTCATCTGCTGCTGCCTCTATTCTTAACATCTGTATGCTAAGAGAAAATAAAATTTGAGATATTAAAGGCTCCCTTTACATAAAAAAGTGTTGACCTGGTGATGGAGTTGTGAGGAAGGTATGTGGCTGAGGGGCGGGTGGGCACCTAAACACCGGGTGACGGGATCTGACAGAGTGGGCAAACCCTGCAGGCAAAACACCATCTGTTCTGTAATGGCTTCTGGGAGCAGCAAAAGCAACAATGTACTGACAGCACCTGAATGTGAGAGCTGACAGGCCCTGCGTGCTATCCCATGATGCCTTGCAGGTGAGCACAGCACAGGGATGCAGTGGTGTGAGATCTCTCAGGGCTGTCTATTCAGATGCAGGACAGGAAGGTGACGCACAGCCTGCACAAGTGGAGATGATCAGTGCGCATTCTGCACAGCAGCAAAAAAAAATGAGCATGAAGCAACACGTTATGACAAGACAAGTCTCCCACATGCAAACACAGCAGCATTGTCACAGCATGCTCATTCACGAGCGTGGAACATGCATGAAAACAAGAGTCAGGGTTTATCTCACGAACCAACCATATCCAATTATAACCAATCAAACCCAATCATAGCAGGATGGAGGCTTTAGGTGTCATTGACTTGAAGCAGCGCTGCGCAGGCCGATCGGTGTGCGACATCAAAGCACCACGAGACCATTTTGAAAGCATACGGAGCCGTCTACTCTCTAATCACCCTCCCGGTACTTTGATGTCACACACCGATCGGTCTGTGTAGCGCTGCTTCAAGTAGAACACATCTACCTCCTCTCAGGTGACCTACCCCCATTCATTCTCAATTACCCCATCAAACCCACAGCATGCTTTAGGGGTTCTAATAAACTCAGTGGGCTCAGGGGAGGCAAGAGAGACACGGACACTCCCACTGTAACTTTACCAGTGGGTGTCGCTGTTGGACAGTCTTACTTTAGAAAAAAGATTGATTTATACACTTTTTTAATGTCGCATATATATATATATATATATATATATATATATATATATATATATATATATATATATGCTAATATTAGTGCTCAATTATTATTATCAGTGTTGAAAACTGTTTGATATTTTTGTAATTTTTTTTTTTTTTTTAGGATTCTTTGATGAATAGTTAAAACAGCATTTATTTTAAATATATTTTTTGTAGCATTAAAAATGTTTTTACTGGGACTTTTTTAATTTTTCCTTACTGGATATAAGTATTATTTATTTTTTTCAAAAAAAAAAACAAAAACAAAAAACAAACAAAAACAAAAAAAAAAAGTTGAGAAAACTTTAAGTTTAAGTTTAAGGCAACAAACTTAGGCAGATTTTTGAGTTTTCTCAACTAAAAATCTCCTACAAAAACAAGTTGAAAAAACTCAAAAATCTGCTGAAGTTTGTTAAGTTTTCTCAACTTTTGATTTTTTACAGTATATGTGACTCTGGACCACAAAACCAGTCATAAGTAGCACGGGTATATTTGTAGCAATAGCCAACAAAACATTGCATGGGTCAAAATTATCAATTTTTCTTTTATGCCAAAAATCATTAGGATATAAAGATCATGTTCCATGAAGATATTTTGTAAATTTCTATTGTAAATATATCAAAAATTCATTTTGTGAGTGGATATGCATTGCTAAGGACTTCATCTGGACAACTTTAAAGGCGATTTTCTCAATATTTTGATTTTTTTGCATCCTCAAATTCCAGATTTTCAAATAGTTTCAAATAGTATCTCGGCCAAATATTTATTCAGCTTTCAGATGATGTATAAATCTCAATTTCCAAAAGTTGACCCTTATGACTGGTTTTGTGGTCCAGGGTCACATATACAGTATAGCACTTTCATTGCAAGTTAATTATATCAAGTTTCATCATAAGTTTTACTTGCTTGCCATAATTATGCCATCTGATGTAGATATTCCAAAATATTAAAAACAAACTCTGAACAAAGATTCAATTTCAGCACGGTCAGTTCTAAAGACTGGATCTGAACAACAAATTGGAACTGTGTGCAGCATGAGTGCGATGCCTTCAAAGCCTCAAAGACAGTAAGGCTGCTGTACTGAGTGAAAGCATTTGAGAGAATGAATAGCCCAGCGATTGCCCTCTGCTGCCCTCCTTCATAATATCAACCACCTACTCTTGCTCTTTTCTGCTGACTCTGGTGGGTAGCTGGGGGGTTCAGGACACTGCTCTAGTGCAATTCATTCTTCTGTAGTTTTCTACCCATCTCTTTTTCCCTTTATATCTAACCTCTCCTGGTGCTTTGAATACATCTCAGTGTCATGCAAAAAGTATTTCAGATGGTTGTGGCTAAACCGGATTTTGTAGGTTCCCTGGACCTAAAGCTGACTTGTGTTATTTTTTGATGTTAAAATACACTCTCCTACTCCAGCTAAATGTGCAAAGACATATCTGCATATTGTTTCCCCTGAAAAACACTTCAATTTCCCAACTAGCCTGACAGTGTCTCAACAAATGGCGTGAGTTTGGTATCTCTTATAGTATGTTTATTCAACCAATGGCAGTGGAAGTGGAAGAAAAGTGGATAAATAGATTGTTAGAACTACATTTGGAAATGTTTACGTACACAATAAATGATGTGAAACATTGATTTGAGTGTAAATTGTTTTACGTGGGAGGAAAAGAGAGTACAGTAAAACGACAAAACATAAAACTAGCAAAGCCATGCCTGGGTCATCAGTCAGTTATACAGTTTAGTGTTCATTATGCTAATATTTGACTGCAAAAGTCACCACTGACCAATCACATTAAAGTTTTCCACAGAATCAGGTAATGAATACATATATATGACACATTATTATTATTATTATGACACATCTATTCATTCAGGAAAAGCCTCTCTTTTATTGCTATGCCTTATTCTTTAGATGGCAGTTTAATGACACAGTAATGTTTATCACAAGCAAAGCTGAAAGCATTTCCTTTAAAAGCGGCCAAAGCACAACATCATACGGCAGAGAACTATTTCACTCGTTTGCTAGCCTATATAGTAAAGGCACATTGGGTGTTTTTTTAACTCCAAATGTCAAAAGACAGTGAAAAAGAGCTATAGGTGGTACCACATCACGAGTGTAATTCAAAGCAGATATGCGAGTGAGCAAGCTGTCTCCAAACTGTATTCGCTTAGTAGGAAAGAACTCACAGTGTGTTCGGGTTTTAAAGGAAAACTCTGTCATGATTAACTTGTTCCATTCCCTGAAATCTCATTCACGTCCAATTTTAAAAGGTGCACGCTGACAGGCCTTGCCAGTTTTGATGTCACCATGACCAAAGCCCCATGGAGAACTGATGCGAGAATGCAGGTGTCTTTAAATATGCTGAATGAAAGATGAGATTTCAGAGCTACAACAAAATGGAAAATTATCATCGAATAATGAATTAAACTGTATGGCTTCAGAGGACTTGGAATAAAAAGTCATAATGACTACTTTTCCTGCATTTTGACAGCCATGGTAACTATGAACTTGTCACCGTATGAATAAAATGCTGAAAAAATAACAGCATACAGGTTTAATTACAACACAGAATTGTCATTTTGGCATGAACTATTCCTTTAAAACCTGGCAGTGCCTAGTGTGCAACCCCTCTGTGTCCTTGAACACATTTTCTGAAATGCCCACTCACTTTCATTTGGATTACTGCAGTGAGAGACCCTCTCTAACCTTTCTCGCCCCCAATCGCAGCCATACACACACATACACACACACTGTCAGAGTGTCAGTGAAGTGAACTTCTCCCACTCCTCTCATTACCTCCCACACACCCCACTGTGTGATGCTGTAATCTGACAGTATGAAGGATGCTTCAAAGACACAGAAAAATCGACTTTAACATCGCAATACATGCAGTAAGCTTCCCGAAATCCGTCAGTAAACAGCCCGACGTGTATTCTGACAAAATATAAATGCCACCGCATAGACGGGGCAGAATTGTGTTAATAGTAAACAACAAAAACTGCATGACATGCACTAAAAAAGAAAAAAGAAAAATTGTTTTGCATGCTAAAATGTGCTTCGTGTGCTAACATTTCAATTCATTTTAAAAATAAATACATTTATCATAATGATTGAATAAGTACATAAGGTTACACCTATGAAAATCATTTGTAAGGCTCAGATTATTTCTGAGTTAAATTCGCCCAATGAAATTTGTTTATTCATTAACTATGGCCCTAGCATCCCCATGACCCTACAGAGGACAAGTGATTTGATGAATGGATGGAAGGAAGGAAGGAAGGAGGGAAGGATTTTTGCAGTTTGACAGTCCTCACACATTTATTTGATATGTTCAGAGTTGCAACTGATCCAGGATCTCAAAAATACCTCCACAAATCACAACACGACTTGACAAGCAAAGCAAGAACAGCTACAGCGATCATATTTGATGTCATGAGAGTGAAAGCAAGAGACTTTAAACAAGCAGAAAAATGTAAATACTGAGGCAATATACAGGAGTCTGACAGAAGCTGATCCTCAGGGCATACCTCTTCATATTCCGTTACTCACAGAGTCTGAACCAAAATGAAATACTAGATTTAATCTAGAACAGCCATGACTTCATAAATGAATAAACAGATTTGTCTTACAGTAATTAGTGGATGGATCATCAAATAGCGAGTCAACTTATTGCCACAAAATAATTCGATTTTGATTTATATTTATAAAATGATACACTATATATGTTTTCTCATTTCTTCTTCTTATTATTACGTATATCATTTTTTGTTGTTGATGTTAGTTCATTAGTGAACACGGAATTTCTTACGGAAACAAATAGTTCACTCAAAAATGAAAATTTTCTCATCCTCATGTTGTTCCAAGCCTTCTTTCTTTCTTCTTCATGGAAAACAAAAAGAATTGTTAGGCTGCTGACAGTTTCAGTCACCATTTACTTTCATTGCATTTTTTTTCTATACAATGGAAATTAATACTGTCTGAGATTCTCAAATCTACCCGACATTATCTTTAGCGTTCCACAGAAGAAAGAAAGTCATATGGCTTTGGAACAACATGAGGGTGAGTAGCTTAAATGATAACAGAATTTACATTCAGATGAACTTTTCTTTTTTAATAAGTAAAAGATGGACTGAGCATTTATGAAATATAGCTTCATATTCACACTGCTAAGTTCATATTTAAGTTATTTTGAACTTATAACGCCAATCTAAATTCAGAAAACTAAACTCGTCTGTCATAATTTCACATGATTCTCAGAACTGAATTATGAAGATTTCTCATATCAGAAAGATTAATGTTCATAAGCTCTATATAAATACACTCCCATCTCAAACCATTATTGGAAAAAATAAATAAAAACAAGACCTATAAAAACTCAACACTTATCAAAACTCTGATATATCTATCTCATTTCTTTATACAAACATATTCTATTAAACGTCTAAGGAACTTAAACTTTCCAGCTCATGCATAAGAGATTAAAGAGCTTCCGAAATCTGATTTGATTGTTCTGGAATTCCCAGGACAGATTGTGTGTGAGTATACTGATTTGGACTCTATGGTTGTATGAAATCAAAGTCTCTGAAACACTCGTGTCTTACCTGTTGGCCCCTCCAGACTTTCCGCACAGACCCTGGCGATGAGAAACAGCAGAACAGCAGACAGGTTCATGGCAGCGTTTAGTCCAGCAGGTAAAGGCAGGTGAAATACAGTCAGTGAGTGTAGTAGAGTGTTGTAAATATCCTGCTGCTGCGCCACTGAGTTTCAACCAGAGACGCGCAGCACAGACCCCAGATCTGCCCGCTGACGTCACGACAAACTATTAAACCCCCTTACAACTCTAGAGATGAACCCAGTGTGCAGAGGAAGAGCTATGGCGCCTCTCTGTGGTTATTCACCAAAAAACATCAGTCAGCTGCTGCACAGATTGTTGAGGCAAACCGATCGTCCAATCTTTGAAGACACATAAAACATAGTTCTCATTTCCTTCCTGTCTGTTCGTTTCAACGAGTAAAAAATGTGAATTTTTAATTGACGATATGAGTAGGCCTAACCTATGATAGTTTGCAATTACACGCGTATCAAACAGAACATCGAATGAAAACAATCAATAAAAAAATTAAATATAAAAATGAAAACAATTGAGGTTAAAGAAATGAGACAAAATTTATGAGGCATTCAAGATCTCTTGAAACAGTTCGTAAGTCGGTTGGGAAAACAAACTATATATATTTTTTTAATAATCATGCAAAAGTTAGCAAGTCATCTCTATTTAAAAGAGAGCATATAGAAATGCAGCATAAAAAGGAAGATATTACAAAATTAAAAAGACAAAATAAAAAAGCAATAAAGGAAAAATCATTATGTGGCATTCAAGATCTCTAGCTATTTCTAATCTGAGTAAGAGCAGGCAAGAGGAAAATAATTACCAAGAGTGGTTGCACACAGTTAAAGGTAAAATCTACAGGAGTGAGATGGAAAAAGTCAATCCTTTGCCGACCTCCTCTCAATTGCTCTTTGTAGTAAATAACCATCTTCTTGTCCTCTTACTTAGAACCAATTTCACTGCATGGGTCTTGAGATGGCTGCAGTAACATGAGTTTTCAATGTTACATTATAGCAGGTCTGCTTAGTCTTGCTCATGGAGTTTAAATCCAACCCTACCCAGACACATCTTAACTTGAGGGCTTTGGGAAAAGTTAGATATTTCAATAAACATGCAAAATAATAAGGTAACACTTTATTTTAGTGCTGTAGTTACATGTTACTACATGTACTTACTATAGTAACAACTGTACATTATGCATAATTACAAGTAACTAACCCTAAACCAAACCCTAACCCTAACTGTAACTCTATAGTAAGTACATGTAGTTAATTAATAGTACTCAGTACTTATTTGAGTAATTACAATGTAACTAGGGCACTGTAAAATAAAGTGTAACCAATAATAATAATAATAATAAATAAAAATAAAAATAGCATCTTGACTCTAGTCTACAATATAATCCCTGCTATTATTTTTTTAAACTTATTATAAGACTGTAAAACCTTTTTTCTTAGTTCTGCTCCTGGAGATCTACCAATCTACACAGAGATCCATGTACCTGGTTTAGATCCAACCCTACTCTAATACACCTGCTGCAAATTAAGCCAGCAAGAGAAGCCAATGATTAGCCATTGCAGATGTGTGGGAGATATCCAGGAGAAAGATTGAGCACTCCTGATTCAGAACATACATTTATCTTATTTATCATGTCTTTGCTGAGAGAAACAATAGAGTATTATTCATAACACAGCAGCAAACGTTGATGAATGAAAGACTGACAGTGTCTTCTTTTGTCTGTGTCTAAAACCGTACACAGTAAATGACTATGAGTGCTTCTCAGTCAGAAGGTTGCGTCCTATAAGGCTGCATATTATCTTAGCTGCCATGTCATCAAGCTCTGTCAAAGGATGTCTCAATTTAAAGGATCCTTTTAAAGGATGCATCAAGTGTATCCTTCATGCCGTCCAGTTACCCACAAACTTTTGCACACATGCTAATGCTAAACTGTAAACCACTGGGAGACCATAGATGATTGCCATGACCTGTACTGCATTATTAGAAAGATAAATATAAATATTTCTAATATAAAGTAGGCCTCGGCTATTTTTTAAATTATAATTTTAATAGTATTCCGCAAGGGCGGAAACATTAATGACAGCCATGCGCACTTTCTAGACCATCTCATTCTAGCATTTAATGCTGAGGACTCTAGCCTACAAGCCTTCCAGGGACTGGACTAGGAAGGACAGCCTCACTACGATGCAGCCTTCCGTTTGTGAAGCACCCGGAGTGATTACACTTAATTACAATTATTTAGTCAGAATGTCCATCAATGGAGACAGATGCTCCTCAGAGTGTCCTCAGAATGGTGTAGTTACAGAATCTACCAGCAGAGGCTAACTGTCAAACTGTCTTTCTACTTAACAGCTCTTTTTCCTCCTCTCACTACTCTTATCAAAGTGCTTGCAATCTCAAATGAACCCATATTCCTGGGTATCATAAATGCATTTAATGTTGTTTAGGTAGGCAGCACTCATCAAGTTTGAAACATAGCTTTTGTCTGCAGGCTAGATAATGTACCTGGCAGTATGTAGTTTGTGGTTTAAAGCAGATCTGCTGAAAGCTTGTCAGGCAGATCGGTTTATATTACCCTGTCTTTCTTCTTCTGTTGATGGCTTAGGGCTTCTTTGTTGCTCTTTAAAATGATCTGCTGATCCAGGTACAAACACAGTAGTAAAAATGGTTTAGCGATTAAAAGGGAGAAGAAAACAGCTTCTGACATTTTGTTGTCTGACAACTCGATTCCGCTTTTAAACGGTTCACAGAAATAGTGGTTCTTTCACAGCTCTTGAAATATGAAAAATGCCACCGGAGGCATGTTTGTGTTAAATGCCGCAAAGCACAATATCATTTCAAGGTTGACATTAGCCTGATATTTGGCAGATTACCACAAAATAATATGGCATATTTAGAGGACAGTCTGAAATCATGCCTGAAATACTCTGGAACTAAAAATGGGTTGCTGCAAATCCCATTAATATTCCAATTTAATTACTTCTACAATCAACGCTGATTCACCCTCACAGTTGACTAAAATCACTTAATCAATTTAGATCCAGTGTGGCTCCCAATTCATATTTAATTACACAGCCTTAGCCTTTATTCCCCAGCTTTGGTTCATATACTGTATCTTCTCAATGATGGTAAACAACGAAGACTTGGATGGGTGGGTGGCTCAGTTGTATCTATTCTGCACCATGGATGGAAATTCAGAGATTTACATCTTGCTCAAGGCATTTTCTCTGACTGTTGTCATTAGGCCCGTCTGCATGGCGTCTGCTGTCTGCTTCAACAATGTCTTGTGGTTCCCCCATGCTAAACTATATTGCCTGTGAATAAAAGAATAAAGTTGAGATTTGCAGGAGAAAATCCAGCTTTCTGCACAATCTAAGGCTGAATTATTGTAATACTGGATTCAGGGCTCTGAATCGGTTCAAGGAACGAAAACAAATACCTAAACAAACTAAATTTTAACACTAACAGGAACATAAACAAAATCGAAAACAAAATCAAGGTGAATTGTTTTGAACAGAAAAAAGTTTTATTTTTAAACTTATTTAAAATTATCATTAACCAGTTAATAACGTTATTTTATCAGTCTGTTTAAGATTTTAATTTAGCAGTCAACCAATCATGAATTCAAATAGTATGGCCTATGCAAATGTGACATTGACACATCCAGTGTTAGTGAAATGCCTGTGCTCAGTTGTCAAGTCATTCTAGGTAAGTTGCAAGGCAATGTCCTGGCATTAGCTGCTGGATCTCAGGAGTTTATCCAAGGATATGTCACCATGGCAAGTTATATCCAGCGTGGTGTGTTCTGAAAACAGTGAAAATTGCAGGTTAGAACTATTAAAAAATGTAGTCCTATTTTTTTAAATAATTAAATGCCTTGTTTAAAGTAAAGTTAGTGTTGTGGCTTTATGTATGGGTAGATACTTATGTCGTTATATTATTAACATTTTACCTTAATCAAGCTCAAATGGAGTTACAAGGTTTTTCACCATGCAGCACAAGTCAGAGATTTGTGTTTTGTCCATTATTAGAGCGGCCGCATCACATTATTGCGTTATAAGGTTACTGTAGCTATGTGGGTGCTCAGTTTTTATTGTTGCTTAAAGGATTAGTTCACTTTCAAATGAAAATTAGCCCAAGCTTTACTCACCCTAAAAAGCCATCCTAGGTGTATATGACTTTCTCTCTTTCTCTCTGGGATATTTTAATAAATATCCTAATGCATCCAGGATTTATAATGGCAGTGAACGGGACCCATGAGCATGAGCTGAAGAAAGTGTTTCTATCTACTTCCATCCATCATAAACATGTACTCCACATGGCTCTGGGGAGTTAATAAAGGCCTTATGAAGCGTAGCGATGTGTTTGTGTAAAAAAAAAAAAAAAAAAAAAAAATCCATATTTAACAAGTTATGAAGTAAAATATCTAGCTTCCACCAGACTAGCGTTGTGTCAGTTACACTTTTTCTGTAAGTTTAATTGGGCGAGCATGATTGTTTTGTGCCTAAAATTGAGGCTCTGTACGGTTCTGTATGGATTATCGCAAGGTGAATGCTGTGTCGAAATTCGACTCATATCCAATGTTGCAGGTTGACAAATTGCTTGATCAGCTTGGTACAGCTCTAATTTATTCGATACTGGATTTAAAGGGTCATCAAACCCCAAAACACATTTTTTTGAGATGTGAACAGATATGTACAGGCTGCGAAAACACTAAAAGCACCCATAAACTAATCAAGAAGTGGAAATTAGTTATTTTTGCATATTTCTGAGCAATTTCGTTCTTCCAGGTTTAAAAGCAAAGTCGAAGCAATGTCACAGAATTTAGCCCAGTTCTGGCCAGCCCGGGTATGGTTTGTGGACTTAGACTTCTCTCTGGGAAGGCTTTTCCTGGATTCTGACCAGGAGGGACCTTCTCTCCCATGTTCGGGTAACAGTCTTTCACCCCTGACCAGAAATTTGGAAACTGTGGGACTGGCTCCTAAAGGGGTATCAGCTCATAGATTCTCCCGAGTCATCTCCCGAGTGATGTCAATGATACCATTTTGGTAACACTTTAGAATACTGATCCTTCATTAATGAATTACTACACAGGAACAAATGAATAATGCATTATTAACACTCTAGTAACTACTATTAGCTAATTAGTAACTACTGTTTTTTCATATCTCCCAGAGAACTACTAAGAACTACTATATACAGGTTCATAATTAACATGAATGATGCATAATGTATAATTAATTCTAAAGTGAAGGTCATGGTAACCCACTAGTAATGACTGAAGTATTACCAAATCCTTCAGAAGGAATTACTAATTATTTGGATCAGTATTCTAAAGTGAAAAGCATGATAACTCTCTAGTAACTACTGAAGTCATTGTAATCTTTTGAGGTTTTTGTACGTTTTTGTATAGTAATTCCTTCTGATGTATTTGGTAACACTTAAATAATTATTAGTGGGTTACCATGATCTTCACTTTAGAATACTGATCCAAATAATTAGTAGTTACTTTAGAGTTATGTAGTAACTCTTAAGTTATTACTATCCAATACTTTACAAAAACCTCAAAAGTTTACAATTATTCATAATAATAGATGGCTCTGGCCTATCTACAGGTCACGGGTTCCTTCATGGGATCTCTCTATAGTTTTAGAAGGGTTGTCGGATGGTCCCACTGAACCTTTAAAATCAGTCTCAGAGAAGCTTCTTACTTAAGGTAGCTCTGCTAATAGTGATTACTTCTCTTAAGAGGGTAGGAGATTTGCAGACCCTTTTAGTTGCCTCCTCCTGCCTGGATTTTGATGCTGCGTCATGTTGCTATACTAAGTATGCCTGTCCAGCTTCTTTGGACAAATGAAGAGATATAGAAGAGATATAACAAGATTAAGAGATATAACAAGATGTTACCGGGGATGGCTGCCTCGGTTTGGAGCTCTTCAGTACTTTTACTCTTTTTGTTTGTTTGTCCTGTTTTAAGTAACTTTTTTTCCGATCAATTTTACTAAGGACAAACTCCTAGACATCAGACATTGCACACCAAACAACCTTTTGCAGACTTTTGAGCGTTCAGACTTTTTACTAGACATTCTAGTCGGAGGAGCTGCCATCCTGTATCGTTCCAAGAGGCGTAAACGAGAGAAGCGTGCCGGTGCGCTGGTAAAATTCCGACAATGTGGGTTTAGGACCACGCTTCTGAGTTTTCATCTGGCAAATCTCCACTCCCTCACAAACAAAACAGACTATTAAAACTATTACTTCTCAATCAAACAAACAAGAACTTCGCAAACTCTGCTGCTCATTGCTTCACGGAAACCTGGTTTAATAGAGCCATTCCAGACAACGCGTCCGGAATCTAAAAGGCTTCCAGCTGTTCAAAGCGGATTGCATCGCCGAGTTGTCAAGGAAAACGAGAGGCACCAGATTATGTTTTTACAATAATGAAGGCTGGTGTACAGATGTGACAGTGTTAAAGAAGATGTGCTGCACTAACTTAGAAGCTCTCTTCATTAACTGTAAGCCTTTTTATTTATTGCAGCAGCTGGCTGATCTGATCACAGATACAGAGCAACAATACCCAGAATCTTTCATTATCATTTTCTGTGATTTTAATAAAGCCAATCTCACCTGCGAAATGCCTAAATACAGACAGCACATCACATGCCCCACCAGGGACAGTAACATACTGAACCACTGCTACACTGTTTTAAAGGATGTGTATTACTCTGTCCCCTGGGCTGCTTTGGAACTCTCTGATCAATGTTTAAATTCATCTTGTGACGCTGGGAAAATTCACTTCCAACACCTGCACAAATAGCACTGGTGCTCCACAGGGCTGTGTTCTCTCCCCACAACTCTTCTCCCTATACATTAATGATTGCATTGCAAAAGACCCCTCTGTCAAGCTCCTGAAGTTTGCAGATGACACTACAGTCATTGGCTTCATCCACAATGGTGATGAGTCTGCATACAAACAGGACGTTGGACAACTGGCTGTCTGGTGCAGTCATAACAACCTTGAGCTGATCATGCTCAAAACAGTGGAGATGATCGTGGACTTCAGGAGCAACCCACCAGAACGCCTCCCACTCACCATCATGAGCAGCACTGTGGCCACACCGTTATTCAGGTTCCTGGGCACCACCATCTCTCAGTACCTGAATTGGGACACTCACATAGACTCGATTGCGAAAAAGAGCCCAGCAGAGATTGTACATCTTTCGTCAACTGAAGAAGTTTAATCTGCCACAGGCGCAGATGAGACAGTTTTACTCAGCTGTCAATTAATCTGTTCTGTGCACTTCTTTAACTGTCTGGTTTGAGTCAGCTACCATATCAGACGTGAGTAGATCTAGTAGATGAGTAGGTCATGAGTGGACCCCCAGATCTATATCCTTATTGTGTTTATGCCACCCAGGCATTGGGCAATAATAACTATCATGTAAATACATTTTTATATTTATACAGTTGAATATACAGTACTTAATATGTACATAATACAAAATGTACACAATGTACAAAATCATTTAATGCAATTAACGCAAATAAATGACAAAAATACATGAAGCTGCATCATTACTGTAATTTACACAGTTAGATGATCTTAGAAGTCGGGAGTTTATCACACTGACCGTCTACAAGCACCTGTAAGCCTGGTAGGAGGAAATTTCCATTCTAACCCTTTAACCTGATTCTGCTTCTCTGTTTGTGATCAGATCATTTTAACCTGTTAGCGTTCCACTGTACTGCCTGTGGTACACATACCTTTCAAAAGAGACCTTAGGAATGCTAAGGGGTTCTTAAGCCGTTAAATTCTAGGGAAGTTTTCAGTGATCCAGTAATCGAATTCACTCAAACATTCAGTCCAAAACAGTGCTAATGTAAAGGGTAACACATTAGAATACTGTTTCTTACTTACTGCATAACTAATAAGGAATTACTGAAGAATAGGTAATTCTTCATTAACACTTACTACTGTTACTCACTACTGTTAAATACAAAGGAAGATATGTTAACTAATCTGTATGTAATAGAATTTTATGATTATGTTAAGTAACAGTTATCTAATCAATAACTAATTAATTCTGTCATACCTCCTGAAGAACTACTATTAATTATCTACTGATTAATGTTCAAGAAAAATAACTTTGAAGTAACTACTAATGAACAGAAAATGATTCATTTTCAAAATTACTTGAGTAAAATTACAACTACTTGTACTACTTTGTTACAGTCCACCTCTTATTATTATTATGGAAATTAAATATGCATTTATATGCTGCACTCCCAAAAAGACTCATTACAAATTGTTCAGAAGTTTTTGTCTGCATGGTAAATAACTACTTTGTGCGCATGTTATGTAAGAAATCAGCTTCGGAAAGGAACCCCACTGCCACTGCCTTGCCATAACTATCCAACTTACCACAGATATAAAATGTTTTATTTATTTATTTACCCAAACGCTGGGATGAGGCTGCTGAGTCATTTTTGGGTTATTTTTTCAGTGTTGGGTAGTTTTTGTGTTGTTATTCCCCCCATGTTGCAGGTGCCCACTGCAGAGCAAATGGGTGGAGCTTACAGCTTTACGCGAGAGCGAGCTTATTTTGACTCTCAGCTGAATTTGACATGATGCCATCCCCTGACTTAGGTGAGACTCATGATACATATTCAATCTGAAAGAGCATATTTCTACGGCGTTTGTTGTGAATGCCGAGTCTCTCAGCACGTCGCTTGCTGGTCCCGCCCCCGCAAGCCGCATTCATTGAGGAGGAGTGGTCTCACTTCTGACACCGCTCAGCTGAATATGACATGACGCTCTCCCCCGACTCAGATGGGACTCATGATATATATTCAATCTGAAAGAGCATATTTCTGCTGTATTTGCCGAGTTTCTCAGCGCGTCGCTTTCTGGTTTTGCCCTCGCAAGCCGCGTTCATTGAGAATGAGCGTTCTCACTATGAGGGCGCGAGAGCATATTTTTCCGGCATTTGCCTCTCAGTGTATCACTTGCCGGCCCCGTCCCCGCAAGCCACGTTCATTGAGGACGAACGCTCTCACTGAGAGAGCGAGCTCAATGCTCATTTATGCTCAGCTGAACATGACATATGCTCTCTAATTTTTGTGATTATGCTGGACCTTGCTGGACCTTGCTGACTATACTTACCTAGCTGCGTTCACGGAGCACTTTTTCTAGAAAGCAGCTACTTCCTTTGTTTTCCTGTTTTTCCCACTCTATTGAGATGGAAAACAAAAGGTTACAGGGCCAAGTGAACAGGACTAAGTGAGCGCTTCCGGTCTGTTTCCGCGTGTCTCACTTTTCCTGCACCAAGGGATTTTCCGGTGTTACCACACTGACAGTGCTCAGCCAGAATGCTCCACTGACAGCTCATGGAATTTATTTCTTCTAATAACATTGTTTCATTGATGTTTGTGGTAAATGCTGAATTCCAAGTGCGTTGCTTGCCAGCACCGCCCCACAAGCCGCCTCCATGGAAGATGGACGCTCTCACACGAGTGGCTTACCAATATACAGTCCTTCTCCTTGGGCTGTCCCTAGCTCCGCACACTTTTACGAAGTATATGGACTGCCTCTGAGGCAGAAGGGAATCCGTGTTTTGAATTACCTCGACGACTGGCTCATATTGGCCCAGTCTCAGGACGAGCTAGCATACCACAGATCCGTTCTCCTCAGCCACTTGGAGTGCCTGGAACTCAGGGTCAATTTCGCCAAGAGCTCACTGTTCCCCAGCCAACGTATATCATTCCTGGGATCTGTTTTCGACTCAGCCCAAATGTGACAGTCTCGCCAGAGCGTGCTCTGGCCATTCAGCAGCTCGTGGCTTCTACCGGGACCAGAGCCCGTTTCCTCTGAAGCGTTTCCAGAGGATGCTAGGGCTGATGGCTTCCGCCTCCCCAGTTCTACAGCTTGGCCCCCTACGAATGTGGCCTCTGCAGCACTGGCTAAACCTTCGGGTCCCACCTCATGCTTGGCAGCATGGCCGCTTCCATGTCAGGGTGAATCAGCCCTGTTTAACAGCTCTGAACCCCTGGAAGGACCCTCAGTGGTTCAGCTGTGGGGTTTCCCTAGGGGTGGTATTCAGAAGGATGGTGGTCTCGACAGATGAGTCCAACATGGGTTGGGGCGCTCTGTGCGAGGGCAGACCAGCCTTCGGCTCATGGTCGAGCGAGGAGAGCCAGCTGCACATCAACTGCCCAGAGATGCAAGTTTGTCGGGCCCGCCAAAGCTTCCTATTGGTCCTGAGGGGACACCACATCTTAGTCCTATCGGACAGCATGACGGTGGCATTCTGCATAAATCACCATGGTGGTGTTTTGTCCAGACGCCTCTATGCACTGTCAAAGCAGCTCTTGGAATGGGCGCTGGCCAACCTGCGATCGCTGAGAGCATCGCATGTACCGGGCAAAATGAACCTGGGAGCAGACACGCTGTCTCGGAGCAATGTCCTCTCAGACGAGTGGACGCTCCACCCACGTATGGTTCTCAGAATCTGGGAGATCTTCAGGAAGGCAGAAGTTATGCTTCTTTACAGCCACCATCTGTGACATTCTAAGCATTTGTTATTGTCAGTAAAAATGTTGACAATATTCCAAGATCCTATGTGTTTACGTGAGCACTAGTTGAGCTCTGCCTATAGCTTATATAGGTAAATGCACATTTTAAAGATGCATGTCTACAAAGTGCATGTCTACATTGAATCTTAACCTTTACTTGGCTCTTATCAACTCACATGCTGAGAGGCTTCAGTTGGGGAAGAGAAGCATTAATCACTCAGCAGTTAAGCAAATTCTTCACTTCCATCAGATGACCCCATCATGATCACTTCAAATGCTGAGCTGAATTCTGCAGTTTGAGCTTTGAATGCACCATGAGCTGCTGTGTTCTATGTTGAATATTACCTTGACCGGAGCATGTCAGAATCAGTAATGAGTTGAGTGAATGCTGAGATAAACTCTCAGTAAAATATGCTGAACTTTTGCATGAAATCCTGCACTCTCACATATTTAACCATAGAGTATATGGGCACAACAGGCATTAACATAAATATGAATTCATGCATATTGCAAATCAGGGCCAGCAAGTAATGGAAATAATCAACTTGCATCAATTGCATTTGTGCCATCTGGAGGAAGTTAGACCATTCACTGTCACTGAATATATTTGCACAATAACACAATACATATTGAAGGTGAAATAGGTTAATGAGTTATCGAGGATTCAGAATTTTCTATGGCGCAGCACATGGTCACAGCTATTTCTACCATAAGAGGCATTGCATTGCAAAAAATGTTGTTAGGCAGCAATATCAATTTTTCAATCACTTCTAGTTCTGCTTGATGGAACAAAAGAATCTAAATTCACTGAGCATGGGTGAGTAAATGCTATTCAGATGTTTAATTACAGTTTCATTTTGCTCCGTCCCTAGAGCACGGCTCTTCTTACAGCCATAACAATTGCATTTAGAGTGGTACAAACAATGTCAAAACAGTTTAGGATCCTCAAGTTAGAATCCAACTGTGCACAGCACTAATAATAGACATGACACTTCAGGAATCAGCAATATTCTGTGTGGATTTTAATGTACTTCACCAAAAAAAAAACTATATATATATATATATATATACAGTATTTTGTTGTCTTTTACACAACCTGTGTTGTAATAAACCTGTATGACTCTTCTGTGGAACACAAAATAATCTTTACACAGTTTTACACACCACAAAAGTGACCATAAATGTGAAAGAAAAGTGTAATTATAGTGTAATGATTATATACGGTGCATCATATTTGGTTACAACATATACAAGAATATAGTGCATAAGCTATATGGACTAAATTTATGCTGTTTCTGTTGTGTTTTTATTAATTACTATGTTGTTCTTTGTTGAGAACAGAGTTATTATAGTTAACTAAAACTTTTTAAAACATTTTCTTAATTGAAACAATCAAATATATATATATATTAGATTTCAGTAGAGAATAAATCAGTAAATCAATAGAGATTTTACAGCAAAAAGATGTGTACCATGATCTGAAGGGAAACGTCTTTACAATGATACTAAAAGGCCTTTTACTTGCTAAAAAATTATTGACTATCAATCAGATGACACAATGCATGGATTAAATTGTGTACACTTTTGATCATGTTGATAATTTAGAGGCCTTAGAAATTTGCATATAAAATATGATACTGAATATAAAAAATAAAGGTTTATATAAATATTAATCAAATTAAATATTTTACTTTCAAATTTACATTTGAGTTGTAAAGAGCAGGAAGTTAGGTTTAGAACTATAAAAATATATAATCCACAAAAACACAACTATGAAGCTGTGCAGATTCACAACAGTTCACAAGTGAGTATCCATGATAATGATTAAATGTGACTATTTAGAACACAGAGAGCACAGAAAACAAAGACAAGAACAACTGCATCAGGGAACATCGAACAACCGACAAGGAGCAAAGAAAACACAAGAGCTATAAATACACAAGGGGTAACAGGCTAACAAGACACACCTAGGAACAATCAGACTAATCAACAAGGAAAACTACAAAGGAATGCAAACACAGCACACGGAACAGGAAACAACAAAGCAGAGCAAAAATACAAACTAAGAGTCCAAAAACACATGGAACATTTTTACAACATACTTTACTGTGGATGAAAAAAAGGTAAAATTACAAAAGGGAGAAATTAATGTAAAAAATGGTGAAATTGCAGCCGTTCCCATTATTGAGATTCATGGGAGAGTGCAGTCAAAACATTATCACAATGACAATGGGTCCCGTATATCCCTTTAACTTTCACCCCTAGATGGAGCCAATAAAAAAATTATTTTTCTTAAAATTCTTATTATTGAACATGACCTCAAGCAGTTTTGTTAAAATTTATGTTTTTATCTAAAAGATATAAAACTCTACCGTACGGTTGAGATTTTTTTTTTTACCAGACTTTTTACATTTGCGGTACTATTTTATGGGCTTTTCTGAATAATAAACATACCTGTAACAGTGTTAGTACGTCTTACATACCTTCCATAATTATCAGGGTCCACATGAAATTAAGTTTATTATAAATAAAAAGGTGTTTAGAAATAAATAACACATTACATATTGTGTTGTGGTGGTCAATATAATATCCAGACCATTTTCAGTAAATTCAGGTAATATGGCAATTTAAAGCATTTTTCACAACAGGAATACTGCAAGTTTTGTAAAATATCTAAGTCTATTTGTTGTCCATAAATTCTTTTTTTAGTCATTTTACTTGAGCTCCTGAATGTTCAAAGCAAAGATTTTCTAATTTTTTGGTTTGGTTGACAGGTACAACCAACCATTTCAGAGTGCTTTTATACATGTGTTACTTTATAAGCACTCTCTTATGCTCTGCTGAAGCTTGCGGTGTGAAACAAATCATACCATATGTAGGAGTGTGAATGCAAATACTAGCTACACTTGATTTCACTCATTGTGAAATGAATTACCAATATTTGCAAAATGGACACTATTGCTGTTGCCATAATTCTTCATCAGTTTTCTCTAAAAACTTGCAAAATCACTGTCAAAGTACTACATTTGAAGAAGAATTTAGTTCGCCACTATTATAAAAAAAAGTATATGTTCTATATCAGGGGTGGGCAAACTCTGGAGGGCCACTGCCCTGTATAGTTTAGTTCTCCAACCCTGATAAAACTCACCTGCCTGTAGTTTTCTAGCAATCCTGAAGGCATTGATTAGCTGGTTCAGGTGTGTTTGATTAGGGTTGGAGCTAAACTCTGCAGGGCAGTGGCCCTCCAGGACCGAGTTTGCCCACCCCTGTTCTATATAAATACAATCCAGAAATGCTATATCTGCCATTTTGGCATTGCAATGTAAATTGTGTTGCTTCCATGCAATAGTAAAGATAGTAAAGTGTCTTTGTAAGTATGTAACACTCACTTTTCATTACCCGATCAGTTCCTTTCCACTATACGCAAAATAAAATACTGTTTAAATGTATGTGTGAGTAACATTTATGAAACTGTATTTTAAATTACATTAAGTTTTTACTATGTCTGCTTGAGGAAAAAAATTAAAAATATCCCCATGGACATCCTCATAATCCACTCTTAGATGACCCTATTGTCACACTTCAGTTCCTACCATCTGGCTATTTTCACCCTTTACAGACATATCAACCGTACGGTCACGCATAGTTTTGGAAAGTCATGGCAAACAGGCGTTTCTGTATTTCTCTTATATTTTGCCATATTTCTATTGTTTAGACTCTACCCTACTAACTACAACATTGTGGTTTGATTCCCTCCTTAACTGATACCATGTTTGACCCTATTATTCGATGACCGATCAGCAACTTCATTCTTTCGTGTGACTGACTGAAGCGTGCAAACTGATTCTGTCACCTGAAAACTGAAAAGTCCCATCCCTCCATGACAAAAGCAGACAGTGGGGTGGGACAATAGAGCTGTGGAAGATTTTTGTCTCCTTCTTTTGACTGATTTTCAAAACTCAAAATTCAGCAAATTAAAACTCAAACAGAAACATACATTTGTTTTTCCAAGTGAAGTGTCTATTCCCTAATATCATTACCAAAAAAAACATTTTTGTTCATCCTACAAAAATTATCCTCTTTTGTTAAACTAAAAGTAAATCAATCAAAAACCACAGCCAATCAGAACACAGTGTGGGCGGGCTCTCACGGCATTAGCAGGGCACCAGATTTTAAACTTGACGGCATTCGTGAGGAAATTGATAAGTTCAAATTCACAAATATTACACCATTTAAACATTATTCAAAATACATACTGAGCTACTAAAATAATCTTTGTCATAGAATACACTTGTTTGTTCACGGTTTGAACGTTCTTGCTTCCATTTCTTTAATTTCAAGATCTGAGGTGAATTATCCTTATTATATTGCTTTTACTACAGCTACGAAGCTGAGAGTACTAAATGATATTCAAAGTAAAAGCTTTACACGCTTTTAACATTAAACAAAGAACATAAACATTACCTGAGATTAACATTGCCATACTTTGTGTTGTTGTTTCAGCCGCGACGTTGCATAAAAATAGAAACCGTTTCTAAAATAGAATCGTCGCGCGTCACCGTCACGGCTAGTTAGGACAACGGGTAACTTAAAAACTGATTGGTCATTGGTCAACAGAAATCCCTGTGATTGGCTACAATACTCAATGCTGCAAAATCACGTTGTGAATGGACACATTGGCAGCAAAAGGCAGCGCCAGATCGCTTCAATTTACTTACTTTTCTGTTTTATTTGAAAATACAAATTATATTTTACACATAGTAATATAACTCCGTTAATCCTGCATGCAAAGAATAAAATTACATAAGTTGCATTGACTTGACCAGGCAGCTAAGGTATGGCAGTCGCCATATGCTGCCATACCCAATTGACACCCCTGCATGAGTATCCGTGCAATATCGCTCTATATCAGCACGGCTGTGTTTCAGCCGTAGGTAACAGAGGGAGCTCATGGACAGAAAACAGGAGTTATACAAGCTGTACGTGTTAGCTGGAGTTTATGTAATGTATGACTTATTTGGATGCATTATCTGGTATCACAACAAAGGGACAGGGAATAGACAGATGAAACATGAAACTAAATAAATGCATGATTATAATCAAATATGATTTGTCTTCATATGAGTTCTTCAAGCAGCCTCTGGTAGCATATGTGTATTTATTATGCAATGGTTAGCATAAATAGCCTTTAGCATCACATCCAATTAGATTCCTGGCTCATATGGTGATCAGATGGTTTTTTACAGAATCTCAATCGGAAGTTTTTCAGACACTCGCTGGTGTTTGAATGTGAGTCTAGTGTAACAAGTGTAAATGATAAATCCCTTTTGATGTTTGTACTGGCTATTGTATACAGGCCACCACCATACAGACTTTATCAAAGAATTTGCTCATTCTGAATTAGTACTGGCTGCAGATAAATTGTTGGTGATTTTAATATCCATGTAGATAATGAAAAAGATGCATTGGAATATTTATAGACATTCTAAACTCTTTTCGAGCTAGAGAACACATGTCAGGACCCACTCATTGTCATAATCATACTTCAGACTGAACATTGTTACATGGAACCAATGCTGGTGGCATTAAAATTCTGCAGTAGAACAATGACATCTTAGATCATAATCTAGTCTTGTGTATACTCAATTTAGCCAAGGCTACAAAATCAACTCCTTGTTACAAATATGTTACAAGTATCACTTCTACTACTAAAGACTTTGTATATAATCATCCTGATTTGTCTCAACTTCTCAGCATAGCTCAGAAAAACTCAATGTTGCAAGAGAAACTATGGACTCTCTCTTTTCTTGAACTTTAGACATGGTTGCTCCTTCATGCTAAAAAAGATTAAGGAGAACAGTCCGACACAGCAGTATAACAAACACAATAGTGCAGCCTGAAAAAGGGAGTGCAGATAGAAGAAAACAAAACTAGAGATATTTTGCATTTCATGAAATGATAGTATTTCTACCTTCAGAAAGGCCTGCTAGATCTGCTTATTTGTCAACTCTTTTAGAAGAAAACAAACACAACCCATATTTATTTGATACAGTGGCTATGAAAAATAAAGGTGCAGACATTTTCCAACATAATGACTTTATGAATTTTTTACTTACAAGATTGACTCTATCAGAAAGAAAATTATAACCATGCAACCATGTGCTACAATATTGCATCTGAAAGTGCACTATAGACCCCATGAGGAACAATTCCATTTATTCTTTACTATAGGAGAGGAAGAAATGTCTAAACTTATTAAACCATCTAAATCAACATGTATTTTAGACCCTGTACCAACTATGCTACTGAAACAGATTCTTCCAAAAGTAGTAAATATTCTTCTTAATATTATAAACTCATCATTGTCATTAGGATATGTCTCAAAAACGTTCAAGCTGGCTGTTATTTAAAAAAAAACAAAAGAAAACAAACATCTTGGCTACAACTGTAACCATGTTTCCCTGAAAAGGGAACAAGATGCTGCATCCAAGTGAAGATTCTAAAGCACACTCTTTTTGCAGTCTTACCAAATCTCCTCCGACTATGCTAGAATTAGCAGTATGATTAGCTGGTTGATGGCTTGGGCTGCTCCCTGGCAGCAGCCTCAGGGGCCTGGCTCTGGCATGGGATGAACCTATGGAACTCCGCTTGTTGCTTTTGGCCTCCTGGAACCTCTTGATGACAGTATTTACTGCGTTGCCAAAGAGGCCAGGAGGGGAAAGTGGCACATCCAAGTGGAAGGCTTTATCTCTTTCCTTGATGCCTGATAGGTTCAGCCAAAGATGTCTCACCGTGGCCATCATTGTATGGGCCATCTCCTTGGTGGCACGGACAGACAGGTGGCATGATGCAACTGTTTTACAGCATTGGGCCCCACACCCTTGCCTTCATCCAGGTCGCTTAGCAGGTCACCCTGGTATGCCTGCAAGATGGCCATAGAAGAAGAATAGGGTCAAAATGATCGATTTTACTTTTATACCAAAAATCATTATGATAAAGATCATGTTCCATGAAGATATTTTGTAAATTTCCTACCGTAAATATGCCAAAAATGTACTTTTGTGAGTGGATATGTATTGCTAATGACTTCATTTGGACAACTTTAAAGGCGATTTTCTCAATATTTCGATTTTTTTTTTTTTTTTTTTTTTTTTTTTTTTTTGTACCCTCAGATTCCAGATTTTCAATAGTTGTATCTCTGCCAAATATTGTCTTATCCTAACAAACCATACATCAATGGAAAGCTTATTTATCCAGATGTATAAATCTCAATTTCAAAAAATTGACCCTTGTGACTGGTTTTGTGGTCCAGGGTCACATTTATATAATTTCAACAAAATTTCTGACCTTATGATCAAAAAATCATGATTTTTTTTTTTTTTTTTTTTTTTGAGTTACTCTGTTGGATCTAAACTAACCTTGCCTTTTCATAAAAAAGGTCAAAATATCCTATTTTGTATTTTTAAAAACATCACTGACTTCAATTTGGGGACAATTTTGTTTAAAATATTACTAATAATGCTTCAAAATAAATTGCTTCACTGCTCCTTGGCATTTATTAGCCTAAGCCCCACGAAAATCAGCTATCTTGTTAATCATAGATGAGGTCTATAAAGAAGACATAAAAAGTGAGCGCGATAAAAATAAATAGGGTATACCATCAGGCTGTTCAAGTGAATAAGCATGAAATATTGTCAATATTAAAAATTAATTATAATCTAAAGAATGCTCCTTTTTATGTATACTGTAGCTACTTAACATAAGAAACATTATGTCACCTTCTTTTTTATTGTTTTTGTATTTTTGTTGCACAAAATGTCAATTCACATAACATGCAGCATATAAACATTTAAATGAATTGACATTTTGAATGTATTCTCAGTTGTCTACAACTGTTTGTACTGTCTTGAAATATAAAAATTTACCCAAATGTTCATAAGAAAAACATTTATATAGCCTAACAAAACACCAAGCGTTCAAAACAATTTAAAACTCGGATGTCATAAGATTTCGAGACACTGTGACTGATCCGCGCGCTTTCAGGTGACAAGTCATTGAGAAACAGTTGGAGGTCAAAGGGACGAACGATTGGCAGAAGATTTGAAGAGCGCAAACGCTCCTTTATTACTTTGAAGACTGAAATATTCAACTAAAATACAGTAAAATAACATGAGAAAAAGTTATTAGTTTAGATTAATAATATTGATGATTCTAATCTAAAATGCATCTCTGTTATCAGCTCATGTTTGCCCATAAAGGAAACTGGCATGACATCACATGCTTTGATGCGTTTCTCACAAGCTCTGTTTGAAAGTTCCTTCCAGTTTTTAAAGTAATCATAATGGCGTGACTTTCCATGACATTTACGTGACAGCACTCCTATCCACTAGAACCAACACGGAAAAGTCAGGAAACAACACAAAATACTTTAATAAAGATAATAACTGATAAAAAGTATAAAAGTATTCAAGTATAGCCTACAGTCATACTGGTTCCTTTGGCCACCAGAGGCTACTCACTGTTCAGATGCAGTTAAGAAGAAAAGCTTATTTTTGAGCACTACGTATAAAAATCTCTACACACAGGCTATATTATTTCAGTTTTTGTCATTAACATTTACACCATTGTCTTGCTTAGGATTCTATTCATTTCACAGCTAGCGCATTATGTTTCTTTAATTGATACAATAAAACAATATTATCAATATTATTTTAATAGTTTGCACCAGCCTGACCTGCCACCCATAAGCTTTGCCCACCAAGTTAGATGTCATTCTGCAGGGCTTGGTGGGAGACAATGCAGCTTCAGGGGAGAAATAGCTCACTAGCATCTCTTCAACCCTGGGCATTGCACCATACGCGTGCTCATTCAGCCCCATGATTATAGAGAAGTTTGAGATCATAGGGTTAAAGAGTCAGAAAAAGGTCTGTTCCAGGACCTCAACACCTGGAGGTCTGGAAAGAATGGCAGGCCGCGACGTGGAGGCTGAAATTTGCAAGGCAGGAAGTGCTCGTCTAACTTGCTCTTATGACGGACTTCCCACTTCTCGGCCGGTGAAAGCTGAGAAAAGGACAGGCCAGGTGCAAGCTCCTGTGTTAGCTCCATTTGCGACCCCCATGATCTGAGCCACCGCACCGCCTCGGCAAATGCAGGACCCTAACCACGAAGGGTGCGAGTCTGGCTGCTCTCCTCAAAGAGGGCCAGGTAGGAATGGAGCGTCCTCATTGTAAGAAGATCACAGTGTACACAATCAGTCCCCTTGAGAGTCACACAAAGTTCATGTGTATACCCGCCCGAGATTTAGCGAGGACATGGAGGAACACACAATCTAAACTGCTTTGTCGCCATAATTCACTAATATATAAACACCAAATAGACAGAGACAGTTGACAAAGAGTGCTTGCTGAAGACACAGAGGCTGACGCTGTTGCATTTTGGGACATTTATAGCTTCTGCGGTACGCCGTCTCACATCACAGGGTGACGTGACACCAATGACATTACAGTTTGCTCAACATGTGCTTCAGACACAATCACCCATGAGCGTTCTGTTTAGCTCTCTTAAAAGGGAACCATAACTTATTCCTAGAGAATTAGTTAACTACAGACCGATCTTAAAGGGATAGTTCACCCAAAATTGAAAATTTTATGTTTATCTGCTTACCCCCAGGGCATCCAAGATGTAGGTGACTTCAGTAGAACACAAATGATGATTTTTAACTCCAACCGTTGCAGTCTGTCAGTCGTATAATGCATGTCAATGGTAACACAATCTATGAGAGTAAAAAAAAAAACATGCACAGACAAATTCAAATTAAACCCTGCGGCTCGTGAACTATCCCTTTAAATTTCTCTTTTCTGTCAAAAATACTAGAAAAAGCAGTATCCTCACAACTATGTTTCTTCTTAGAGAGAAATGATATCTGCAATGGTATCTTTCCAGTCGGGATTTAAACCGCATCACAGTACTGAGACTGCTCTCTTCAGAGGTACAAAGGGCTTGTTCTTATCATCCGATCATGGTTGCATCTCTCTGTTAGTGTTACTGGACCTTAGTGCTGCATTTTAAACTATATTGACCAATAAGCTCGAAAATTATGTGGGCATTAGTGGAATTGCACTGGCATGGTTTAAATTGTGCTTATCTGACCGTCATCAGTTCACAGCAATAAATGAAGAGGTAGCCTATCATATCGATCACAAGTTCAGTATGGATTACCGCAAGGCTCAGTACTAAGACTGTTCCTTTTCACCCATGCTACCCTTGGGAGATATCATTAGGAAACTTTTTTGTTAGTTTTCATTGTTATGCTGGTGATACTCAGCTCTATAATACTTTACAGCCTGGCAAAACATACCAATTCACAAAACTAAGTGCATAGTTGATATAAAAAATTTAAAAAAAATGGATGAATAGTAATTTCCTACTACTAAATTCAGAAAAGGGAAAAAACACAGGACCAAAAACCTCCACATGTGATAACTTAGAATACTGTCTAACTCTCAATAGATACTCTGTCAAGTCTTAATTGTCAGGTAAGAACCTGGGTGTGCTCTTTGATAGTAGTCTTTTTTAGGCAAGCTCTTATCGCATTATAGTTCTTCATGTCCACTGCAATCTCAAAATTCTGACCATCTGATAATGCCTAAAATATAATACCTAGTCTTCCTGGCTTTGTTTTGGAGACAGACATACTCAGACATTCAGTTTAAATCTAGATTAAAGACCCGTCTCTTTAACCTGACATACACATAACACAATATCACATTTCTATCTATCTATCTATCTAGCTTAACATGCTGCACATGTTGCTTAGCAGAGCTGCTAAGTAGCAGAGGGAAAGAGAGACAGACAGAAAGAGAATTCATATATTGTGCTGTAAATACAGAGGATAGGGAAGGTGTTTGGTTGCAGCAGCACCCTCTGAATACTGATGGAGAACGTGTGTCATGGGTCTGACGCTCAACACCCCGGTCTGCTAGCTCAGCTAAGGGGGACATTTTGTGTGTGTGTGTGTGTGTCTACGGTTGGTATCATGCATCTTAATGCAAACCAGGCGTGTTGTACTGACAGTACAGAGCACCATTCTTCACAGGAAGCTGACAGGAAGGAGACAAATACTGGAGCCCACCAGATCCTACCACCCCCCTGTAGCCTCTCTTTCTCATCAGCATCATTTATTTTCATGAGTGTAGGAATGGCTCCACTGATAGCCAGCCTCCACTAGACACATATACACAAATCTTAAAGCTAGCTGCTGCTGTCTACTGTCTATACAGGCAGATGCCTTCTAAGGCAACATCCTAACAAAAAAGATCTAGATTTGACTGATTTGAAATGCACTGCATTTTTAAAATAAGTTAAATATTGAAAATAAGTCTTTATTAATTAACAATCTGCCCCTTTTTTATTTATGAATGAATGAATGATGCATTTATATAGCACATTTCCTATGTACTACTGTACACCCAAAGCGCTTTACAATCATATCATGTCAGGGGTCTCTCCTCGACCATCACCAGTGTGCGGCATTCACTTGGATGATGCGACAGCAGGCACAGTACAACGGCACCAATGCACTCACCACACACCACATCAGCTATAGGTGTAGAGGAGAGAGAGTGATTGAGCAAATTCAGTTGATGGGGATTATTAGGAGGCCATGACTGATGAGGGCCAATGGAGGGAATGTGGTCAGGACACCGAGGTTACACCACCACTCTTTTTACGGGAGTTGCCGTGGGATTTATAATGACCACAGTGTCAGGACTTCGGTTTAATGTCTCATCCGAAGGATACATGTAACGGCGTTACGTAATCAGGATACAAAAATCCAGTAACTGTAATTCGTTACAGTTAAGTAAAAAAACATAGAAATCAGATTACAGTTACATTTTGAAAAAGGGGGAAATACTATCAGGATTACAATCGTTTCATTTAAAACTAAATAAATCATTATTTTGCCATAATAACACTATATTAAGCGTTGCTTAATTATACAGTAGTTCCTTGTTCTGTTGCCAGTGATGACTCACGCAAGCCACCCGCTGGTGCATGAGCAAATAACACCCATCTACAATCTCCTCAGATGCAGATTGAATCACTGCTGCTAGTTGAAACGATGCTGCCCCACAGGTAAAAACGCTTTCAATTCATGGAAATTTCACTGCTATTTTTTTTTTTTTTTTTTTTTTTTTTCAAAGAAGAAAATGCAAACAACATAGTTCTACAGCGCAAACTCTGCCTTCCAGCTACAAAAACACTTTCTTTATCAAATGACTAAAAAAATAATCTGTAATACCATACTGTAGCCACTAGATATCTGTATAGCCCTTTCCATATATACATTCTGACCTGTGCATTCCCAAGTTGTGGAAATGAGACATGATTGCTTAGTTTTAATAGGTTTTAAAAGTAACCAAAATGCTAAACATTAAAATTAAAGCAGAACAAACATGAACACAAATGTTTGATCCAAACTTGTTCAGTTAGGTTGTAATCTGATGTCACTTTTACATTTTTTAAGCTCTAAACAACAACAACAACAACAACAACGATAATAATATTGCAATAGATAATTTATCAGATTTTTTAAATATTTTTATTGTTGAGACCCATTCAAAAGTGTAGAAAATGTAACATTTAAAAAACTTGCAGAAATTGAGAAGGAACAATTAAAATTAAATTTAAAAATGCAATTTATTTACAGTAAAGTTGACCTTGACCTTGAAGTAATCCGATTACATTACTTTCATATTGTGGTACTTGGATTACTTTACTGAATACTTTTTTACTGAATACTGTTCGCATGCGGGGCATGCACAGTCAGCTCCTAAAGGGGACTGGCTGTGTTCATTAAGAAATATCTTGATGCATACAGCTGTGCACTTTCGGTTGTTTCAGCCTCATGCCTGTTGACTTTATTCTTGAGGGGAGAAAGTCATATGTAATATAAACGGCTTGAATCTTGTGTTTGCCAAGGGAGCATGTAGATTACGAGTCTGTTTAAATAAATAAATAATGATATAGTATATTCAGCTTGTCTGGTGTTTATGGCTGTATTTAATTCTGATGAATTAAAACGGTGGGATAATCATCTGAATTTAATCATCTAATTAATATAGGATATTCAGCCTTTCATTCAGACCGTGCTTCACTTGTCTGGTGTTTATGGCTGTATTAAATTAAAAAGGTGGAATAATCATCTGACTAAGCTGGGAGCAGAGCATACACAGGCAGTTGTCAAGGGGACTGTCTGCATGCAATGTGAGCATCTGCTGCTCATGACACTCTGCTCCCTCTTGGCCATGTTCATTGAGAGCGGCCAGGCTCATGCTCCCCACGGTTTGGGTCCTAGTTCTGCCAAAGTGGCGCAGCGTCTTCTTCCACCCCAAGTGAGACCCTGATGCTGGGTCGGTCCAGCTCTAAGGAGGTGGATATCCTTAGCATCAAAGTGGGAAATGTCTAAGACTCGCCACCTCTGTCCCTCACTAGGAGCTCCTGGGGGTTGCGTTCTTGCTGTAGCCGGATTAAATGTCATCTGGCTAGCTGTGAAGCAGGAGGCACACAAGAGAATTATTCAGATGAGTGCTTCCTGCAGGGCACAGCCTCTAGGTCCAGGGCCTTCATTTTCTTTAATGATCTCCATACCGAGGTATTGAGATTGTGGAAAAAGACATTTTCATCTAGAATTTCGAGTTTCTTCGATTCTGGCCTCGAAGGAGAATGGCTATGGGATGACGCCTCGAGTGGGAGAGACTCTAGCATCTTTCCTTTCCTCAACATTGCGTCATCCCCAACACTGCCCACCAAACCCTGCTGAACTACACCTAATGTGGTGGGAAGAGCATATGGTGGTAGGTCAGTCTGGTGTATGTCTGCACACTAAAACAAAAAAGTGCAGGCGTACCAGGCCAACGTATAAAGGGACCTCGATGCATTTAAGAGGTTCATCCCTCTCCGCACAGTCCCAAGGGAGCCATCAACCCTGAGCTCCTAGTTTAGACAGCAGCAAAATAAATGGTTTCTTATATGAGCTTGAAAAATCAACCTCCACATCTGAGGTTATTCACCTGATTTTTAAACATGGAAATATGTGAATGTGTGAGACTTACGATTCATTAGGAATCTTAGTCAGAATTATTTTGCTGCCTATATTGTTTAGAACAGAATTTAAATCAAGGCTGCTAATATAATGTCAAGGCTTTGCAGCTCACTAGGTTTTGGAACAAAGCTTATAAGTTTTTTATATTTTTGAAAGAATGTTTAACCTTCCTCTATTTTTCACAAACTACTGAAAAAGCTAAAACAGCCCACAACTTTAGTCACTTGTTAGATGCACAACAAGCAGGGACTTGGCAAGCAACACTTGTTCCGCAACATAAATTGCTCTCTCCCTGTCACGTCATAGTAATTGCTGCAGAGATGGTATTTTAAGCTATTGCATTCTCATCAGCACGCCGCAATTAAACCTGCTCTCAGGGGTCCAGATATATAAAAACACTTCATGTTGGGAATGAATTTGCTAATTTCATGCTGAGGTGGTGGATAAACACTTTTTAAGCAAAGATTTCAGCACATAGCTTGTGAGAAGATTTCTAATTCCTTTTTCCTTCTCACATTCTGCTGAGTTTCTCTTACATCAGTCTTATAGTAACAGGCCACAAGCGAGCTGGGTTGTCATGGAGATGACTACTGGGACTGGGATTAAAGTGTAACTAAAGAACTTTCAGGGCAAGAGATGGCAGCTACTTACTATGTATCCTGGTGAGTCTATTGTTTGGAGCAAACTACATTTCAAACTGGTTGTTATATAAATTTGACAGTATGAGAAACTTGTACTTTTATAAAGAATAGTTTGTCACAACCAGAAAAAAAAAACAAAAAAAAAACAGTAATGTAAAGGTAGCATTAACGTTCACACATTGCTTGAAAAAAAGTACACTTCAGCATACTGTCACGGTGTCACCAGCCTCCTCCGTCACACACACCCAGTGATCATGCTGTGCTCACGCCACCTTGTGTTTACCGGAATCTTGAGATGACAACACGTGACATTGTATTCAGAGCTGTTCATGTTCACACTTCTCAGGCACTCATAGGCTACGTTCAGACTGTAGGTCCAAATCCATTTTTTGTGCATATCAGATCAGATTTAGCAAGTGTGAATGTGTGAAAAAAAGAAAAAGTGTAGAAAAAAAAAAATCACATGAAATGCAATTTTTACAAATCTGTTTCAAGCTACAATCACATGTGGTTTGAAATCCTATTCAAATCGCATTTTTGGAAATGTAATCGGACTTTGTGTGGTTTATGTGACTTTCTTACTCCATGTAAAACGTAAATGTCAGGCGCTGTTATAGGAAACATGCTGAAAGTTGCTGCAGAAACAAGGTTGTGTTGTTTCAAAGTGCCAGACGAGCATAAAATGACAAAAATACAAGTGTGACAAGTTTTGAAACATGAGGAGACGACAGCATGGAATAAAGCCGCTCATACCAGCCTCCTATGTTTCTACCATTTCCTCATTAGACACAGTAGTCCAGCGCAGCGGCTGCACATTGTCATGCTGTAAATAAGACATCTGTATTGCAAACCCCTCCATGTTGTGGTTGTTGTTGTTGTTTTTGACATATTCCTACCAACGCAACATCATATAAAACCAATGCAGGTAGTCACAAATCGGATCTGAACAATTGTGATACACAGTGTGGACGTCAATAATTATAGATCAGATCACAATCGGATACAAATAATCAGAACTGAAAGTGTGACCATAGCTATCGTCTGGTCTCCAATGTGGATTGCCAACTCCTTACCTGATCTTACCTGCTCTACTTACCTAAAGTTGTCTTCTGTGGATTTCCAGTTATACTCCTGAGATTTCCTCAACCAGTATTCTCCTAGTAAGACTCTCCAATTACCTACCTGTGTTTCTTCATCAGTTCCCTGCGCCGCTACTCACCTGTTACAACCATTCAAGAAATGCGTGCTCTCCAGTCTCCTCCACTCATCGCAACCTGGTAAAAGGAAAGGGCTTTGTTATATTCATCAGTCATCAATAACTCTGACTTCGCTATTATTCACCTGCTTCAACTGTGCATTCCATGGGTTCAGTAAAAACCTGTTTGGGTATTCATCAACGCACACATCAGTTAAAACAGTAAATGGGTAGGTGTAGGATTGGCGACTCAAAATATCGTTTTAATGTTATATTTTTACTAAAATTATCATTTTCCTACAAATTTCTGTGCATTATGTTTTATTCTTTTAACATTCTGTATAAAATGGGTAGGTTTAGGTTCGGGGTGGGGTTTAGGGATCTCACATTTATCTACAAAACGATAAAATGGAAATTATACATATATCTTTATGATTCGTAAATATTTTACGTTTTTTCGCTGTAAAAACGTAAGTATTTTTACGTTTTGTGTCTTTGAAAGTTACGTATTAACAATTAGACCAGGCTGATTATACTTACAATACTATTATATTATACTCATTATACTGATTCCCGCACCTTCTATGATTGTTCTTACTCTGCATAGTTTTGAAAGACTGTGTGTTCAGCTGCAGCATATATCCTTACCTGTGTACTCTATCTCTGATGCTTCTCATCTTTTCATATAACCTGCAATAAACTCATCTGCTGTCTCAGTGTGTGCTGTTACACCTTAAAGTAAAACTTTTAATTTGTCATTATTACAAAGTGCAAGTGTATTCCCTTAAAGTAAATTTTATTGGCATTTTATTTCATGAATATTATATTATCTGTAATTACAGGTTCTAATACACTTTTAAGATTTTAAGTACACTGCAAGTGCACATTTAATTCTTCTTTTTTACAAGGGTTTTCTCACTTAAAAGTCATCTGTATGATTATATGATTTCAAGCTGAGAATTTTTTGATAATTAGGTAAAAACCAAATTGTCATTATTACTGTATAATGTATAATTGTGGCATTAGTTGTAGGTTTTCTGCCTATGAGTTTAATTTTAATTTCAATTTTAATTTCTTTCACAGCACTAATTAAGAAAATTACTATGTGCGCTTGAAATTAGAATATATTAAACAGACATTCACGAAAGTCAGGTATCATTATCCCTTTTCTTCCCACACAGAAATGTCCTTCTCTATCACTTTAAGCACAAACACTCAAACCTTTCTAAAAATGTGCACACCATCTCCAAGGAAGTGTAATAAACTGTTTCAAGTATGTTAACTAGAGCTCACCTTTCTAACACATTTCACTCGGTCTCTCTTTACAGAAAATGTATTGATGTTCTTATCCTTTCCTATCCAGCTTGTTGTAAGTTGGGATAGGAACTTGTTGACCTCCCCTGTTGATATAGTCTGGAGGTGGAAGAAACATTTTGAGGAACTTTTGAACCTGAAGGACATGCCCTCACAAGAAGAGACAGGGTTGGAGGACTCGGGGAGTCATTGTCTATTTCTCTGGCTGAAGCCACTGAGGTAGTTAAAAGGCTCTCAAAGTAGCAAGTTGCCAGGTGTGGATGAGGTCCTCCCTGAGATGCTGAAGGCTCTGAATGTAGTTGGGCTGACTTGGCTGAGATGGCTATTCACACTCATGTTTCTCATTTAACTTTAGTGTCCCTGGAATGATTCTCCTTCGCAACGATTCTCTTACATTGTGTCATCAAATTCCTAAATCTTACATTATTGAAAATACATACTGAGTGACTGAAATAATCTTTTTTTTTTTTTTATCACAGAAAACACTTTTTTGTTCACCTTGACTTAAACATGTTTCCTTTAATTTCAAGATCCTTTATTTTCAAGATCTGAGGTGAATTAGCTTATCCATTGTTGCTTTCAAGTAGGCTACGTCTATAAAGGTCATGAAAAAATGATATTCAAACCCCCCTTTTTTTTTTTTTACATTAAATAAATCACATAATCAGCACCTGAGATTGTCATACTTTGTATGCTGTTCCAGACCAGCCGCAACGCAGCAGAAATAGAGACTGTTCCATTTCGTTGTGAATGCAGTGCACTTGCAGAGAGAGCTGCGCACACGCTCTTCTGATTGGCTGTGATTTTTGATTGATTTTGTTGCATCTCAGGTTGAGACAAGGTCAGGTTTTGTTTGCCCAAATTGCCGCTCGAAATTGCCTATTTTTTTTTTTTTTCTTCCATGGGACTGCTTGTTTTACTATCTATGTGTGCCTGGGCTACCTTGACGAATAGCTTAACACTAGTGGCCTATGACTATGAGATAGGACTAACTGCAGAACCATACATCATGACAGTCTGAGGACGACAGCGCCAGACTAACAGCCCGAGGCCGGAAGTGGGCGGAGCAAATTTGTCTTTATAGGCATTGCTCCATTTGGAGCATTTTAAAGTTTAAAACCATGTTAGTGTCAAATAATTTATTAAAATGATCTAATTGAAATGATAGATACTCGCGTTTTGTTAATAGCTTAATCATATACACACAAACACATAAAAGTTACGATATATATGTATATATGCAACCTTTTAAATATTTTAAAAGTTAGTCAACTTGTTTTATGTCTTACAGTGGGTACGAAAAGTATTCAGACCCCCTTAAATTTCACTCTGTTATATTGCAGCCATTTGCTAAAATCATTTAAGTTCATTTTTTTTTCCTCATTAATGTACACACAGCACCCCATATTGACAGAAAAACACAGAATTGTTGACATTTTTGCAGGTTTATTAAAAAAGAAAAACTGAAATATCACATGGTCCTAAGTATTCAGACCCTTTGCTCAGTATTTAGTAGAAGCACCCTTTTGATCTAATACAGCCATGAGTCTTTTTGGGAAAGATGCAACAAGTTTTTCACACCTGGATTTGGGGATCCCCTTCTGCCCAGTCTGAGGTTCTGAGCACTCTGGAGAAGGTTTTCGTCCAGGATATCCCTGTTCTTGGCCGCATTCATCTTTCCCTCGATTGCAACCAGTCGTCCTGTCCCTGCAGCTGAAAAACACCCCCACAGCATGATGCTGCCACCACCATGCTTCACTGTTGGGACTGTATTGGACAGGTGATGAGCAGTGCCTGGTTTTCTCCACACATACCGCTTAGAATTAAGGCCGAAAAGTTCTATCTTGGTCTCATCAGACCAGAGAATCTTATTTCTCACCATCTTGGAGTCCTTCAGGTGTTTTTTCATGTGTCTTGCACTGAGGAGAGGCTTCCGTCGGGCCACTCTGCCATAAAGCCCCGACTGGTGGAGGGCTGCAGTGATGGTTGACTTTCTACAACTTTCTCCCATCTCCCGACTGCATCTCTGGAGCTCAGCCACAGTGATCTTTGGGTTCTTCTTTACTTCTCTCACCAAGGCTCTTCTCCCCCAATAGCTCAGTTTGGCCGGACGGCTAGCTCCAGGAAGGGTTCTGGTCGTCCCAAACGTCTTCCATTTAAGGATTATGGAGGCCACTGTGCTCTTAGGAACCTTAAGTGCAGCAGAATTTTTTTTGTAACCTTGGCCAGATCTGTGCCTTGCCACAATTCTGTCTCTGAGCTCTTCAGGCAGTTCCTTTGACCTCATGAGTCTCATTTGCTCTGACATGCACTGTGAGCTGTAAGGTCTTATATAGACAGGTGTGTGGCTTTCCTAATCAAGTCCAATCAGTATAATCAAACACAGCTGGACTCAAATGAAGGTGTAGAACCATCTCAAGGATGATCAGAAGAAATGGACAGCACCTGAGTTAAATATATGAGTGTCACAGCAAAGGGTCTGAATACTTAGGACCATGTGATACTTCAGTTTTTCTTTTTTAATAAATCTGCAAAAATGTCAACAATTCTGTGTTTTTCTGTCAATATGGGGTGCTGTGTGTACATTAATGAGGAAAAAAAAAAGAACTTAAATGATTTTAGCAAATGGCTGCAATATAACAAAGAGTGAAAAATTTAAGGGGGTCTGAATACTTTCCGTACCCACTGTAAATGATTTACTGAATATAAATCTGAACACAAAGCTTAAACACTAAAAATGATAAACATTAATTTGTTATAAAATGTATATTTTACTCAAGCATTTCAGAATGAATCATTGTTTTTCATTATATATAATACACATTACACGGTTATACGTTAGATTGCATGAATTAAGCAAATTCAGATCCATCAAATCCAAAAACAAAACACAAAAGTTATTTATTTAATTTTAATAAAATGTACTTTTCCCCCTAAGTAGCAAAAGCATTATATAGCTACTAGCTGTGCTTTGCTCTAAAAAAGTACAAAATCAAACCAAAGAGTGTAAATTGAACAAATTATTGCACAGCAGGTACATTATGACAAATTAAATCTTAAAAAAAAAAAAAAAAAATCAAGTCTCCATAAACATGCAATTAATTACAAGACTCTTTTTGTCCAGACACTTATTAAAAAAAATGTCCATATCATCCTTAATTTGTAAGCAAAACATTAAAGGCTCTTTGGCCAGTTGTCTGTCATCATCCATTTCAGCCTGTGAAAGTTGAAGAAGGGCTTTTTCCTGGTCTTCCTCTTTCAATATCCGAAAGCACAGCTCTTCCACTAAACCCTTTGAAGACTTTTGGTTGTTGTGCAGCCATTCAAGTGCAGCGCAGAAGTCTTCTGTGATCCGTTGCTCCTTCATGAGAGAAGGGTACAAACAAATGGGATGAAATGTTGGAAGTGTATTTAACAATACTTTGTGTTGTAGTCAGGATGTGGCACAGCATGTATAAAAAAGTTTTGACATTCTGTTTTTCTCATGTTTATATATTGAAGATATAAATCATACCCTGCCACTAATGAAATTAATCAATCATGTTCAGTTTAATTTTTTTTTTTTTTTTTTTTTTTTTAAAAGCATACAATTCACATGGCTTTTCACACTGCACTTAACCCCAGGTTATCGTCGTCCTAAACACCACTTTTAACCATGGATAAAGTAACGCTCCACATATTGCTTGTATATTTACGTGCTTTTGACAGTCACAGAAACAGAAAAGTTGACTATATGTAATGAGGATGTGCAATGCCTGAGCATTTATGTAAACATATTTTGTGCTTTGTTCACCCAATTAGTGACACTGGCACTGCAAATATGCAAATAAGGACGTTAACCCCGGGTTTAGTAATGTACAGTGTGAAACACTGCGTATGAATACTCAGAATTAATTGTTAACCTCAGGTAAATGATGATCAGTGTGAAACGTGAATCAAGATAACCCAGGATTCTGTTTACCTGGGGTTTACAATCACCCTGGGTTAACTATTTCAAGTATGAAAAGCCCTCATATTTGTTTTTCATTCTAATGAAAAGAGAAGTTCATACATTTTTATAAACTTTTAACTTTCCCTTCTTTTACTTACCATTAACATGAAGATCCCACAGTCAATAGAGCCGGTCAACTGTTGTGGAACATTCTAAAACAATAGAATATTATTAAGGTATTCCTGAAAAGATTTGACAGATATAACAACACCTGTAACCTATAACCATCTGTATAAGTAGCTTATGTGTTTATGAAAGTCTTATGAAACTAACCTTGTTTTTGATCAGCTTCCATTGTCCTGGGGTGATTCTGCTTGTCAATTTACTGCATTGCAAAATCAAAACAGAAAAACTTAAATATATAAAGACAAAAATTACATAAGAGAGACAAGTTTTGTTGTTCTAAAGTCAAAATTACTACTTACTGCATTGCAAAAACAACATTTTAAATTCAGAATACAAAAGAAACGTTCATACCTCCATGGACAACAGCCTTTTTGAAGTGAATTTGAACGTGTGCATTCAACTTGTGCCGTCTGGTCAGTTTAAGAACACTGGGCAGTGGAAATTGTTGCAGCACGTTTTGCATCGCTGTAAATGAAGTAAAGCGGAGCATCTCACAATACTAATATGCCTCTAAAAATCCACAAAAACATTGGTCAGTATTGTAAAATGTAACCAATGAAATAAAATACAGCACCAACAACAAAGTAAAATCACAAACCATGAATATGTAACCACCCAGGTGAAAAAATACAATAGTAAATACTATAGTGTTTTTGAACCATACTATAGTAAATTGTAGTATACTGTATATATTATAGTATTTACAACACTTTGTAATGAATGCTAAAGAATACTGTAGTATTAACTATAGTGAACTGATAAACTGTTATAAATACTTTAGTATACTTTAGTTTTTACTACAGTAAACTGTAGTGTATATTGTAGTATAATATACCCTAAAGTTGTAGAAAATGTAGTAAAATATTGGGTAATTTGTTTATATTACTATAGTTGTTATATTATCACAGCAACTATAGAATTACCACAATAAATTAAGTACTTTACTATAGTATGCTTCAAAAACACTATAGTATTTACTATAAATTACTATAGTATTTTTTCACCTGGACAAGCAACGTGAGACGTTTTGTAAAATATCAAAAGACGCAATAAAGTGACTTTGAAGCCCATTTACAAAATATTTGAGTCATGTTAAGTGTTAACGATCGATTAAATACACAACAAATAAACGTGATCGATTAAAAACACAACACAAAGAAACTTTTTACCGTGTTCTCTTTTTCCGCCATGATTGTTTGTTTGTTTGTTTGTCGCTAACTCCACCCACATCCGGAGTGAGATCGTTACTCCGCCCACTTCCGTCCTCAGGCTGTTAGTCTGGCGCTGTCGTCCTCAGACTGTCATGACGTGTAGTTCTGCAGTTCTGCAGTTGGTTATTGTTGATGACTATAGCCGCTTTTCCACTGTCGGGCCGAACGGTTCTTAGAATGGTAAGTTGTGTTTCCACTGGAGCCTGGTACAGCATGGCACGATTACAAACTGTTCTTGGCCCAGAATTCTCGACACGGTTGTCTAACCGTGCTAAATCGTGCTGGTAGAATCCGTGAAGTGATGTCAACACACAAGATTTGTCACTTGTCTGTTGCCTGGCTACCAGTTTCTCTGTAGCTGGCTAAGCGCTCTATTTGAGCGACGTAAACACAAATTAATAATAAAATTAAAAGAAATATCTAATCATCCGCCACAGCACGGTCATTATTACATCTCATATCATAAGTAAACCGTTGTGTTTACCAAGGCAACGACTGACGCTTTTATATTACATTCCAAAGAGCGGCCGTTATCAGCCCCACAGTGGAAAACGAAAACATAACCGTACCAGCTGGTCCGGATTGGCACGGAATGGAACGGTACGCAATGAGAACCATTTGGCCCGATAGTGGAAAAGCAGCTTATGTGTGCCTGGGCTACATTGTCGAATTGCTTAACATTAATGGCCTATGACTATGTGCCTGGGCTACCCTGCCGAATTGCTTGACTCTAGAAAGGAGCACTATGTGTTCTTTTTACCAATAGATATCATGTTGCAAGCTAATAGAGAAAAGCCAGCAACCACCTGAGCAAGTATCATAAATTATTTGATAATCATTGACATAACCCATAACCCCTAGTGAAAAAGCCATTGAGAGCAATAAATGAATGACCTGAAATCAACCGCACACATTTAGCATACTAATGAAAGCATTGCTCTTGGAAATTAATGAACATGTCATTAGAGTTATGCCGCTAAATATGGTGAACTCCATTGAAAGTGTGATGCTTATGTCACTTTAAAGGGTTAGTTGACCCAAAAATGAAATATCTGTCATTAATTACTCACTGTCATGTCGTTCCAAACCCATAAGACCTTCATTCATCTTTGGAACACAAATTAAGTCTCGCAGGTTTGGAAAGACATGAGGGAGAGTAATTAATGATAGAATTTTCATTTTGGGGTGAACTAAACCTTTAAGAAAATGGCTACAAAAGTACTCACATCTAGCAGAGCAGCTGAGTGCCACCTCTGTCTGGTACATAAATACTAGTTATTACAGTATAGAGGAGCCATTCAAAGGCTGGTCAAAATAGAGCAAAGATTCCAAACCATCAAAACTGTTAGTTCTTTTAGTTTCAAAAAAACAGCTTTGATACCAAGTCATACAGCATATGATTGATCAATAGATCACAATATACTCTCTTTGTTCTGAACATAAAACCTTTTCTACTACACATCAAACATACATAAATCAATCCAGCACACTTCACAGCATTCTTTGGTTTGGATTGTACAACATGCCTTTCCTTATTGATTGTACTGCACCATTTTGTAATTTTTTCTTCTTATTGAACTTTCTCATTTTATTCCTTGTGTGGACTTTATGGACTTAGTCATACATAATAAAGATGTTTTTCTGCATGTTCATACAAATAACAATGTGTTGCCGTTTTGTGACATTATCATATACTTGGATCATGGTACCACATCGTGTCAGAGGATTACTCATTTGGCGCAAGTCGAATTATAGTTATAGCTGTGCATTCTGCGTATTGTCGTCTGCCGGAAGCTAGTTATTTGAATTTATAAAGTTTTAAATATGGATATTTTTCTTACAAAAACGCAGAATCTGCGGTTTGGAGTGCCAAAGTCCAAACCGCCAATCACTGCCAAGGTTTGACACACGATCCAAATCATGATTCGATACACTGATTCATTATGCTCCGAAGCTTCCTGAAGCAGTGTTTTGAAATCGGCCATCACTAAATAAGTCGTTATTTTGTTTTTTTGCCGCACCAAAAATATTCTCGTCGCTTCATAATATTAATATTGAACCACTGTACTCACATGAACTGATTTAAATATGTTTTTAGTACATTAATGGATCTTGAGAGAGGAAATGTCATTGCTGGCTATGGAGGCCTCACTGAGTCATCGGATTTCAACAAAAATATCTTAATTAGTGTTCCGAAGATTAACGAAGGTCTTACGGGTGTGAAACTGCATGAGGGTGAGTAATAAATGACATTATTTTCATTTTTGGGTGAACTAACCCTTTAAACCCTGTAGTAATACTCACGCGCACACACACACACACACACACACAAAATGATATTCAACATAATACTGTCAAAGATCACTATTTTCCTCTTAGAAACTTGCAAATACATGTTTGTGATCCATTAATTAGTTGGATCTCTAAGCAGTCTGATGTTTGCAGTCACTGTCGGTAATTCTGTGTGGATTACGCCTGATTTATGGAGGTGGTTGAAGCTTGATAGAGGCGCTTCTAAAAATGACTATTGGGAATGTATCTAAACACTCCCACCTCATGTCACATATCTGAGGATTACAGCAAGAAAACTTGAGCAGGAAAGGGAGATTAATGAAGTATGAAATGATGATTAGGATGACAGTTCTGAGCGCACTCACACAGCATGTCCTGTCGTGAGTGGGCAAGATAAGGCCTGTCAAAGACAAGGTGATGATCTGCATTTCTCTTTTTCCCTCGCTACCCTGACACCCCCCCCCCCCCCCCCCCCCGCCCCCCGCCTCTGCTTTCTCTCTCTGTTCTGCCATGTCGCTATGGTTCTATAAACAAGTGAACTCCTATCTTCCCACCTGAGTGATGGGGTTCACACCTTTGTCCATCTTTTTCCATTTTTCTCATTCTCTCTTTTCATCCTCCTAAAGCACCAAATGTGAAGTCACACCTGCTGTCAGAGCCCACTGAAAAAAGGCCTACAATGGCTGCCAGCACTGCAACCACATTGATGCGGCTGCCATTGTGACAGCGCATCAGCTGTAATGTCACGCTGACTCTGGCTCTGGCTCACATATTTGTGGAGTTCTGATCCAACGGTCTCTTTTCAAGCCTTCATCTCTAGTGTGCCGAAGACCTTCCAGAGACCTTCATAACAAAGGCTCTTGCTGCTGTCTCACTACCATCTGACTACAGCGTCTACACTGAGACATGAGAGAGACAATGGATTCACTGTTTAAATTGCAGTGAGACCTTCAGCAAGATCAAATTTATGAAGCAGTGTGGAGAGAAATCTATAACTTGTTAATGAAGAAGCCAGACCACATTACAAGCAGGACTGAGAATTTATTAAAATATTGAACTACTGTTAATAACATTTATTTCATTTTTTTAAAGGTACACTCAGTACTTTTTTCCCTAGGTTTCACACAAAGAAATTAACTGTATTTTTAACAAACCTGTTTAAACAGACTCCAGTCATATTAGTGGCCTAAGCTGATTCACATGACATGGTGGCAGACATGCTGAGATCACATGACCAACCAAATGCTATACTCAATTATAGTAACTCCCTAATATCAGACATTTTCATTTCTGAAATAAATTAATCATGGTTAAATGTAAATAACACATTTCTACAATGGTATTGGTAGCAAAACATTTGCTTGATACATCCACACTCCTAGGTGTCAGTATACACTATAATTTCAACAACATTTAAAGTTTTGGGGTTGGTAAGATTTTGTAATTTAAAAAAAAGAAACCGTCTCTTTTGCTCACTGAAGCTGCATTTATTTAATCAAAAATACAAAAACAGTGATATTGAGAAATAATATTACAATTTAAAATAATTTTTCTATGTCAATATATTTTAAAATAATTTATTAATAATTTATTCTTGTGATGGCAAAGCTGAATTTTCAGCAGCCATTACTCTAGTTGTCAAATAAAGTCCACTGAAGTCAAGTAGAGCCCAAGTGCAGTTTATTATAGCAAATAGTGACGGTTTTCGAAACACCCTTTGTGAAGCTTAGAAACCTTTGCGAATCACTTGTTTCGAACCAGTGATTCAGAGCGCATATCAAACTGCCAAAGTCACATAATTTCAGTAAACATAATGTTTCAAAATTATAATGGATTGTCACTATAGGGGGCGATGATCTATGTGAACCCATGAGCCAGTGTCTATATTATTTTTACCTGATCTCGGATAAATTTTATAAATTTGTAGACATTTAATGACACATTTGTATAATAAAAAGGAAGAGTTATCTTTTGGTATGATTGGTATGATTAACCAAGCTCTACATGAAATAAAACAAGCCGTACAATTTAATAAAATAACAAATATCATAAAGACACTTAATATTTAATGGTATTAGATGATTTGTTTATTGTATCTAATAGATTACATCTTCAGTAAAACATTTGCAATTGTTTTGTAAAAGGTGTTTTTATGCATGTTTGAGTCACTGCATTTACACCGTTCTGACCAACAGGCGTCACCAGATACATCAGGGTGGAGACACACAGGACACACAGAAACTGTGTGTACACTGCTTGGGAGTGGAGCATGCATGGACAGCTCTTGAGAGAGCTGCCTGTGTGCACTGTGACTTGTTCAGAGTGCTCAAAGAGGCTTGTGCTCCCTGTGGTTCAGGTCCTGCGTCTGCCTAGGCGGTGCAGCATCTGTTGTTGTGTAGATCGTAAATGATGCTCTGACACTCCCGATCCCAACGCGAAAGCCCACTCTGCAGTTTCTTCTGCCTGGGACGAGGGCTTGGTGCTTGAGCTGTCCGCATCTGAGGATGTGAATGTGCTCAGCATCGATGCAGGGGATTTTGAGGACTCACCACCTCATGCCCCCGCGTATGAGGAACACATGGAGGTTGTAACTCGAGCTGTGGCAAAATTAAATATCGACTGGCCCTGCGAGAAGCAGGAATCGCTTTAGAAAAGTAAGCACCTCCTGCAAACAAGAGCACAACCTCCACGTTGGGGCTTACCATTTTTCCTCAATCTGCATAACGAGTTATGTAGATCGTGAAACAGACTGTTCTCCTCAAAAATTTCTAGCTCTGTTTCTAACTGTTAACGAGTATAGCGTCATACAGGGAGCTAAGGAGAAGAAGAAGGATGGGGGGTTGTGTTCCATTATAGATCTGTGGCATCTGAACTGTACTTTGAGGAGATTCAGGTTCAAGATGTTGACTATTCCTATCCGAGGACTGGTTTGTCACGATAGATCTAAAGGATGCATATTTCCATATTTCCATATTTCCATTTTTTCTTCACATAGGAGGGTTCACTTTCGGGGGCGAAGCATTCCAATTTTGGGTTCTTCCAATCGGCATAGCTCTCTCTCCACTCACGTTTACCAAATGCATGGATGCAGCTCTGGCTCCGCTGAGACTCCAGGGCATCCATGTGTTGAATTATATTGATGACTGGCTCACACTAGCCCAGTCTCAAGATATGGCAGCTAGGCATAGAGATGTCATCCTTGGCCATATAAAGCGCCTGGGGTTGAGACTCAATGCGAAAAAGAGCATGTTGACACCTGTGCAGAGAACGACATCCTTGGGGGTGTCATGGGATTTGATTACAAATGCCGGCACGATTGTCTCCTGCACGTATCGAGTCCATCTTGGCCACGGTGTCCAGGATAAAGCTAGGGCAGGCCATCACTGGAAAGAATTTTCAGAGGCTATTGGGGCTCATGGCAGCTGCATCCAACATTATGCCTTTTGGCCTCCTGCACATGAGACCCCTGCAGTGGTAGTTGAAAACCAAGGGGAAATCCATTCCCTACGATCAGGGTTATGCGCAGAAGCCTTCGTTCACTGGCAGTATGGAAGAAGCCTTGGTTACTGTCCTAAGGCCCAGTGTTGGGAGCACCGTGTTACCGGAAAATCGTCTCGACAGTTGCATCCCTCATGGGGTGGGGTGCGGTCATGGATGGCCGCTTTTTAAGGGGTTTTTGGGGGGGACCATCATCTTTCGTGGCACATAAATTGCCTGAAGATGCCCTCTTTGCAGACTGGTGCACCTCCTGTGGTCCCAGGGGAAACTGTCGTCTCTCAAAGCAATGTATGTCCCAGGGGACCAGAATTTGGGAGAAGATGTCCAATCGAAGCAGGAACTAAGGCCAGGGGAATGGAGACTCCACCCTGAGAAGCTGAGTCCGATATGGGTGAGGTTTGGCCCAGCAGAAGCCGATCTATTCACATCTCAAGAGACGACTCACTGTCCGCTGTGGTTCTCTCTCACACCTCCAACCCCGCTGGGGATGGACACCATGGTACAGATATGGCCGGGGCTGTACGCATTTCTGTATGCATTTCCCTCTATCGCTCTGCTCCCGGGAGTTCTAGACATGGTCCATCAGGACGGGGTCAGTCTGTTCTTGGTAGCCCCATTCTGGCCGGCCTGAGTATGGTTCTCAGACATCATATCACTTTTGGCAAGCCCTCCGTGTGAGTTTCCCCTCAGGAGGGACCTGCTTTCTAAGGCCGGGGGTAATATATCACCCCTGACCAGAGCTGTGGTCACTTCAAGCTTCTTCTTCGTGGCCAAGAAGGACGGAGGCTTAAGGCCGTGCATTGATTACCGCCATGTGAACTCTTAAACCGTCAAATTCAGTTATCCCCTTCCTCTGGTCCCCGCGGCCCTGGAGCAGCTACGTGGAGCTCGCATCTTCTCCAAGCTGGACCTGTGGAGCGCGTACAACCTGATTCGGATATGCCGGGGGGATGAGTGGAAGACAGCCTTCATAACACCTTCTGGCCACTATGAGTAATGGGTCATACTGTATGGCCTGTCCAACTCTCCCTCCGTGTTCCAGAATTATATGAATGAGGTTTTTCCGGGAGTTCCTTAACTGATTTGTGGTGGTCTACATTAATGACACCCTCATCTACTCCCGGAACCAGGCCGAACATCGCCAACACGTCTCCCAGGTCCTACAAAGTCTCCGCCAACACCATCTCTACCTGAAGCTGGAGAAGTGCGAGTTCCACACCACCTCTGTCCACTTCCTGGGCTACATCATCAATCAACACGGCATCCAGATGAACCAGAGGAACTGGCCCACACCTACCACTGTCAAGGAGCTTCAACGATTTCTGGGGTTTGCAAATTTCTACCATGGCTCCATACATGTGCCTTCTTCTCCAAGAAGCTATCCCCGGCGGAGCAAAATTATGGCATCGGTAACAGAGAGCTTCTCGCCATCAAGTTAGCTTTGGAGGAATGGAGACACTGGCTAGAGGGAGCGAAACATCCTTTTGAAGTCATCACTGACCATCGGAACCTGGAGTATCTCCGTGACGCCAAGCGGTTGAACCCTCGTCAAAACCGTTGGGCCCTCTTCTTCACAAGGTTTAACTTCACGGTCTCCTATCGTCCGGGTAACAAGAATTGCAAAGCCGACGCTCTCTCCTGGCTGTACCAACCAGAACCAGAGAATCCTGATCCAGAGCCTATCCTCCCTCCAGCCATGATCGTCAGCCCTCTTCAGTGGTCCATCAACCAACGTATCTCTGAAGCTAACCGCCTTGAACCAGCTCCGCCGGGAGGTCCTGAGGGGCTTCTCTACGTACCTCCAGTCCATCATCAGCCCCTCATGGACTTAGCTCACACATCTCCGGGCTCTGGACACCCAGGCAGTGCACGTACCCTCTCGGCAACACTACTGGTGGCCCTCCATGTCTCAGGATATCTCCCGCTACATCAAGGGGTGCTCAGTCTGCGCCGTTGCCGACACTCCTAGGAGACTCCCTGAAGGTAAACTAGTACCACTGCCTATATCCCCGAAGACCATGGACATATCTGGGAATAGATTTCATGACTGACCTACCTTCCTCAGACGTGTACTGGTGGTTGTGGACAGATTCTTTAAAGCCAGTAAGCTCATACCCCTCAAGGGTCTTCTCACAGCGTTTGAAGCCGCCGAAGCATTGTTCCATAATGTCTTCCATCATTTCGGTATCCCAGAGGACATTGTCTCTGGCCGGAGTCCACAGTTTATCTCCAGAGTGTGGCAAGCCTTCTTTAAAGTCCTAGGAGTGTCCATCAGCCTGTCTTCGGGTTACCATCCACAGACCACTGGCCAGACTGAGCGGAAGATCCAGGAAGTCGGGAGATACCTGAGAGTCTACTGCCACCGGAACCAGGACAGCTGGAGCCAATTCCTCCCTTTGGCAGACCACCACAGGGCTCACCCCATTCCAATGCATCCTAGGCTACCAACCTCCTCTCTTCCCCTGGTCGGGTGAGCCCTCGGAGGTTCCAGCTGTCAACCACTGGTTCCAGCAGAGTGAGAGAGTGTGGGACTCAGCTCTTGTCCATCTCCAGCAGGCAGTCCGGAGACACAAGAGACATGCTGACACTAGAAGTGGCCCTAATCCTCAATACCAACCTGGCCAGAAGGTGTGGCTCTCGACGCGGGACATCCGTCTCGGGCTGCCCTGCCGCAAGATGAGTCCCCGGTACATAGGTCCATTCACCATACAGAGGCAGCTCAACGAAGACACCTACCGGCTCAACCTTCCAGCACAGTATCGTATCTCACCTTCATTTCACGTATCCCTACTGAAACCTCACACTGACCCTATGCCTTCTCCATCCACAGATTCTGGTGATGATGCGGTACCTCCTCCTCCTGACATCGCTGACATCATCCCGACTACGGCCCAGAGGAACGCTCCTGGGTTAATCATCACGACTTCCTCGATCCCTCTCTCCTCACTCAGTTCCACTCTGAACACCTGGACCATCCTGCTCCTCAGGGTAGAGGTAGACCCCGTCGTCGTCGCCCCATCTGGTCGTCAGGAGCCGCCCGTGGAGGAGGGGGTACTGTCACGGAGTCACAGCAAGCACCATCATCACCAGATCTCCATGCTCCGCCCACTCGTTCACTTTCCCCTGAGTTCTGATCACCTGCACCTGCACATCATCACCAGGCAACTTTAAAAGACACTCACTCCCTACACTCTGTGTCTGGTCTCGTCAGACTCACATGGACAACCTACCTGTTACTCACCTGCGTCTTCCTGTCGCTTCCTCCCTTTGTCGTCTGTCTTCAGTCATCTACATTGTACTGGATATCCATACCTGCAAAAGAGACTCTGTTATTCATCAGCTAAGTGACTGTTTCAAAGTGCTTGTTCATCTACATACCTGCAATCCACTGTTGCTGTGTTCGTGCCTCTGTTACAATAAAACTCTGTGTTCACTTACCCATCTGCCTCCGTCTGTGTCCTGACAGTTTGACTAGTTCCACTAATTATAAATTAGTTAACTAATTATAATAATTTACTTAAAGGTTGTTATTAACTAGTTAATTACTGAGAATTAGCTTAGCCATGCAAAAAAATTTCTAGCATGATTTGCGCTTAAGAAGCATTAAAAATTTATTGGGGTTTTTGACACATCATTGAAAAATAAGCATGACAAAAATTTTTGAATATATCATTCAAGTACCAAAATGGACACAGAGTGAACCATCATCAAAGAAGTTGTAGGTTCACTTTTCTAGTTTTCCAATGTCAGCTATTATAAATCATAGTTATGAAAAATTATTAGTGTACAAATGATGTACAGTCTGTTACAACATAATGTTAACATCTGATAATGGTTTTACTTTCACAGCTGGTTAAATTTAGCCCATACATAACATTTCATGCATCACAAGTTGCAGACAGGTTTGAAATGATTTATGTGAGGAATGATATGAAGTGACAACCAACTCATATGAAATGTACTGGGTTTCTTTTTGTTTGTTTGTTTTTTTTTTTTACGTAGACAGCCCCCAATCAATTTCCTCACATACGCTCAAACATACACTATGGGTGGGCTAAAATTTGTAGTTTGCTCTATAAATTACGAGTAGTGTTGTTTATAAAATTTAGCACATTTAGCACATATTTTATTGTTAAGCCATTTAAAATATTGCAGAGCCTGTTCTGAAGCCAATTCTAAAGAAAAAAGAGGAACCCATTTGTTGTTATTATTATTCAGATACAATAAATACTATTACTATTACTATTCAGATACGTCTGATATTTCACTGATTTAACTATGAAGTTTGATACTTGAATCTGACCACCTGGGGTTCTTGTGAAACTCTTTTATTAAGACACAATGTCATGAACTTTGAAAACTTTGGAACTTCAAAAAAAAAAAAAAAATCTAACAGCTGTGTATATCTTCTAAACAAGCTTGAAAAATTTTAAAAACTGAGCTGTATAGAATGTACACTTAACTATAGAAATCTGACAAAACAAAAAGGGGAACAGCTGAATATCCAGTGACCACAGATTCACCTCAAACAGAATCATGGTCACAAGAAATGTTAGTTTCAGGTGAGTTTGAGTTGTTTAAATACTAATGGTCACTATATCAATCTCTGGTCTCTAAACCAGTGAGCTAGAGAAAATCATTTGATATCAGAATTGGAATTTTGACCTTGTGGTCTTCAGACATCCATACATTAACATGTCCTTCGTCTGGGTCTCAAACTTTTGTTCACACAAAAATGAAAATTCTGTCAATATTCCTGTCAACATTATTCACGTTTCAAACCTTACTTCCTTCTGAGGGGTGAATTATTTTTGAAGATCAATTTATAATAAAAGTAAATGGGAACTGAGGCTGTTAAAGGGTTAGTTCACCCATAAATGAAAATTCTGTCATTAATTACTCACCCTCATGTCGTTCCACACCCGTAAGACCTTCGTTCATCTTCAGAACACAAATTAAGATATTTTTGATAAAATCCGATGGCTCATTGAGGCCTGCATTGAGAGCAAGTTATTTTAGACTTTCAAACGCCCAGAAAGGTACTAAAGATATATTTAAAACAGTTCATGTGACTACAGTGGTTCAACCTTAATGTTATGAAGTGACGAGAATACTTTTTGGCGCCAAAAAACAAAATAACGACTTTATTCAACAATATCTGGTGATGGACGATTTCAAATCACTTCCTTACAAATCTTTTGTTTCACATCAGAACACAGAACAAACTTCGTTTTGGCCTGATTTTGTTCAAAATGATGTCACATCAGTTCGTTCTTTGATTTCATTTGAAGTATATCGGGGCCTTGGATCTATATGGATCTTGACAAGACCTAGTCTATTTCTGAAGTGCTAAAGGTAATAATTAATTAAAGGTTGTTAAAGGTGGACACAGTATCTTCAATGTTACAGAGGAATTACTAAAATGAAAAGACTTTCATTGTGGCTCTGAATGGATACTCAGTCACATAAGTCACGGTAAAATCAAAATTGATATTTTTTGTGGAATATTGCGGTATTATAAATTATTTATTCATGTCTTTGGATAACCTGTCACTCACATGAGATCGCAACAATAGCAAACCACAATGATCCAACAATCCCATTATCAATGGGCAAGATCAAGTCTTGTCCTACATGTTTTTCTTTTCTAAAAGCTGTTTCACTCAGATATGCGTCACAATAGGTAATAAAAGATTATCACAACTTCCGTTTCATGCCAACTTTAAATGGACGAGGTTCAGTGTTCAAAGCCAATGGTGGGATTTCAGAGATCTAGTCTTGAGTCTGGATCTTACGGGGACTGATAATGGACTCCAGCTCTGGCTGATATAGACCTGCCTGTTGGCTACATAGGAAGAATACTAAAAACATATTTATAAACCATCTTTCATTCACATTGGGGCAAGTTCACTTAACAGTTGCAACTTCAGTGCACATTATTTCACTGTCATTCTTCTCAGCGCAAACACACCTCCTTCTATGTGAATGAGGCTCGTTAGAGAATGTTATAGAATGCTGTATTCACAAAACTCATAATTATGTAAAGATACCTGCTGTAAAGAATTACAGAATCATTCAGCTCATTCATGTGAAGAAAACTAAAAAGTTTCAGGTGTTGTTCTGGTTAAAGGCATATAATGACATAATGTCAATGGGCACATCCTTACTCAGAAAACACAGGCTGCTGTTTACTCGTCATTTACAATAGTGGCTGGTTGTCATGACCACACAAAATAATCTTTTTTTTTTTCATTTTTCAACAAAAGACAGAAAGCCTTTTAGTGCAACTACAGACATGAAAAGCAAAAAACAAGCATTAGATGAGTAATCGATGCTTTAGCAGTTCACTTGAGGGAAGAAATGTGTGGGCTCCTGAGCTTCCCGCCAGTTACGAATATTTGGTGGCGTTCATGTGCGATCATCTTGTAAATACGATCAATCTGACCTGACTTAAGTCGCTGACTTAAATCACTTCATAAAGAACTTAAGAGGAAAAGATTTCACCTAGAGGAGAGACATTCAAGTCCTGAGCGTCCTCAGAGTGCAACTTCAGCTGTCTCAGGGCGTTTAGATCTTTCGGCTGTGATGACGAGTGGCTCAAACAGGCCGTCAGCGACAGAAACAGCAGCCGCCCATCAGAGATACAAGAGCTGACAGCCCTGATTTAGAGCCGCCGTATCACTGAGAGAGAGACGGGGACATGCCGATTACAGCAGTCTACTCAACTTATTTCTGCTCTTTTTTAAAGCAGATGCACCCACACATAGTTAAGATTTTCGTAATCACACTCACAGAAAGATGAGACCCCCTTACAAAGAGGATTACTACATATTTAGTGAATTCCTCTCTCAACGGTCCCAGTGGAGCTCAAGTGCCCCCTAGTGACTAATATGCTCATTTGATTGAACACATCATATCAATATTGGAATTGGCCTTTTCCTCTTGCTTTGAGCTCATCTCTATCAGTGTTTCTCAACCCTGGTCCTTCATCAGCTCATTAGATGAAACTCCCGGATCTGAAATTTATTTGTCAGATGAGCAAGTCATCTAAAATGTGTGTTGGAACAGGGTTGAGAAACACTGATCTACACTTGGTGCTCAATTATTATTGATGCTTAATTAATGGTTATTAATATCAATGTTGAAAACAGTTTTTGCTGCTTAATTGTGGAAACTGTGATGCATTTTTTTTTTTTATGTTTAAAAGAACAGCATTTATTTGAAATAGAACCTTTTTTTAACATTATACATATCTTTACTGTCACTTTTGATCAAAGAAAAACAAGCATCCTTGTTAATAAAAATATAAATTTAGTTGCTGGTTTTTATGTATGTAAGGTGTCAGGGTATCACACTGTTTATTAACTTCATTATGTATTCATAAGAAAGAAGATTAGCCCTGTGATTGGCTGGATGACCTGTCAATCACAGTCACAGCAATATCAATCAACCAGAAAGGGCTGGACTGATTGCTGATAAAGACTGACTGATAAGTGCCATCAGTGTGGGAGAATGTCAAAACAAGCACCATAAAAGTACCACAGATGGTCCATTCGACTTCTCTTCTGAAGTTATTTGATTATAGTGTAAAGAACATAACCAAATTTAAATTATTCACTAAAAAATCTAACCCCTCCTCGACTGCAGCGCTCAAATATGCCACATGAACACGTTTGGTGTGGAACCATGTGTTGTAACCATGGAGTTTTGAAAGCTACAGCATGTAATTTGTTAAATTATACGATAGTGTTGACTGTTCTGGCAATTAACATTTTACTTGGCAATGATTCACCGAAAGGAAAATAATGAATCAACAAAACTGCAGCGCTCTTACAGCCTTTCTGGTCCCCACTTGGCTGCAACATAGAGATCTTCTGGAGACGCCTCTACTCAAAAACAGAAGAATTATAAATTATCATAATTTTAACTGTAAAAATGCGATGGTAAAAACCTGCTTATTGTGTTCAGTACTTATTGCTAACGATAAGCTCCTTTACTCTGTAAAAAATCCAACGGGGCATTTCATGTAATTTTACAGTAAAATATTAATCAATTTACAGTTCTTGGAAGTGAAAAAGAATTCGTTTTTTCATTGAAATAACTTTCTTCTTAGTTTTGTACATTAGGGTTTTACATTACATCTTATGTTTGTTTATAGCTTTATTTTAGTGTCATGTTTGTTACCATGATACTGTGTGCACCTTTATTGGTTTTTCTGTGGAAAAGCTATTTGAGCTTTGATTCATCATGTGGTTTTCTCTTTACCACCACCATTATAAAGGTAGAAAACAGATTTTAGAACTTTAGTAGGTTGTTATATTAACATTATATCAGTTTCTAACATTACGAAATACTACTGTTTTTACCATATAATTCACTGGATTAATTTATAATGCTTTTTTTTCTGTTTTGGAGTGTAAAACAAGAGCTCTCACAAAAAACAGACACGATGCAACAAAATAATAAACTTGCTAATATCTGAAGAAACTCAAACTCAACTAAAATACCTTGTGCAAAACAAACCTAACTGAACCGAGCAAACTTTAAGTTACACATGCCAATCTAACTGTGAAACAGTATTACAATTTAAAATAACAGTTTGCATTTTAAAATATATTAGAAATATAAGAAACACTTTATTTTACAAGTTACTACATGATAATTACAATTAAATAACCCTAAACCAAACTCTACCCCTAAGTGCATGTAGTTACTTAATATTACTCAGTACTTACTTGAGTAATTACAATGTAACTACGTCATCTTAAAACAAAGTGTAACAAAAATATATTCCTGTGATGACATAAGCCATTACTCCATCTTGTTATGTGATCCTTTAGAAATCATTCTAATATGCTCAAGATACATTAATGTTGATACAGTTTTTGCTGCTAGATATTTTATTTTTTATTCTATTTTTTCCAGTAGAAATCTTTTGTAACATTATAAATGTTTTTACTGTCATTAGATCACTTTAATCCATCCTTGCTGAGTTAAAATATTAATTTCTTTAAAAACTTATATCTTACTGACCTTAAACCGTTTTTCTAATCTCATCTCAGAGAAAAAAACAAACAAACAAACAAACACACACACACAAAAAACACATTCACTCTCCTCATCCCATGTAAAGCATGCTGTGAACTAGAAATCCCCTGACCAGATTCAGTTAATGATATAAATTACACAACACAAATCAATTATATAAACTTCTGTTTTACAAATTTAAGTTGATTGCATGTAATGAATTAAAGTTGGGACAAAAATTTTCAAAAATTGTGATATTACCTCATTTTAATTAGTTCAAACAAGCAGCAAAATAATTTGAGTGAACTGCATAAGTGTGAACATTCTGCTAAACATCTCCATTTGTCTGCGAGTTGAGAACGACATGAGGGTGAGTAAATAATATGAAATTTTGCATGAATTGTGTGTTTAAATATAATAAATTAACTTGTTTTGCAAAATTTAATTACAGTGCAATTACCAAATCAAGTATTTTTGCTTCTACTTTTGTTCAAAACATAACTGTGAGACTGTAACAGACTTTTAAATGCACAATCCCGCATTCTACCATCATTTACAATATAACTCACAGGGAAAGGAATATCTATTTTATTTTCAGTGAAGGACACGCATGATCCATTCACAAACATTCTTAACACATCTTTCATTGTAGGTGCTAACAGCGTGGTTCTCAACCCTGAGCCTGGGGACCCAAAGCACTGCTCATTTGTCTCCCTTATTTACACACAGGATTCAGATCATCAGATCATTAGCAGAGAGCTGCATGAACTGAACACAGTCTGTCAGATAAGGGAGTGCTGTGGGTCCCCAGGACCAGAGTTGAGAACCACTGCGCTAAAATATCAACAACATTAGCGCAGAGGTCTTCAGCCCTGCTCTTGGGGACCCACTGTCCTACAGAATTTAGGTCCATCCCAAATCAAACACACTTGAACCCATCTAATCAAGATCTTCAGGATCGCTTGAAATCAAAGCTGAAGCAGGTGGTATAAACTTTGCAGGGCAGTGGTTCTCCAGGAGCAAAGTTGAAGACCTCTGTATTAGTGCCATTTACCCTGATGTCAGAAAACACACAAAGACACCGACAGTGTAAATTCTTATTATGGGAGTGTCTTAAATAACAGTTTCACCTTCAGATCGGAGAGTCATGAACTTGAAATCTGGCTACTACGTGACATTTTGGCACCAAAACAAAAGGAAAATGAAAAATAAGTGCCTAAACTTCCACACTTAAAAACAAAAAGCAAATACTGAATGTGTTCCAACAAAACATCATAAACTGTTGCTTTTCACATGTAAAAAAAGGAATACTGAATTTGCTTTTACAAATACGTGACACGGCAGGCTTGAAGAGCTGAGCTTGGCTGTGCAGGAAGTGAGTAATGAAAAAACAAGACAGCTGGAAAGGCAAACACACACTCCACCTGGGGCGACACAATCCCCGTCCCTGTCTGATTCGGTCCGTCAGTCTCTGAGGGAGGTTTGTGTGAGCGTGTCGGTGTCTCACTTGGCTTTGCCGGCGTCCTGTGTCTCTTCCTCCACCACTACAACGGGCAAATTGTGGAACTGACCATTGGCATCCAGCTGTATCTCCCCTGTCTCCTCCGTTTCGCCTTGCACCACCTCCTCGCCTTCTTCCACTATGGTCGCACCACCCCCCGCTTCATCTCCCTCAAGTTGCAGTTCCATGACACTCACGCCGTGGTCAGCGGTTGCTGGGTCTATTTCAATCAAGGTGGTGTTATCCTGGTTCTCGTCTTCCTGCACGACACTGACGACGCCGTCTTGCATCACAACCGTACCTGCGACCACCTGACCGTCTTGGGCTACACCAGCAGTAGTCACCTTCTGCGTCAAGTGGACAAGCTCGACGGGGCTCATGACTGTCCCGAGCTGTGTGTGGTCCTGCATGGCTGTGGCGCCCAGCAACGTGAGCCCAGATGCGGGATGGAGGGCAATGGCTTCGGTTTTTCCATCACAACCTCCAGCGATTCGCGTGAAGAGCTGCGAGCCTGCGGGTAGAGCATGTAGGGTGACCGTATTAGATGGCTGATTAATGCCGGCCACTGTAAACGAATGGCCGATGGATGAAAGGGTGATGGGGGAAATGACAGTGAACTGCTGGGGCTGGAGGGTGAGAGGCTGGGCTATAGATGTGCCAAGCACGGTGGTGGAGGCGGGCCGTTGGAGGCGGGGCCGTTTGGGAGCGCGTTTGGCTGGAGGGGTGGAGGGGAGAACCAGACTGCTGAGGACCTGTGATTGAGACGACCAGCTGAGGGACTGCTGCCTCTTCTGCTCTTCTACCTGCTGTTCCAATGCTAAAGAAACACAAGAGACACTGTTGTTTTTAAAGAATTAAAGCAATAATCTATGTGTTACAATGATTTTAGCATGGGTAACGAGTGCTCTTATTGGCATAATGCAAAGCAGAGTCTCTAAAACCCCCATAAAGGCAGCATGAAATGGAAATTGTGCCAATAACTTTTACATTTTACATTTAGCCATTTTCACACAAATTATAATTACAGAAGGGAGATCATCAGTTAATAAAGACTTATTTTCAAAAGCTAATTTGCATAATTGTATGTTTGTAAACGAATACATTTTAAAGTTTGCATTGCATAACCAGCTTCTATATGTAAGGCTTTTCTAATGCAGTGCTTCTCTAACCTGTCCTGGTGAAGACGATTGTGTGTTGAGCGTCTGCAACTTGCTTTCAGTAGCACTGTCACATCTGGCTATAACATGTTATTTGGCCTATAACACGCTCTCACACATTTATTTTTTAGCATTTTTGGGAGGAATACCATTTACATATGTGATTTCAACAACCAGATGCATTTAGACTTGTTCAGTTTTGACTGGAATGTGTCCCAGACCACCTTCTGAAGTGGTTTGAGTAATCAGATTTAAATCAGTCTCAAATGTTTTTGGGAGGGCATTTACACCTGGTCTTTTCACGATCGGATAGCTATCCGATTAGAGAAAATGCATGAAGTGACCAGGTGTAAACAGGCTCTTAGATGTCTCCCTCATCTAACACACCTGATTTAACTTATCAACTCATTAGTAGAGACTGCAAAATCTAAAATGGATGTCTGTTAAGAAAGACATCCAAAATGTGCAGTAGTGAGGGGTCCCCAGGACAGGTTTGAGAAGCACCGTTTTAATTCACTAAACTGGTTCAGTAGCTCCCCTGGTACAGCATTGCACTTGCAATGCAGAGGGCTCGGGTACGACGCTCAATAAATGAGCTCAAAGATTTATAGAAGCAAGCTAAAATGGCATGGTTGCTTTAGCAAACCCATTTTTATCTCATTTGCTTTTGTTGCACAAACAAGTATGTGAACTTAGCATTTGTCCTAAAAGTCTGCAAATATATTATAGTATTTATATGCTTTAGTACAGGCAAAAAAATTACATACAGCACCTTTAAAGTTTTTGATTAAAAATTAATCAACAAGAAAACTAATGATGTGCACAGATAAATAATTTATAATAAACACCGCAATGTTCCACGGAGAAATAAGAATTGTCCATTTTGATTTCATGGTGACTTTAACCGTAAAAAAATAAAAGTATCCAACAGCCCACAGTGGATTTTAATTTGTTAATAAATTGATGATTATTAATTTATTTAATTTTATAACTGGAATGAGTAATTCCCCACCAAGTCATACAGTTTGTTAATCTAACTATTTACAGCTAATTACTTTCTAAGATATTTAAAGCTGGCACTTGGCAGTCAGTGTAGCTTGCTGCATTGATATGGAATTAAACTGATGTGTGAAATACACGTGTGTTTCAGCTCTTCCAAATGTGTATACACGGCTCCTACAATTAGAATTTATAGGAGGAACTATAGTAGGGTGTTTTATAAACTCTATTAAATTGTGCAGTATGTTTTAAATACACTAATGGGAATGATGGGAATTTGTAAAATAAACTAAAGGTAGTTACTTGCTGGGTTCAGAAAAGTGTAGTACCATACAAAAATGTAACTTGCATGGGACGACATGATAGGAATTCAGCGAATTAGTTAAATTAATAGGAACACAGTTTCAGCATGTCCAATAGGCCACACCAAAAGTTCCATTATGAAAATGTCCCTACTTCCCTTGGGCCTCTTCACTCACATGTCAGTGTTCGGAGGACCTGTGTCTGCTCTGGGTCCGTCATTTGCCGTCGAACATTCACAATTTGTTTGATGGAGTCCAGCAGGTTAAAGACTTGTGCCAGGTTGCTCAGAACCGCAATCTCTGCAAGACAGACCATGTGATCACATCTCATGTACATATACAAAAGACAAACAACATATTAAGCCACATTCCTCTTTCACCACTGCACCTGAATAACAAGACAACAAAATAAAGTGACATACTAAGATTAACAATTAAAGATTTTAAAGTTTTATAAGAAAAGTCACAGACAATTTTGTGACAGGTAGGATTCAGTCTACGGTATTGCGGTAATTTTTGTGGTATCTGCAAACAGCGATTGACAGTTATACAACTCTTACTACATTATAGTCAAGGCTATAATGTGATTTTATCAAGGCACATGTGATCTAAGTTGACCGATACACTTTCTTCAATAGCAGAGCCGTAGAGGTTGACATTGTGCTATTTAAAGGCAGGAACACACCAAGCCGACAGTCGGTCGTCGGGCAGTTTTTGTTCGTCTTAATGAGCTGGTTCAGGTGTGTTTGCTTAGGACTGGAGCTGAATCCATGAACAGGATTGGACAAACCTGGCACAGATCATATTCTGACATACTGACCTGCATCCTGTAGAGAGCTCTGATCAGTGCGTAGCTGAACTCCTCTCAGCAGACCCAACAGCTCTGAGCGGATATTAGGCACCACCTCCCCCATCATCCCCACCTCAGCGATACCCCTCCAGAAACTCAGCGTCTCATCTAGGGGTCACACACACAGTATAGCATTTATCCCATCTGTGGATGCCAACATCATTAATGTATGGCACAGAGATGGGCACTCGAGTTAGTGACTCGGACTCAAGTTGCACTCGAGTCGCATTTTAATAGACTTCAGACTTGATTCGGGCTCGACTGAAATGACTTCAGACTTGACTCGACACAAAAGACTCGTGAATATTTTAAAAACGAGTCTTTCACCCTTAAGTACTGATATAATAAAGAATCTGTGTTGTTTGAATGGTTTTATAATATCTGCATCACATTTTTCCTTACGTGTCGTGGTAGATCAGACTCTTGTCATAGAATTTGATTACGTATGTCCGTGTATTGCGCTTAAACTCCTAAATGTCAGAAGAGTCCCATGAAACATGTCGGAAGCCACCGTGCCTTATGTTCTTTCGTTTGGGTTTATTAACATGTCTAGATGCACAGAATTTTGGAGAACAATTAAAGACACCAAAAACAACATCATCAAATTTTATGAGACATCGCATCCACAAAGGTTAGTCACATTAACTCACACAGCTAGCTATTATACTGTGGTGTCGCTGCATGGCTCATTTGGATCGCTAGCCTGTTAAAATATGAACAAAAAAAATCTAGCCTTTAAACCTAGCACTAGTTGTTTCATTCTTTTCATAGTATATGCAGCTTTTCTCTTTCTTAATGTGTCTATAAGAGAAAAATAGAAAGAGATGTTAATCCATTTATTACTTAAAGCTCATATTTTAATGTATAGCAATCAGCATGCGTACAGTTTTCTATTGACTTAAACATTCCAAGGTTTGATATTTTCTGATAATGACTGTTGTCAATAACACCGGCGTTGTATAACAAACTGCTGTATAACAAACCGTGACTCACTGGCACCATCTTACGTCCGCTTAGCGACTGTATTGAAAATGACTACTAGTGCTGCCAAGACGATTGTTTTGTACATTGTAATGGATTATAAAATAACAAGCTGGATGTAAATTATCCCTCACACCATAGGACCTTAATTTTAAACAAAACAGATGATAGAAAGATCATATTATTTTGTCTATATAATACAACTAGGGATTCGAGTATGAGAATTTATTTATTTTTCATTTTTTTAATGACTCAAGACTCGACTCGGACTCGTGACAAAAGACTCGTGAACATCTCTGATATGGCACTCATGAGTGATGTTTGATGGGCAGTACTGGCGACATGACTTTCTGTAATTTTTTTTTTGTTTGTTTGTTTTTGCTGTGTTTACCTGAGATATCAGTTGTATCTCTTTTCTCTGAGGCTTCTACGGTGGCCGGGTTCCACTCCATACCAATCACATCTTCTTTCTTCTCCTCTACTGTGGCCATCTGACCTCCGTTACCCACAGAAACATGCCCTGCAAGACATATACAATATGTATTGTTATATTGGTACATCTAAATGAAAACAAGTTTATTTTACTGAAAATAGTGTGGAAAACATAATTTTTGACTTAGGGCTGGGCGATACGGCCAAAAATATTATCACAACATTTTTTCATATCATACGATACTGATATTTATCACAATATTCATTTACCTTCCATTAATGGGGAAGGAACATATTTGTTAGACCTTGAGAATGAATGTAAACATGTAAACTTGTTTGTTCACACTTAAGCTCCACAGAGTATCTATCATCCTTCATGTCATTCCAAACCCATAAGACTTTTGTTCATCTTCGGAACACAAATGAAGATCTTTTTGATGAAATGTGAGAGCTTTCTGTTACTCTATAGACAGCGATGGTGGTAGAATTTTTGTCAAGCGTGCCAGAGGTTCTGGGTTCTAATCCCCCCCTCGTATAGTTAATTTTATTTTTTTTCCTCATTAAAACCAAAGATGTTCATCAGTAATTGTATATCAAGAGCAGGGACACGTTTGTGTGCATTTTGGTTTGTGATTTCACCGGAACTGATAGAGTCTCCACAACAGCGTTAAGCGATAGCGTAGATTGAAGCACTCGACCGTGTGAAGACCAAGTGCCAAGAGAACACTTGCGCCAACAGCACATTCAGCATGATTTCAAAAACTACACTTTAAAGTGCCTCTTATTTAACATAAACGTATGAATTGCTAATCAACTAGAGATGTTTCTTTTGTATTAGATACATCTGTGCCTCGAGATGTTTCAAAAAGTGGTGAGGACAATATTGACCCTGGTAAAAAAGTGGTGTTCCACCCGTCCCACCTGCAAATTACACCTAGGTCATGTGTTGCACGTTTGAGGTTTCAGAAGAGGTTTGTTCTCACACATGAAGCAGGTTTGGTTGAGCTTCTGTTTATGTTCGCTGATCAAAGTTTATGTATATGAATAAAAGCCTAAATTAAACCTGTTTATCATAAAAAGCATCTCTCATAAAAAGAGTCTGTTCAGAAAATTTGGACTAAACCGCTCAATTCATGTGGATTAGTTTTAAGATCTCTTTATGAACTTTTTGAAGCGTCTAAGTGGTAGTTGCATAGCTGTCAATGAGGGCAGAAAGATCTCATATTTCATCAAAAAGATCTTTTGTGTTTTGAAGATGAACGAAAGTCTTATGGGTTTGGAGCAACAAGAGGGTGAGTAATTAATAACAGAATTTTTATTTTTGTGTGAACTAACCCTTTAATTTAAGGCCTCATGATTTAATACAAATGTATATAAACTTATATAAACAATTTAATCAAGCTTTTAAAATGCAATGAAATAAAGATATAACAATTAATTTACAACAAAACATTGCATTTTTATTTTTTGTCAAATAAGATGCTGCACAACAGAACTATAAATTTAAAACATGGATGAAAAAAATATCTTGGTTGTATGCTATTCCTTAGAAATATTATTATTATTATTATTATTATTATTATTACTTTGAGAAGTTCATTTTAGTATAGAAAACAGAAGTGATACATTTCTGTCACAATTTCTTGAAGATAAACCAAACTTTTATTTTGACGGTTTGTCGTGAAGATCTTTCAGTTTTAGAATTTCGGTTTCAGTGTGTATTTGATGGCAGTTTTACTCAAATGAAACGGTGAAAAGTGACTCCCAAAGCAGCTCTGTAGATGAAGTTCATGAATTCATGTTCTCATATATAAAGACGGCAGACGCTGAAAACACCGTGAGGTGAAACCGTACCATTCATTCACACAGAGACACGCAAATATCACTTATTAGGGACATGCACTGATATACACTGATTTACATCGACTGTGTGATAGGCTGTTAGATTAATCCATATTGAGTCAAAATGTCCATAGCTTATCATCGTTATCAACGTACATTTTATTGCGATCTCGATATGATATCGTTTTTCGCCCAGCCCTATTTTGACTAGACTTTTTACTTTTGAATTTAATTGCCAACAGTAGTTGTTCGGTCAAAATGATGGCACTACTTAAATAAGTCTTTTGTCAATTTGAAGGATAAAATAAATATTGTACAAAAATATTGGAAAAATATATAGAGATAATTTTCTAACTATGTCACCCAGTTGTAGTGAGTGTGTGTGTGATCTAACCCTGAGCTGTGGTGGGTGTGTTGAGCCCACTGCCGTCCGGTGGGAAGCGTGTGTTGTTGATCAGCAGGTCAAACTTTGTGCTGCGGCAGGTGTTTGTGCAGAGAGTGCTGTGCTGATAGAAATCCAGCTGACCCGAGTCCATCATCTTCCTACATGACACACACAGTGCTTTCAGAGGTTACGACTAATACTCAGTTGAAGAATATTTGTTTTTATTAAAAAATCTAAAGGGGTCAAAGAGGGGAATTTTCATTGGTCTATTGTAACAAATCGGTTTAATATACTGTGAAAACTGTGCAACTTTCGGAACACAAAACTTCCTCCTAAAAATGCAAACAGACTGATGTCAGGCAGTGATCCATCTGGAATAACTCATGATAAGAGTAAAATATAGTAAGAGCTGTCAAAGCTTGTGCTGTTCTTTTCTGTGTATAGCATCTACCGCTCTGCAGATCCATCAGAACAATCATAAACAGAAAAGTCACATTTACCGGTGCTCAGTGAAAGGTAGAGGACAATATCCAGTCATTTCAATAGGAATCTCTGCGATCGTTTTGCATCAGGGCAAATAAAAAGTTCCCTACACAGACTTCACTGATGTTCAATTTGGTCATGTGAATTTGCCGCACTGTGCTAATGCTAATTTTGCTATTGTGATTGTACCTTTACAAAACATTGGAGTGGCTGAAGTTCATTTTAACAAGATCTCTGATCTTTTCAGTCTGATCTGAACAGTCTGAATGGCACGGCATATTCTGGAGGAAATTGTTTTATGAATATGGTTTATTGTTTTACTCATGGCCATGAAAAAAATTATGACTGATTTTGAAGCAGAAAAAAAATTACATAACATTACAAAGGAGAAAAAAAGGTCACAATTGATATTAGCTGTCTTTAACTACTATGTACTTGTATTAAAAAAAAAAATGTTAGGTACAATGTACTTATTGTGGTCATGTTGAATCGCACAACACTTGCTGCTATTAAGGGTTAACAGTGTAATTATAGATGTAGCTACAGAAATTAATTACAGCTGTAATTAAATGCAGTTTTTTTTTGTTTTTTTTAAATATAAGTACCATGTAAGTACACAAAAAAGTGCATTGTATCAAATTATTAATTTAGCAGTTAAAGCCACTTAAAGGGATAGTTCACCCAAAAATGAAAATTATCCCATGATTTACTCACCCTCAAGCAATCCTAGGTGTATATGACTATATTCTTTCAGACAAACACAATCTGAGATATATTTAAAAATATCCTGGCTCTACCAAGCTTTATAATGGTAGTGAACAGAGGCATGTTTTGAAGCCCAAAATAAATGCATTTATCCATGATAAATATAATCCATACAGCTCCAGGTAGCCTTCTGAAGCGGAGCGATGAGTTTTTGTAAGAAAAATATCCATGTTTAAAACTTTATAAAGTAAAATAACTAGCTTCCACCAGACGACCGTACGCATAATACGCAAGTCGACTTGCGCCATGAGTAACGCCCTGATGCGATGTATGACGCAGCATGTAGGAGTAGTGTAAGCTTAGATGTTTCTCAAACAAATACGGCTGGGCAACAAACTCAAATTCCTCTTATCTTATATCAAATTCCACTGACATTTCACTTAAAATTACTTGTTGTAGACTTCTAATTTGTGACCGGTGTTTTGTTTTGCTCTATCTTCTGCGCTTCCGTGTTCGTCATTGCATCTTGCGTTGGGTCAGGGGTTACTCTTCTGCCGCAAATCGATGCGTACGGCCGTTTTCCGGAAGCTAGTTATTTTGTTTTTTTAACATGTGGATATTTTTTTTTTTTACAAAAACCCATCGCTTCATTTCAGAACGCCTTTATGAACCCCTGGATTCAAAACACGTCCCCATTCACTACCATTATAAAGCCTGGAGGAGCCAGGCTATTTTTAAATATATCTCCGATTGTGTTTGTCTGAAAGAAGACAGTCATATATACCTAGGATGGCTTGAGGGTGAGTAAATCATGGGATAATTTTCATTTTTGGGTGAACTATCCCTTTAATATAAAGTGGTACCAAAAAAATAAATACATTCAAAATATATGATATGCCATGAAAGGCTACCAATACTGTCATGGGACACATAAAAACTACTAACAGTGATAGCTGACACTGAGGTCTGATCTGAAGACACCCAGAATGCTTATTACCTGAGCATAACCCCACCCATCCGGATCGCTCGCTTCCAGTCCTTCAAGGTGGCTTTACCCGACATGTGCACAAACTGCTTTGGACTAATCAACTGATCCTCATACTGCAGAGAAACAGAGAAAGCCACATTAGAACACATTAACAACTGTTATCTGCAGCATTAAGGTCTACACGACACCAACCTTCACACATTTGACATTGATTCCTGGGCAGACAAACTTCTTGAATAGAAGGATGGCTTTACTCTCGCCACATGTAATGGGATAACCAAGCTCCAAATCCTCTCCTTCAGCAGATGCCTCATCTGCACATAACACACACACAACAGTTTATTGTGGGAAAACTTCATAATGTGCATTTATGACAGAAACTGAAGCGTAATCCGCTGCTTGGAGAGAGCTGATAAATTTGAGCAGACAGACCTCACAGCATTTTTACAGCTAAGATGTGTTTGCAGGAAACCACAGTGAGATTACTTAGTTATTATGTGAATTAATGACTGTTTAAACTACTTGACTACATTTTATAAAGAACATATGAGCTGTGCAAAACCCACTGTCATAATGCAAAGAAGAAAAGTATCACTAATAAGTTTTGGGACATGTTTACCTTGTGTCTCCACTGCCACAACTGCAGCATCTGTCTCACTGCTTTCATCTCCAAGCCTAAAACATAAAACATCCATCTATAACATCAAGCTCCACTTGTATAGTCCCAAGAATTAAGCTGTTTTGGTCCTTTGTTTAATATGACAGATGTAAAGTGTTTGTCTATTGCACGCTTGTGTGTTTTGATATACCTAGCTGTCTAGTTTAAGGTCCTCACACCTACCCAGCTGTGATGGGCTGCAGCTGTAGGATCATTTGAGTCTTGCTTTGGTTGTCAGGCTCCACATCCTCTTCCTCTGTGCTCTTCATCACCACCATGTCCTCCACGGACAGAGTGACTTCTGTCTCTGCCATAGCCCGCGCTCTCCTTCAACACTGAGGAATACAAAATACCTGGTGAATATTTGATCTATACTGGTCAAAAGTTTGTAATTATTAAGATTATTATTATAATAACTGAGTATCAATAATAATAATTAAGCACCAAATCAGCATATTAGAAGGATTTATGAAGGATCATGTGAGACTGAAGACTGAAGTAATGGCTATAATGAAAAATTGAGCTTTGCCATCACATAAATACATTACTTTTTTCAAATATATTAAAAGAGAAAACAGTTATAAAACTGTGTAATATTTCACAATAGATTTTTGATGTATTTTTAATCAAATAAATGCAACCATTGTGAGCAGAACAGACTTCTTTCAACATTTAATTTAAAAATATTTTTTTCAAAATTGTAATTATTCCAAACTTAACTCCAATAAACTACTGATTATATTTTAGAAGATGTTATGCTTGATATGTCAATCACATTTAAACTCAACATATTTAATTTTCTTAAAGGGAGAGTTCACCCAAAAATGAAAACTCATCATTTACTCGCCATCAAGTAGTTCCAAACCTGTATGAATTTCTTTTCGTTCTGCTGAACACAAAGGAAGATATTTGGAAGAATGTCAGTAACCAAACAGATCTCGCCCCCCATTGACTACCATTTATTACTCACCCTCATGTCGTTCCACACCCGTAAGACCTTTGTTCATCTTCAGAACACAAATTAAGATATTTTTGATAAAATCCAGTGGCTCAGTGCCAGCAAGATAATTAACACTTTCAGATGCCCAGAAAGGTACTAAAAACATATTTAAAACAGTTCATGTGACTACAGTGGTTCAACCTTAATATTATAAAGCAACGAGAATACTTTGTGTGCGTCAAAAAAATAAATAAAAAAAATAATGACTTTTCAACAATATCCAGTGATGGCTGATTTCAAAACACTGCTTCGAAGCTTTACAAATCTTTTGTTTCGAATCAGTGGTTCGGATTGCATATCAAACTGCCAAAGTCACGTCAACTATTGAAATTGCAAAACACTTATGATGTAACAAAGCCTCATTTACTGAAATCACGTGAATTTGGTGCTCCGAACCACTGATTTGAAACAAAAGATTTGTAAAGCTTCGAAGCAGTGTTTTGAAATCAGCCATTACTAGATATTGTTGAAAAGACGGTTTAGTTTTTAGTTTTTTTTTTTTTTTTTTGCATACAAAAAGTATTCTCGTCACTATATAATATTAAGGTTGAACCACTGTGCTCACATGAACTGTTTTAAATATGTTTTTAGTACCTTTTTGGACATCTGAAAGTTTTAATTACCTTGCTGGCAATAGAGGCCTCACTGAGCCATCGAATTTCATCAGAAATATCTTAAGTTGTGTTCTGAAGATGAACGAAGGTCTAACAGGTGTGGAACGACATAATTTTCATTTTTGGGTGAACTAACCCTTTAATACAAGGTCCTGATCTTACAATTCATTTCTTCATTGTTATCCCAAAAAAGTAGTCCATCATATAAATGTTATAACATGCTCCAGTTGTTTTTATTTAGTTCTTCTTCTCTTTACAGTAATAAATCAAGGCACCACGAACATCGATCAATGGCAGCCTAAGATTACAAAAATTATGCATCCGAAATCCCTTGATAGCGATTCCATAACTGTGTCAGAAAATCCCTTCCACAGCTATGCCAGTCACAGCAGATACCCTTTTTAACCTTCCACAACCCCTAACTGGAAGACCCACTAAAGGTGTCAGGGTATCTCCATGAGGGTAACTCAGATCTCAGACAGTAATACACAACAGATTATACAGTGGTGCTAATTCAGTATGAACAAGTGAAGGTGTACTGTATGATAAGGCCAATCTACAAGATTGTATCTAAGAACATAATATTCAAATAATGAAAATGTGCATTCAAATATTTTTCACTCCAAGACTAAGCCAGTTAAGATAACCAAACCTAAAGCAGTGATCTATTCATGTTTAAAATGGTCTGAGATAAAAAATGACTTTAAACGGTGACTTTCAACAGTGAAGTCACTGTTGCACGACCAAGTATGTCCATATTTAAAAACAAACACATTTTTAAAAAATATATAGTTTAAAACTAATTGTTTTATATTAACTATTTTCAATTAAAAGAACAATTTCTACTGTTGTCGGGATATAGCGTGCTTTTAAACTATATATATGAAAGATAAACCAAACACACACACACATATTATATATATATATATATATATAGGTCAGTTTATCAAATTATTTCTTATCTGTCTAATGAAGGCTGTTAAACGAAACAATGGCACACGGTGGTACCACGTTTTAACTGAACGCATAGTCGCATACCATGCCAGTGTATTCTTTAAAGTACATTGGAGTAAATACCACGGTACAGTAACATTGACATCATACAGCCTCATAGTACTAGTGCTTACTATCTGACACCATTGTACCATGACACGACTACCTTTTCTGTTTACCATGGTAACAACAAATTCCGTCAAAATACCATTGTTAGTGACTGGTATTAAGAACCACCTGTGGTCAAAAATGTATTTACCTAAATGAAAATAGTATTGCGCTTTTTGAAAGAGACCAGTCGTGCATTTATTAAGATTTAACAGTAGCGACAACAACCGTGATAACTATCGTATTGTGGGGAAACTGTGTTGGTTGCCATGGTGAATGTTTCTAAGCGACTGCACTTTTAGAAGTGTTGTGTTCTTTGGTTGCTAATTCAGTTAGCATTTTAGCTCTTCATGTTGCGCCATTTCTTTCTCACTCATCTGCTGTTCGTGATGCTAACGTGCTATGCTAACACACACCTTCATTTCACTGCTTGTTTGTTTGTGGGTGAATGCGTGTTTACAAACAAACATCCCACTCTCAAACACCTCAAGCGCGGCTAATTCATGAAGCATTCACTGGCCGTACGGGCGGACTGTATCTAAATGACGCGCTGGCGTCGCGCCGCGGTGTTCTGTTCTCATGACGTCTCCCGTGCGGCGGGACGCACACACACAAACGACAAGACGCTCCTCCGCCATTCGAGGGGGCTGCTGCTGCCACTCGAGCCGCGAACACTTCTAGTCGACGTTCTGTCGAAGTTCTCCGCTGTGCAATCACGTTTAACCGTTACATTTGAAATGATGAAATGCGCTGGACTGGCCTTACCGTTTAGATCGCGGTCGGTGTCATCCTTACATAGCGAGAGGCTTTGCGTGAACATGCGCAGTTTGTTGAGCTACACTTCCTGCTCAAGCTCGTCCCTGTTCCAGCTCAAGCCATGAGAGACTTTACAGTACACACAGGACTGCTCGTAATACAATAAAAAAGGTTCATGGGATTGCTAGTAATATTTAAAGTAGTTGTGATGTTATGGTACAGTTTATAACTTTTGAAAGCCACTGTTTCCATAATAAGTCTCTGAGGTAACGCATTTCACCCGCTAAATACTGCGTCTGCTTGTGTGGAGTACAACTTGAAAACATGTTTTCAATTGAATGGATCTACTGGAGATATTTGTAGACTGATATTAGTATCATTGTTTAAACTTATTAATTCCTTAGCCTGGTATCTACAAGCACTTGAAAGTCCATTAAATAATAATAAGAATTATAATAACTGTGGGTTGTATTACCTTTTGGAGTTTGTTTCAACTAGGCACTAATATACAAATTGGAAATCCACCCCAATCTCCATTAAATAATCAAAATTGAGTAGCTGGAGTACAATAAGAGTATGTATGCGTTGTATATAATATAATCACTCAAATAAAATTGCAATTTTTCAAAAGGTTCTATTTTTGTTTAACACACCACTTAAAAACATTCACAAACGCTACATACAGCTCACGCTTAAAGTGTAAATCTACTACTTTTCTATTGGGGATAAAGTAAAGAGTTTATAGAACAAACAGATACACACAACACTAAAATAATATTAAAAAATAGAAGCAAAACATCTTTCCCTGGATTATTCCATTGTTAATGGACAACCTATCTTTTACATTATGAAAGTGGAGCGCCAAGAACAAACGGTCATTGGCAGCTCCGAGTTTTAAAAATTGTGCATCCGAAATCTCTTGATAGCGATTCCGTAACTGTGTCAGAGAATCCCTTCCACAGCTATGCCAGTCACGGCAGATACCCTTTTTAATCTGATGTTTTTTGACTGGATTTCATATTCTAGGAGACAGGGTGTCTCAGCGAGGGTAACAAATATATGGCCAGTCAAAGCAACGATTAGTTTTAGTATGCTTTACAATTCCCAATTCATTATATACTGTATAATCAATTGTACAAGATTATAGATATATTTGTTGGTTAAAACGCTAAATTAACTCGAAACACAAGTGTAGAAATGTATTCTAACGTGAAGCATCATGGGATTGGGGCGGTAACGGTGATGATTGACAAGCAGTTTGGCCAATAACATAGCTCTGGATGCTTCGTCGGTGTTGTCTGATTGGCTAGTGATTACAAACGATGTTTAAACGAGAAAAAAAAATATAATAATTACACATATTAAACATCAAACTAACAATAGCAGAAATATCTTAGAGGTAAAATCGTTGTTGATTATTATTAATTCGTTCTACTGTAAATGTTTTTCATATTGTGATTGTGTGTGAGGGAGAATGCAGTCATACAGCAAAGTTTTATCTTATTCATGACCCAGAAATAAAATGCTAGAATATTTTTTGGTAACACTATAGCATTAAGAAGCATTGTTACATTATGCTAAACTGCTTGGCTTCTTCAGCATTCTTTTCCATATTCCAGATTCATCACGTTTTCAGGGAGAGTCCATTCGGTGGCCATCGGGCATAGTCTACAACTTTAATGCTGCCTCTAACTTGCTATCGGAAATTTCCCACTTCCTACTTCTGATGTCGTGATTACGAGCTCGCATTCAAGTGTTTTGTTGTCGTAAGAACAAGAATAATAGAGAACACCAGGTTTATTCTTGCCTATTGGGAAATCTTTTTAAAGCCAAAATGATAGAGCATTCTAGATAGTAAGGCTGCTTGCAGTTATGATGTCAAAAAGGCCCCGTTTACACTATAGTGTGTTTTAGGATACGTTTACACGACAACGATATGCTTAAAACGGATCAGTTTTTCCTTCGAGTTTTCCGCGTACAGACACCATTGTCAAAACGACCAAGTAGTGCGATTCATACGAATCCGTGTAAGCCAGTGGTTCCCAACCTTTTTTACGTCAAGGCCCACCTCCTCTATGAATCAACACTGCAAGGCCCCCCACACCACCACTACTTTATTTATTTATTTATTTTTATTAACAAAAACATTTGTATTCTAGTGTTATTCATTTTTAAACCCATTGTTTTTTAAGGAAGAAATTCAAAATAGATTTAAAGCCTCAGTATTCTTTTTTTCAAACATACTTTGCAGACATTCGACTTAAAACTATTTATGCAGACATTGCAGACATTCAACTTAAACTATGCAACTTTAACTTTAAACAGTAACTTAAATAAGCACAAGTCAACCTGCCATACCAAACAAGACCACAGGGAGATACCAAAGAGCTGCATTTAGTACGGATCCATTCAAAATTAATAAACAAACCAAAATACAAATGAAAAATAAAAACTTTCTAAATGCGTGGAAGCTCAGCGATCTGAAGGTGGGTCGATGTCATCACTGAACAGTTCTTCTGTCAGAACAAGCAATTGTGGAGCGTCTGATGTCCATGTGTACATACACATGACAGATCCTCACAAATTTCTCCAAAACACGCTCGGCGAGCATCCGTTATAAAACACTCACGGTAGTACATTAATTTCGGCAACTACGCGAATATATTGAACTGTGTTCATGCAGAAATACGATGTTATTAGTGATCGGTGAGTCGAGAGCGCACATGCACGGTTTGTTTGCGCATCAAAAATTTCGGACTCGCGCATGCCTAATGTACGACTCCTGTATGCCACTGTAATCGTCTTTACCTGAATTACACTCGTCATCCATCAAAACCTTTTTAGCAACACTGGTTTTCTTTAACTGAGAGATGTAGTTTGCGTATCCTATGTTCATAAAGCAGTTGGGCGTTTTAAACCACCTCAGTCTGTATTTAACACCAGCACGATGAGAAGCGGCCTGGGCTGATCCGAAACAATTGCAGAATACGTAGGCTACGAAAGAGGTGGTGCTTTGTTTTAAATGTATTATTTATTTATTTATTTATTTAATTTATCTCTTCTAATGTAGCGTATTAATATTAAAATTAATGAATTATATTAATATATTTAAATTAATTTTAAGTTATCTCGCGGCCCCCCTGGAGGATCACTGAGGCCCCCTAGTGGGCCGCGACCCACCGGTTGGGAACCACTGGTGTAAGCGACTAAAAACGCTGTATTCTGCTGGCAGGCCATTAGATGGCGATGAAACACTATCTGAACATATAATGCGCATGTGCATGACGTAATCGTTTTCACAGAGGTTGTTGTTTTTGTTGTTGACATGGAGACATTTTTAAAAACTTGCACTTTGAAACCTGTTTTCAAAAGTTTGCACTTTCAGGCCACCAAAACGCCGTTGTCATGTAAATGAATGGCCAAACCGCATAAAAGAAAACAGCCCCTTAGTTTTAAAAGGCATTTTGCTACAGTTACGCCTGTCATTTACACTAGGCTACTCCGGCGTTTCAACCCCTGAAAACAGAGAATTTCTAAAACACTGCTGAGCCCGTTTTAGTTTGAAAACACCGGGGTTGAGTTTCAGTGCAAACGGACCAAAACAAAGACTTTGAAAACGATGGCGTGTTCTCTCTGCGCATCCTTGATGACCGTGTAAACAATAACACGGAGACTGAACTGAAAGCTTTGCTGGCTTTGTTGTCATTTTTAGCATCCAATGTGCAGTTAAACTTTTTGTTGTTGTTGTTTACACTGCAGCATGCGCAAGCATAGAATTCCTTCCATTGTAATGATCTGAATATTAAACGTACGACGATGGGCGTTGACATGTTACGCAAAAACGTCAGTTTGGAGCCTGGGCATGCGCAGAAGGAATCGTCAGTGGAGCCCAGAGGCGGAGTCGCGGTATCAAACTTCCGCCCAGACGACTGCGTCATTATTGATGTATTTTAAATAGGCTATATAAATTATACACAATTTAAAATTCTACCTATAAAATAATAGGCTATTCTGTTTCTAGAGCAATAATATTTTTGAAACAGCAAATTCAGTAGATCAACTCAATATAATATGCCACTAGAAACAAAATGTCTTAAACGGTCCTGCCATTTTAAATAAAGTTGAACTAACGTTGAGATCGATTGCTGTAGACAGTGCTCTATAATTAATTAGAGTAGGCTATCATTAGTTTTGTCCTTCTAATTATTATTTTATAGGCTACCCATAAAAATAATTAGTAACTGCCAGATAACGATCACCTGCTTTTTCCCGACATGGTTAACGTTAGGCGTGTTATCTTAACTAATAACATTTATTATTTAGCTTATAAAGCCCACATTTAACGTTACCGAAAAAAGTTCAGTGATCCGTCAGATCCTGTAGGTCGGTTAGTACAGTTTACTGCTGAACAACTTATTTTGTCAGTGTGAAATAACACAGAAATTTAAAATTAATAGTTAGTTATATATCTTCAATCTCCCCTCGAAGCTCCGACAGTCCTCAGAGAAGCTGTCAGTCACAACTGTCAATCATGACGACACGCCCCATTTCTATAGCATCAAATTGCTAGCTAAAATCAAACTTATCACAAAAACGAACAATTGAATATATATCAGCGTGATAACAACTACCTTAAATGACCAAAACCATCTTTCGGAAAATTTTATTTGAAGTGTAATTTATTTTTTTATATTGATTCATTCCTGTTCGTTTGCATGGAGAGGGCGAGGTTTATGACCTGTACTGCATCCAGCCACCAGGGGGTGATCAAAGAGCCCGCAGCTTCACTTTTCAGGACATATGAGGCAAACCCGTGCGCAAGTGGCAGCTGTTTACACTTGTACACGCATGCCCAGTGTGCATGATCGGTCATGACATGCATTTTCGGTCGTGTAGTGTAGACTGAGATCGTTTCTAAAACTGTGGAAACGCCAGTGTAGACCAGGATCTAGTGTAAACGGTGCCTAATTCGCCGCTGGTTCCTTTCAAGATTTTCCTATGGGGTTTTATAAAGGGGTTTTCAATTTATGTGTAAAATACTTTGATGTTTTGTTCGAAACCATAGCGAAAACATGAGTTTTGAACCAGTTATGTTAATTTTTGAAAATGTACGTTTTTCTCGAGTAACTAGATAACACAGCTTAAATAAGCAGTGAGTGTGTGAAGGATCTGTCCCTTTTATCCTTCATTGCCTGTAAAACGAAGGATGCATTTCAAGGCATTTGAAGGAGCCTTCGGATTGGGACAGCCATTGTTGTGCTGCGGTAACAAAATCGGCCTTCGAATGCGGATTTCAAAGGATGCAGCCTCTGAATTGGGACGCAGCTTACGGATGGATCCTTCGCATCCTAGCCTATCCCAGAATTCATTGTGCGGTTTAGATGTTGACTTATATCTTACCAAGATGTTGTTTTATATACTTTATACTCTTTATTGTGTACATAAATTTACCAAGGTCCGGTCCGTCCTTTGCAGACTTTGAAGGTGTGGCCTTTGAAGTCCGAGTCCTTCGAAGGATGCAGCTTATATAAGCAAGGAGTGAACGAAATTAAGTAAGGAATTCAGACACTCATGTATTACACCATGTGTCAGAGAGCTGGAGCTGTAGCAGAAACAACTTTGTCACGTACTTTTATCCTACATGTAGCTTAGAAATAAATAACAGTCATATTGACTTTATACATACCTCCATGCCAGCTTTGTAGTTTGATGTTATGCTATTAATCCAATAAATATAAATTTGGATTTTGTGTTCATAATCAACAAGAGAGCTGAAAACTCATCTCTTCTGTGAGCACTTAACCTAATCATTAAAAAAAAAAAGACTTTTCTTTAATCCTCACCTATTCTAGCTTATGCTACTCTAAGCAATGTCCGAAACTTGTATTGTGAGCACTTCTTGTGTTTATTAGCCTCTTTACGATGAATCGTTTGCTGTATTCCTCATTTGTAAGTCGCTTTGGATAAAAGGGTCTGCAAAATGAATAAATGTAAATGTAAATAATCAACTAACCATAAATCATTAAAAAAACTCACATCAACAATAAACACATCAATAAGTGTGTTATTTATGTATTTTGGTATTGTATTTATTTTATTATCTTTAACTCTTGTGTTCAAGCAGCTTTTTAAGACAATGATCATGTTTGTTTATGAGACAAATTCATTAAAGAATACCTTTTTTTTTTTTATCATTTTCTCTTATTTGATTCTGACATAATATTCAACAGTTGTTTCTCATGACTTTTCCCTCTGTAAAATCAGGTATCGGCAAGAGTTAGGTGACAACATTGAGAGCTACTCATCATTTCAATGTAATGTCATCTCTAAATTTAGATGATCCTCACTGCAGAAAACGAGATCCAGGGGGCGAGGTTGGATCCAGATCCTGGTCCTCCCACTTTACATAACCCTAAAGCCTACCCGTCTCCACCCCCTGATCCCTAAACTTACCCATTTCCACCCCCTGTATCTGGATCCAACTCCTCCCACTTTATATATCCTTAAACCTACATGTCTCCACCCCCTGGATGTCATGTTCTGCAGAGAGGAGCTACTGCCTAAATTGGACTAAGTTGGACAGTCATGCTAAAAGTGTGTTGTTTTAATAAAGGTAATTTAAAGCTTTGTGTAGGGGAATTAAAAAAAAAAAAATGTGTGTAATACCGACTGCAATCTCATTCCTGGCCCTTTTTGATGTAAAGTAAATGGAGTCAATGGTGGGAGTTGGAGTCGACTCCGAAAAACCTGGAAACCCCTAATTGAATGAATCGGTTAAACAGATGGATGTGTCTGTATTCACCCCTATTCCCTATTATTTGTGGAGGCATTCATTTGTAGTAGTGTCTGAAATCATAGTGTACATACCAAGTGCAATCATTCACTCGTTTTCATTCAGTCATTCAGTGGACTATATCAGTGAAGTAGTGTAGGGAATAGTGAATAAGCATATATGAGGCCATTTTAGATACAGCCTATAAAGAAGTATGTGAATTGAGACGCACCTACTTCATTTTCTGCCACTGGCTCAACAATGTAACCTGCAGAAAGAATAAAGTCCACATATACAAATGGTACATTTTCAGAATGGTGAAATCATGCCATATTGCACTGCTTGTCTTAAAAAAAACCTGCACGAGATTATGAGAACACAGAACTTAATGCTAATTTTATTTAAACATAATGAATCTTATATAATTACCAAATCACAATGCAAATATATTGACAGTTTACAATGCCCAGAGCTTGATGTACATCATTACTATTGGCTTTAGCATTTATTACAGTTGATTTAACATTTAAAATTTACATTTTACTCTGCTCATCCACACCACTGGTGAGCCCCTAAAGGCATGTACAGACATGTTTATATGAACAGAATTAACAGTGAGTGGCTGATAGTTGGTGAATCATGAAAGTCCTGCTCTTATACTAAAATGTCCTATTCTCTATCTATAATACACAATTATCTTATTCCATTTACACCAGCTATTTAACATCATTGTGATTTATTTTACTGCAACCCATTTTCTAAAAATGAAGTCATAGAGCTGACCACAAGGGGGCATGTAAAAAGTATTTGGCACCACCATTTTGAAAGATTTGTGGTAAATATACATTAAAAATGCATTTATCTGTGAAATAGTAAGTGAGGAGCAATGTGCAGTTAAATATGGCATGTGTACACGTTTAATTAATGCAGTTACCATAGAAACTAGTTGTCAAATTGTGCAAAACCATTCAGTGGCCACAACACAACAGCAGTGTGGTCACATATTTCGGTCCATTGAGTCAATTTTTTGATTATTTATATATGTATACATACACACTCCTTTAAATATTACTAATGTAGAAGAACCTAATTTACTCAACTCATCAGAAATTGAAATATCATGTTCAGAAAGTGATTCCACAAGGCTTTTCACACTGCATTTGGCTATTTTCATGTGTGAACTGTGTTGGTAAATTTAACCTTAACCTCATTCTCAGCATATTAACATATATCTCTCATCACCATCATTTTCCATCCATGTAAACTCCACAGCTCCCAACTTGTTTAAAATTGTTCACATTTAGCAGATTGGTCAGTAATTTGTCCAAAGTCCTTTTCTTTTTGTTCTTGGTGCTTCAAAATCCAATCTGATTTCCCATTCCAATAAAAATATAATCAGCCATTGCAATGTCTCAAGAAAAGCAATTGTTACAGTATGTATTATTACACTTTATTAAGAAAAGAACAAAATAAACCCAGTGTCTCATAAGTTCTAATGTTGGATGAGAAAAGAAACCCTTGAATGTGTCAATATTACAATTACAACTTTAAATGGATTAGTTATTTACTCATTTCACTGTAAATGAGCACAGAAACCTGATTGTCCAACAGCATGTGGTTCAAAAGGAACCAAATCTGACATTTTTTCTTCCTATTTTTCTGTGCATTTGAGGGGAGGTCTGCAAAATGTATATGATCAACTATGTTTAAATACCATAGTTGAAGAAGATCATCTTTGGGAGACTTTCACACTTGATCTGTAAAATCAAAAGGTGTGTTCAGTACTATTTTGATGTTCTGCTGACCCAAAGAAGACTTTCCCATACTCTTTCATATAGTTTTCATAATTACATACTGTATAGAGTATGTGTGGTATGAAAGGAGACGTTATGTTGACCTGCGGTTAAGCCACAAACCTTTTAGCTTCCATCAAAGCCTCACCTGACATTTAAGTACACTGCGCCCTGCTGCTATTTACAATAAATGTAACCATACAGAAATGTAGCCCACGTACAAACACACCCAGTAAAGCCATCGGCACATGATGGAGCTAAGACGCTCAGCTATGCTGCATGCAAAATCTCTTTACAGCAGGCATAACTGAAGTCTTGCTGACATGCTGGTGAAATAAAGAGTGTCTGATATGAGGGTCTTATATCTGTACTGATCTGAAGTAGCACATGGTCTTCGTTACTCAGAGACTGTTGTTTCATATACAGTCAGTGCCTGAGACACGATCCTGGTGTTGTTGGTGAATTCAACCTCCATACAAGTAGACAAAACTAGAATTTTAGTGGTGCTTGTGGTTGGATGCCAAGGCATTGCTATACAGTTATTTTAAAGTATGCCCACCTGCAAGTCTGCATGATATTCTGGTCTGAAGATATGGCTTGGGCCCCTCCTACAGTGTAAAGGCCCACTGACACCAAGAACAATAACTATAAAAATGTAAACAAAAGCACCTGATTTCACAAGACGCGTCATTTGCATTATTTTGAATGGGAGAAAGTCCAACGCGCAATATGTCGGAATAAGTCCCACCTTCTAAATAAGAGATGCGCATTTAGGACTGCGCATGCGCATTAGCTTGATCCAGCCTGGAAAATACAGTTTTTTGTCATGATTCGAGCGTTTAGAAAAAAAATTTATGAGACAGTTGTCAGATTTCATTGGTGATTTCAAATATGAAATTTAATCGAAAGCTTGGTAAATAGCTTTGGAGAATTTGATGTTTCCCTATTCAAAGAGATTGGAGCTGCACTTGAATGCCCGAGAGGCGTTTTAAGGGACTTTGGTATTCATGTCCTTTAAATCTTCTCTTTTACAGCATGGTGAACATTGTGGAATCATTGAATAGCAATGTGACAACCTTCTAGTGATAGTAAGTCATATTTGCTCAAATAATCTGATTTACTTATGCCAATTGTTAAATATGGTATCTAATAATACTTTGTTACATATAAATTACTGTGTTATTTATTGAAAGGGTTTCCACAGGCTGGCACAATTGGCTTGCTTCCGTTGCCATCAGATCCTTTTGTCCACCCTTTCATCACTGGGCATCATGGGAACTGCACTTTGCTGATTCAAATCTTACCTCACAGGTAGGTCTTTCAAAGTTGCCTGGGGAGGAGAGGAATCCAAAGCACATCAACTAGTCATGGGGGTACCTGAAGGGTCAGTGCTAGGACCCCTCCTCTTCTCCATATATTAATATACATTACTGGGACCTACTATACAGACACAGGTATTCTCCTACCATTGCTATGCTGATAATACAGCTTTCCTTTTTATTTAATTTCTTGGACTGCCCGGCGGTAATCTCAGCATGAATGAAAGAACATCACCTGCAACTCAGTCTAGCAAAGACAGGACTTCTCGTCTTCTCAGCCGCTCCAATGATTTAGCATAATTTCACCATCCAGCTAGGCTCATCAACAATAATTCCATCCTGATCTGCCAAAAAATCTTTTGATCATCTTTGATGACCAGCTAACATTCAAGAGACTGCATTGCAAAGGCAGCATAGTCATCCAAGTTTGCACTGCACAACACCAGAAAGATCAGGCCATTCCTAACGGAGCATGCAACAAAACTTCTCGCCCAACTTCTCGTCATTTCCAGATTGGACTATTGCAATGCTCTTCTGGCTAGACTTCCAACATGCGCAATCTTCCTAACCCTATATCCGGACACTCATCTCTTCCATGAGCACTTAATGGCATCCTGCTGACTCTTAAGAAAATCTCTTCTATGCTTTCACTATCAAATCCCTCTCTGTTCTAGCTTGTACTATTCTAAACAATGTTTGAATGTTTGTATTTGTAGCATTTCTTGTGCTCCTTAAGACTGATCGCTTGTTGTATTCCTTATTTGTAAGTTGTTTGGATAAAAGCATCTGCTAAATGATTAAATGTAAACATAAAATTTCAAAGTTCTAAATACAATAACTCATTAACAAACAGCAGATGTTTATTTATCTATTAAATGTTTTGACAGCTTTTTGACAGTTTTGTCTATTTTCTCTATATAGGGGGAACAAAATTGGAAGCATTTCTACCTAATAATTTATTTTTCAATTAAATGTTTTAGTCTGAGTTGGGCAAGCATAAAAAATACTTTATAAATATATCCATTTCATTTAAGCTGTATTTGATCAAATTAAGTTGGAGCAACTCAATTACATTTCACTGTATAAATCTGGGGGACAGACACCCGCAATTCTAGTACAAACTACAAATTTGAGACATTTTTATCGCTCATAACTTTTGGAGAGAAATCGCGCAGACACTGAACAAGGATGAAATGTTTTAGTTCGCATTTGTCGAGCACTTGTGTTCGCGCTATCACGGTACATATGAAGTATACTTTGAAAGGTTATGTGTTTCTGCATACGCTATTGATACTTTGGGGTTAAGGCGACATGCTAACCAATGGAACCTTATAAGTGACTGCTTTGAAATGCTATACATAAGTAGCAGTTTGTACACTTGTTAGCGTGTTGCTGAGCTAATGATATTGGATAGTAAAAAGCACAAACATACATAGCACACACAAATTTTGGGTGGAATAGTCCATTTAATTAGATTGATATTTTTTAGTATTGAATGAGATATATTCATAATCAACATTTCTTTTGACTTAATCTTGGATGATACACGTGATGTTGCCAAAACACGGTGTCTTAGAAGCAGCAATAATATTTGCTGTCTATTTTTTGGAACAATCTTTGTGTCAGGAATTCATCTATGATGCACTACAATGTTGTCGAGATGGGCAGATCACTAGGTTTTAGAATGAGATGTGATTACATTATATGCTTTTAGAGAAAGAATACTACATCAACAGATTTATCCATGAACAATTTAAAATATGTTGCATTGGCGATTATTTCCTGAACTATTACAATAAAGTATTTTGGCTTTGTGCACATAATAATGTCTGTAGAAATTGGGCTGTTACAAACAAAGTGGTACAAAAATGGATCAGAATTTTAATGTGTAAAATTACATTTGCAAATCCAGCGATCAGTTATAAAGGAGGTTTAATCTGGCCTCTTTACCAAGAAATGATGTCTACCAGCCAACAACTGTCCTCACTGTCTCAAATTCATCTTAACCGAAGAATCCAGAGACCCAAAATGGGAGTTTTGTGGCTTTCAGTCCAAATCTCTTGCTTTAAAGGCATCTATATGCTATGTGCACTCCTAAAAACATTTAAAAGACAAAAATATACTGGGGAAAATGTTTTACTGCTACTAGGGAAATGGATCAAATATTTTGATGACACATTTGCCTAGTCAAATGCTCTTTTAAGTTGTTCTTCTCCTAATACCACTTGCCAACTGACTAGCAATAGGAAGAAGCAAATTATGGTTCACAGCACTAACATAAGCTAAAAGCTAATGGGTATTTTTAAGGACAAGCTATTGTCCAGCTCCAACTACCTGCTTCAATAAGAAATATGTCAACACAGGAAAGAAAACCATGTTGTCAAGTCATTTTATGGGGTCTTTAAATCTGTAAGTGAACGGACATTGTAGATCGTAATCACTAGATGTTTTTCTAAATGATAATGGCACCACAGTAATAATGGTTAAAGGGAAAGGAACAAGCCAAATAAACCTTAATATCTCCAGACTATGTGAAGTACAATGAGACATATAGCTTAAACTAGAATGTAAAAATGTTTATCCACACGTTATCCACAAGATTGCTGCAAACTTCAAAACATGGGGTGAATTCCAACAATATGAAGCAGGACCTCTCCATGCAAGCCTAAATACTAAACACTTTTGAGTGGCTTGTACCATCAACCTCAGACAGCAACAACAAGGTAAGTGCAGTGGTCTAGGCCCTGAGGCAGTGACCATGATGGGACACATTAGTGAAAGCCGAGGTGAGCAACGACCGACTGATATACATGTGAGCAATTACAGGTGGATTGTGGAAGTCAGCAGTTGCAGCTCTTTTCTCGCTCCACCTCCTCCTCGGCTGGGTAAAGAACTTTAGCGGTGAGGCCACTCTTGACCCCATCCCAGCCGTCACGCGTGGAGATCTCACCCATCTTCATCAGCTCATAGATGTCCCGTGTGAGCAGCTCAAAAGCACGTTCCACATTGCTGTTGCACTTGGCTGAGGTTTCCACGTAGCGAATGCCGAGTTCGGCCGCCAGCTGCTCCGCTTCGTCCCGTGTCACCTTGCGGTCGCGGCTCAGGTCACTCTTGTGGCCGATCAGGATGTAGACCATGTGATGAGGCAGGATGTGCTCGCTGACTTCTCGGTGCCATTCCCGCACGTGATCGAAGGTCTTCCTGTTCGTCAGGTCAAAGACTAAGAGCCCGCCAACAGAGTTGCGATAGTAGGAAGTGGTGATGGACCTGAGGGGAACAAGAAAATTATATTTTCAAGGCTCTTATGATTACATAGATACACCAAATAATTTCCAGAGATTCTTAGATCCAGACCATTTTAAAAGAACTGAATACAAGTTAAGCTCAATCAAAAAAGTAAGCATAAAGCTCCACCCCTACATCTAACTATCAGTGGGGCATATGTAGAAAAAAAAGTATGAATGTGATCATAAAAATTTATACAAATTAGCCACCATAAATATATAAAACAGTTAGTTCCTGTTCTTGATTCTGATTGGTCAATAGCTGTGTATTTATTTTTGTGCTTCACCCATTGGTTCTGTGTATTACTACATAACACCCTTAGCAACCATTCTTAGCAACTGTAAGCTGAATTGAAGCTTACTGTATTATGTAGAACTAGAAGAGTATTGTGAGAAAGAGGTTGATGTAACTTCTGTTGCTGTTCACGGTCAGGGACTATTTTTTTCTGGCAGAAGGAAGGCTTTTGTTGAAAGTTTACTTCATGAAAGTTGCATTGATGCATATTTTTGGCTTTAATATTTGTATTTATGGTAACTGTTTTAAAAAAGCAATAAGGTACGAGAGGCTGTGCTGTATCGTGAATAAGTCACGGCTGAATTATTCACGATACAGCACAGTGTTACATTCACGTCTTCCCGGACTCCAGTTCCCAGAATCCTCCTGTTCTGCACACCTGTCTTCACTTCCCTCATCAGTCTTCCCGCTATCTCCCCGGATTCCCAGCACCTGTTGTCCTCGTCAGCACTCCCTTTAAGTTGGACTCACTCCCTGCACTCCTTGCTCGTTCTTGTTGTTGTTTAATGTGTGTGTTGCGTTGGTGTACTCCTGGATTACGAATAAAGCCTGTTATTTAGTGGATTTCTGTATCTGCCTCATCTGTACAGCAGCACACGTAACACACAGCCTCTCGTACCTTATTGCTTTATTTATATATATATATATATATATATATATATATATGCACACTACCAGTCAAAAGTTTGGAATCGGTAAGATTTTTAAAGTTTCGTCTGCTCACCAAAGCTGCATTTATTTAATTAAAAATACAGTAAAAACAGTAATATTGTGAAATATTATTACAATTTAAAATAACTGTTTTCTGTTGCAAAGCTGAATTCTCAGCATCATTACTCCAGTCTTCAGTGTCACATGATCCTTCAGAAATCATTCTAATATGCTGATTTGCTGCTCAAGAAACATTTATGATTATTATCAATGCTGAAAACAGTTGTGTACTTTTTTTTCAGGATTCCTTGATGAATAGAAAGTTCAAAAGAACAGCATTTATCTGAAATACAAAGCTTTTGTAACATTATACACTACCGTTCAAAAGTTTGGGGTCAGTAAGAATTTTAATTTTTATTTTTTTGAAAAGAAATTAAAGAAATTAATACTTTTATTCAGCAAGGATGCAATAAATCGATCAAAAGTGACAGTAAAGACATTTATAATGTTACAAAAGATTATATTTCAATTAAATGCTGTTCTTTTGAACTTTCTATTCATCAAAGAATCCTGAAAAAAAAATATTGTACACAAATATTTTGTACAATTGTACACAATAAATGTTTCTTGAGCAGCAGATCAGCATATTAGAATGATTTCTGAAGGATCATGTGACACTGAAGACTGGAGTAATGATGCTGAAAAGTCAGCTTTGATCACAGGAATAAATTACTTCATAAAATATATTTAAACAGAAAACAGTTATTTTAAATTGTAATAATATTTCACAATATTACTGTTTTTATTGTTTTTTAATTAAATAAATGCAGCCTTGGTGAGCAGATGAAACTTCTTTTAAAAACATTAAAAATCTTACTGATTCCAAACTTTTGACTGGTAGTGTGTGTGTGTGTATATATATATATATATATATATATCAAAACATAAAATAGATGAGATTGTGTTTGAAAGGTAAAGCTCTTGAAGAATTTTATAACATCACTTAGGCCTACATCAATTCTTCTGGCATACTGTTTTGAGCTGTATATATACTAATGGTTTAATTCATTGTGTAATATATTTAACTTATAGCTACCTAGCGGACATGAGATGAACACAAATTAAGATATTTTTGATGAAATCTTTGCGGTATATGACTCGTCCATAGACAGCAATGTAATCACTTTCAAGGTCCAGAAAGGTACTAAAGACATCATTAAAACAGTTGATGTGACTACAGTGGTTCAACCTTAATTTTATGAAGAGACAAGAATACTTTTTGTACGCAAAAACAAAACAAACAAACAAAAAAAAAAACACTTTATTCAACAATCTCTTCTCTTCCCTGTCATTATCCTTGACGCAGTAAGCACAGTGAAGTCATCCGTGTTTACATCCGAATGCCGGCTCAGTATTGGCCAAAGTTGATCACGTGAGCAGCACAACGCATACGTGTGACGCAAGCGGCAACCTCCCCCAGTTTCTCGTGAAGCCAACACGGAAGTGACTTAAACTGCAATTCATCGACTGGCCGCTAGGGACAGGCTCCAAAAGAGAGCAGAATCTCATTGACCCACATGTTAAAACGGCCAACTTTACAGCAGAAAAAAACATGTTTACATGTTGGTACAAATTGTGGTTTTGGTCTATACTGCTAACTCTGAGGGGGGTGAATTTTTTTATAACTCATCCGTTTAAATTATATTAAGCCTTAAAGTTCTGCATAATTAAGGGTGTGGTCACTTGACATGTAGTTGCCGCTGCTGTCTGTGAGCCATCATGTCACCTCAGCTAATTCCAGCCGCTAAATTTGGCATCTCAGCCATATTTGTGCTTTTTTCTGGATTATTTTATACAATTCTAAAATAATATGGCTTGCTGCGTTAATGGTCGAGACTCGAGACAGATGTGCGTCTGTGTAGATGTGCACGCATGTGGAAGATAAACACATGTTGGATCGTGGCATTGGCTAAAAGTTTTGTTTGTGAGATTTACTACAATGACAATGGCGGGACGATATAAAACTCTGACAGCACTGCTTGGATATTATAACTAAAACTGCTGCATTTTGAAAAATTATACTTTGGACACGTGCTCATTTGTTTGTGAGATATATACGATCATATACAGTTTTACAACATAAACGCTGCTCAGGTTGCATCATTTCTTGAAGAACGATGATGGAGAGCAGATCATTCAGAAGAAATGTGATGCAAACAAAGGATAATATATCAATATTTCATGGATTTAACGCTTTTGTGGACAAAAAGTACTGTTTTTTGTTTTGCAGTGGACACTCATGGACATTTTACCCAAGTGCCATGGATTGGATTCATCTCGCGATCGCTATTTCATTATAAAGGTCCGGTTTGATTTTGCATGTTGTTATTTGGACACCCGACACAAATTAATTACTGGTGTTGGAGCATCTTTAAAAAAAGACACCGTAGATTGACAGTAAACCTTTAGAACTTTCTAATGATTTAACTTGTTATCTTTATTAATATTTTAGATAGATAGCTCCTTTAACTGCTAACATGGTCAAGTCAGGCGGGCGTGCTTTCAGCAACCAGTCACCTTGGTTCCAACCACGTCCCGCCTCTTTGCCCATTTTCAGTTATCCGGGAGTGATGTGCGGTGACGCGCTTCTAAGATGGCAGCGGCCTCATTTTCGCTTCAAAAATGCTCTTCAGAAATCAACGGGTGACGTCACGGATACTACGTCCATAGTTTTTTACAGTCTATGATGTGACGCTGACGCAGGAGTTGGGCAGCCAGCCAGAGTAGGCGTTCTGACGTAGAACCTGGAAGCACTGGAAGTAAAAAAACTTATGAGAATGACACAGAACATATTGTTGAAAAAAGTTGTTATTTTTGTTTTGTTTTTGTACACAAAAAGTACTCTCTCACTCCATAAAATTAAGTTTGAATCACTGCAGTCACGTCGACCGTTTTAACAATGTACCTTTCTGGACCTTGAAAGGGGTGATTATATTGCTGTCTATGGACAAGTCATATACCTCTCGGATTTCATCAAAAATATCTTAATTTGTGTTCTGAAGATGGTCTTATGGGTTTGGAACGACATGAGGGTGAGTAATTAATGACAGAAATTTCATTTTTGGGTGAACTAACCCTTTAAAACTGCAAAAAGGGTGTTCAGTGAGGCACTGAGGCTAGAAATATTCCTTATTTCTTTGTCCTTATTTCAATTGTCTATTCCACTTTTCACTGTGTGGCAATCGCACACATTCAAGCAGTGTGACTTTCTAGTCTATATAAATCTTGCATCTGCAGTTGCTTGTTTCTAGGTGTCTGTCAGATGGACATTCAGAAGCTCTTGAGCTCTGAGCCCCATTGGCCTGGTGTACTAAAATATTGTAATTATACATTTAATGCTAATAGATCATATACCTGAAAGGATGTTGAGCAGAGAACCTGTGTGACCATTTGTGCATACAGTGTTCCATGATATTGTATGGAAATCAAGTGACAACAAAGCTTTTGTGGTGGTTGATTTTTAAATTTCATGAATGGTCCTTTAAAGCATTGAGGGTGTATGTTTGTGCTTCCCTGAAGGCAAGTGGTGCTTCAAAAATAGGGCAAGCTGATCAGAGACATCAGGATCTGAGCCCAGTGACAGTACTAAACCAAACATGCTCAGTAATGAATCCAAACAGGTGAGGCATGTGACATTAAAAAATAAATCAATGAGATGAGCTAGTTTAACTCATTCATAAACAGTCTGGTAGGCCTGTGAATGTCTGCCTGAACTGTATTACGCGGAATCCACCAGGTAGCCTAAATGATATAACAGGCATACACATAAACGTAGAATGATATATTACATTAAAAAAACTGATATAAAGGATTAACCTAGAACATAACCCTGCTCTACACAATATTACACAACCAATGACATCTCAAAAGCATAGATACTTGTCGTCATTCTATGTGATAAAATCATATAGTGATGTAGGCTACGCATTCATTCCATATCACTGTGCATGGAGACATAGCCAGCAGACAGAACATAATAATAATAATTATAATTATAATTATAATAATAATAATAAATAGAGCACTAACCTGAATCTCTCTTGTCCGGCTGTATCCCATAGCTGTAGTTTGATTTTAACCCCGGGTTCGATATCTAGTGAACGGGCGTAGAAATCCACACCGACAGTAGGATCCGCTACATCGCTGTATATGCCATCCGTGAACCTCTTGAGCAAAGATGATTTGCCCACCGTCGAGTCCCCCAGCAAAATGATCCTGAACTGGTATTGCCATAAAATATCCATGGCATGGCGAGTCGGGAGCTCCAGCCACAGGCTCAAAGACAAAGCAGTAGCGCTAACGGTGTTTACATTGAGTGTATGGAGCGAAGCGGCGGGGGCGGTGAGGTGGATGTGCTGCAGTCATGTGATGCACTCATTCTCACATCTCAGTTCTAACTAATGTGTAACTACAGCAAATGAACTGAATTACTTTCATTTGAGGACTGGAGGAAGCGAAACATGTTTTGCGACGTAAGCGTTTTTCTTTACACATTATTATATAATGTTGCTAAACAGGCATACTACGCCTGTATTTATAAGTTTATATAATATTCATAAATATTTATGTTCTTATAAACCAATAAGCCATGAAAACAGTGCGATACAATGATTTTACTACGAGTAAACAGGACGTGAATCAGAGTGAAGGGTAAAGTCCCTGTAACTCAAGACCTCGCGGTTTATTGCCTGTTTAAAACAGCAATATGATAAAAGCACCAGTGTTCAATAATCAGTTTCATATATATTTAATAATACTCGGAGTAAATGATTCATAACAAAAATATAGCAAGGATATGTTTTATTAAAACATTATTTTATTAAGGAAGTTCAATCTTAGGCCAAATAGCCACTGGCAAAACAGAACCTTTTTTTTTTTTTTTTTTTTTTTGTATTTGCATTTGCATTAGTATTTGTGGATACTGGTTAGTGAAGATTATTAGCCGGTGATCTTGCCTCGGTCCAAGCGGAGGCTGTACAGGCTCTGTCCATGGTGCTGAAATAGTGACACTGGGGCAGCCGGGGGATTCCTCAAACAACTCAAGAAGCCAAAGACCCAAAATATGCTTGTAATTAGCCTGTAATTTAAAAAGAAAAGAAGATAAAGCGCTCAATGAGTCTATCATAATCATCTGATCGGTAGCGTATCCTACTAATCCTAGTCACGGATTCTCTCGCTATGAATTCCTGTAATCTTCTGTAAACAGATAGATTTAGTATATGTTTTTTTTTTTTTTTAACTGCACAGTTTATTTGAGCTAAGATCATAGTATTTAGTAGTTAAGTTCTTGTTAGAGCGCGATTTTAACAACAACAACATGAGAATGACTTTATAACTTCGTTTTATATACATATATTTTAAGTATAAATATATTTCACAATAAAAACATTCAGTTGGTTAAATAAAAGAGAGTCTTCAGTTATCAAAATGGCCTATTATGTCATAATTCCATAACTCCTTTATGTCAGAATCAGAAATACAAATCCCATCAAGCTTTGCGAGCGAGCCACCTTATTCAACCAATCAGCGATGAGCCCGTTCACCAATCAGCGTTAAGTTTCTCTGTATAAAATAACGCGTCACATTCTCAACTTCCTTCTTCCAACCGCTTTCGCAAAGAGTTGAGGTGAGTTTTCTTCAATCCTGAAACATCAAAAATTGTGTAGTGTATTTTAGTAGCTAGTTTTCAAAATAAGTTTGTTTGGTTGTTATACCATTGGTTTGGTTGTGAATTATTGGAGTTCATCGTAGAATATGTTGACGTTTCGAAGTAATCAGGATGTAGTGCGAAACAGCGCGGTCAGAGTTGGACTCAAATGAAGTAGTTTTACTTGTTAACAAGTCACATATTTCTGTATTTTATGACGCTTACAACTTGGTTTTTGACTTAGTGCAGCGTTATATGCAGATTAGTTTACAAAGCGGCGCCATTTTAGGCTATATTTGTACGTTTTATATCTGGTAAGTTTATACCTAATGCGGTTAATATTTCTTGCACGTTACGATTTCTAGATGCATCCATACTTTGCTTGTATATCTGCCTGTTTGTTCGCCTATAAGTTCGTGCAAGTCATGTTGACTTCTCTCACCACGTGGTTCCACTGCAATCACTACTGCATAGGTATTGGTTTAACTTTATGGTTTTATATACAGTTGAAGTACACTACATGTGAAAACTACTCCTTTAGCGGTTATCGAATAGTACTTAAACTAAACTTGCAGCTGATCAATTGCCGCCGGCTCATGCACCTTAAATGATGTTATTGAAATCGCTGTTCACGGCCCTGATCGAAGCCGCTCTTGTTCATCTATAGCAGGCGCGGTCAAACAGGAGCCGATAGCAACACTTTTACCGACGGTCGCTGTACAGTTCACCTGTATCTGTCTCAGCAACATTAAGGAAAAGGACAATCAAAACGTGTTTTCATGGATGTCCTATTTTGTGTAGCCCTGCCTAACAGTTAGTTTTTTTTTTTTATGCAGGTTGGATGGTGCAAAATAACATGACCATGTTCTCGGATAGATGAAGTCCTGCCATCATAATGCTCTTTGAAGTGGGATGAGTGAACTTTCCTTAAAAGGTTGGTTTCTGTTTTAGGCTTTGCGTTTTCATGTTGGCTATGATGACAAACTTGCCCTCTCTGAGACAGCAGCTCTATTATGACACTCAAGTTAACATTCTGAGCCAGCTTTAACTGCCCTAACTGCTCAGTTATAATCTAGTCCTTGTTTGGCTTTAATGTTTTATTTTGTCTTCCAGAAGGTCCAGTGCTGCCAGTGAGAGGATGCCAATTGTGGGTAAGTGTGCTGTAACTTTATTGTCATTATGGTCCATTTGCATGTTTTCTGAGAATCCGTACTCTAGGGGCCTTTCACACTGGGCTCGTTTGCCCGCTGTCTGAGCCCGGGCGCGGTTGTTCCCGGTTGCCCCTGCAGCGTTGGTCTAGTTTCACACTCAAATTGATTCTATCGAACTCTGGTGTGTTTGCGTTCATCTTGCGTCATCAGACATGCACGGCACATGATAGAAAACAGAACACGGGTCAATAAATTGTTTATTAATTTGGTGATGTGCAGAGTAAGTGACATTTTTACAAAGTAAATGTGTAGATGGGTTTTTCGCTGCTTGCAGCCTATTTTAAGGAGACGGCTGATTGCCATTCATTTGCCACTCTGATTGCTCTCGCAAGCGCGAATACACTGCAGGTTCGCTCCTGCTCGAATCCAAGGTAAATCAACACTATCATCTCTTACATGTGTTTTAAGTAAATACATTATAATTGGCGAAAATGCATGCGCAGGTTACTTTACTTCCTGAACAAGAGTGCACCCAAGTCTGTGTTGCTTTCATAATCCCATGAAGTGCGGCAACCGAACTCGGACCACCTCCTTCAGGTAGTCTTGGGTTTGGTACCCTAGTGTGCACCCAGGTTCGCACGACCACTTTCACTCTAGTGATTTCACCCCCCCTCCCCCCCCTCATGTGAACCGTGCCTCGTTTTGAACTAAACTGCCAGTGTGAAGGCACCCTCAGTATGCACTGGATTGTCTGACTACATGCTAAATAAACGGGGAGACCCCCCCCCCCCCCCCCAATAGCTTGGTCTCAAATAAGTTTGTCTGGTTCTTACACCAGTGTTCTGGTCCGGGTTGGGCTCAAATAAAGTAGTCTTACAATTACTAATAAAAGTAACTTATTTGTAGTTCTTGGGACACTTGTGTTGAATGCTAATTAAACTTAACTTTAGCTTAGAAATTGCCGCTGGCTCATGCACCTTAAATTATGGGGTTATTAAAATGACTGTTCATGGCCCTGATCGAAGCCGCTCTTGTTCATCTATAGCAGGTGTGGTCAAACAGGAGCCGATAGCAACCCTTTTACCGACGGTCGCTGTACAGTTCACCTGTATCTGTCTCAGCAACATTAAGGAAAAGGACAACTGAAATGTGTTTTCATGGATGTCCTATTTTGTGTAGCCCTGCCTAACGGTTACTTTTTCATGCAGGTTGGATGGTGCAAAATAACATGACCATGTTCTCGGATTGGTGATGTCCTGCCATCATAATGCTCTTTGAAATGGGTTGAGTGAACCTCTTGTAAAAGGTTGGTTTCTGTTTTAGGTTTTTTCATGTTGGCTATGATGACAAACTTGCCCTCTCTGAGAGAGCAGCTCTATTATGACAATCAAGTTAACGTTCTGAGCTAGCTTTAACTGCTCTAATTGCTCAGTTATAATTTTGTCCATTGTTTGCTTTAATGTTTTATATTGTCATCCAGAAGGTGCAGTGCTGCCAGTGAGAAGATGCTCATTGTGGGTCCATGTGCTAGTAAGTTAATTGTCATTATGGTCCATTTGCACGTTTTCTGACAATCTGTGCTCTCAGTGTGCACCAGATTGTCCAACTACGTGCTAAATAAATGGGGAGACTTTGACCTCCTGTCTGCTGGTGTCTGTGTAGGTCACTCTACTGTCCAACATTCAGCACTAGCTGCTGATGTTATTGCATGATTTGATTTCTGTGGCTTGTGTTTAATAGTTTTTCCTCTTAAAGGTGCTGATGACTGGTGGTAATGGTGGCACAAGTGCAGGTAGGTTGCTATAAGCTTTTTGATAGTGTAATTGATTCCTGATCAATGATGATGGCTTTTTTCATAGTGACTGCTGGATGAAACTTGCGGATATGGGACTGAGATCAGTGCTTGTGAAAACTGTCTTCTGTACGTGTTAGTGCTCATTGTATTGCCTGTTTGTGTTAATGTTTTGTTTTTTTTTGTTTTTTTCCCTCTTAAAGGTGCTGATGACTGACTGGTGCTAATGGTGGCGCAAGTGCAGGTATGTTGCTATAAACTTTTGATTAGTATAATTCATTCCTGATCAGTGATGATAGCTTTTTCATAGTGACTGCTGGATGAAACTTACGGAAATGGGACTGAGATCAGTGCTTGTGAAAACTGTATGTGTTACGGCTCATTGTATTGCCTGTTTGTGTTAATGGTTTTTCCTCTTTAAGGTGCTGATGACTGGTGGCGCAAGTGCAGGTAAGTTGCTACCAGCTTTTGATAGTGTAATTTTATTCCTGATCAGTGATGATAGCTTTTCATGGTGACTGCTGGATGAAACTAACGGATATGGGGCTGAGATCAATACTTATGAGATCTTTGTCTTTGGTGTGTGTGTTATGGCTCATTGTATTGCCTGTTTCTTTCTTTAGGTGCTTGGATGCTTTTGACCAGCAGGTGGCATTTCGAGTGTTGACATGGGTGGTGCAAGTCAGACCTAATCCTGAAATGTAAATTGTTTACAACTTTTGGCCTCTACATTTGTGGCTTTTTTTTTTTTTTTTTTTTTCCCTCTCAATAAACTAAAGCACTTGGTGCTTTATTGGAACAATCCTTGGCTTTTGCAAAATCTGTTTCTCAGTGTACAAAATGCCTGCATTTATATACACTTTAAAAACTTTACAAATGTAGAACAGTGTCATTAACACTATAGAATACAGGTTTATACTGAAGTCATTTTTTTTTTTTTCTTGCATAAATTCATCAACCACAGTACAATGAACATTAACAATTACCTAGAATAAGAAACTTTAATCCGCATGATCACATGTACAAACAAGATGAAATGACAGTTTAAAAACAAATGAAGCAGCTGATCAGTGTAGTCAAATTCCATTGACTGCTGAAACCGAACAATTTAAAACCACCCATTTACCAAAAAACAAGCCCTACAAGCAATGAAAAACTAAAGCTTTACAGATATGATCATGTAACATACCATTAACTGATTTATTCCTGAGCAATTGAACATAGTTTAAAATCTGCAATCTCTGAGTCTGGAGAACTGCTGCCACTTCGGTCACTGTACGTGTCTCTGTGAATAAAAAAACAACTTTCATTTGGTATCATGCAAAGCTTGTCAAATGGCCACTGCTTAGAGGTTCCAACAGCTGTTAAAATAATGATTTGCAGCTTCAAGATGTTTTGTATGAGATCTCTTTTTCCAGAGACCGCACCCAGTTTTTATTGACACATCTTGGGATGACATTGGCAGGATAAATTTTGCTGCTTAGGGAACATCATACCGTGGCGACAGTCGACAACCTTTCTGGACATAACCTGGAAGCCTCCCTGCAGCAGCCAACAGCAGGCCGAAGTATGGTGGAGATGGTTTTATGGGTCTGGATGTGAATTCTGGGTGATACTGGACACCAACAAAATATGGGTGATCTGAAACAAAAAATGTCAAACTGAAGAATTCCATAGCCAAAAAAAATTGAGCATGTTCTTAGTACTGAAATGTATTTCAGGTCTATGGGCAGTCTCTGAGGCATGCCGTCTATTACTGCAGAAATTTAAGTCACATTTTTGTTGTGCTCATTTCAGTAGTGGTACCACTGCTTTAAATTAATGAACTTAATTTACAAGTCTCTTAAAAACAGTTCCTGTTTTTTGGTATGCTTGTGAAGAAAATTACTGGTCATGATAGGATATAAATATGTTTAACAAGGGTGTGTTCACACTTGTATTTTGGTTCTATTGGTTGTTTTAATCTTGATCAAAAAAGAAAATTATATATTTAGTCCTGGTTCGCTTATCTTTCACACTGACATTTTTAACACCAAACCTAAAAATTTAAAACAACCACCCCAAAAACAAACAACTGTTTTATGACGTATATCTTGTGACAGAACTTACCAAACATCCAAAATAATGCTGCGGGCTGGGCTAAATGTGCTTGTGTGTGCGTATACATGATGGTACTTTACACATTTTATAAGCACTTTGTCAGTTCTCAGCTGGTAAAGGAGTCATAACAGTGCCAGGGAAGATCTGCTGCAAGAAGATGGTGTTTCCAACACCTGTACCAGACTGTAATGGGTAACTTAGCTCCTATTACAAGAAAAACCAGGTGTGCATTCTGTTTAGAGGTCACATCTTGTGCCATCATGTCCTGTTCTTGTTTTGTTAAGATGTCTTTCATATTTCAGTCGAACTGGACCAGAGTTGATTTAGACGCAGACCAAGACCCACCTTTTCAGGGTTCTTGATCTGCTTGTTTGGTGGGCAGCAAGGTTCAGATGATAGCGTTTGCACTTATTCAAATGAACTGCACTAACAGGGCAAACACACCAGTTAGTTTTAATCTAACTAAACCTGCTGAGTGTGAACACACCATAAGTGATTACACTTTTCTCACAACAACATAAATATGACTGGCGAATATGCTTTCAAAATCATCTTTTCATATTCGAGTTTGTCTTGTTCTCTCACGTACCATCCAGCTCTATGATCTCCATTCTCTCTCCCTCCACATCCTGACCCACAAAATGGAAGCCCTTGTCCTCAAAATGCTGCTTCAGCTCTGGGTTCACCTGCTCAGACACAAGGAATAATACTGGATTCATGCATGCTACTAGGATAATACAAATATTTTTTACCTTTATTAGGTATGCTAACATGGACTAAGTTTCGTCAATCAGAGTCCAATCTGATTTCAGATTCTGAAATTTCTGTTCATACAAACCCTAAACATTGCAATCTGATTCACATATGTTTACATGTGCATTACAAGATTTCTGAACAAAACTACCCTTAGAACCAGAGAAAGCTGCCACAATAATGTCACCGGAGCTACCTTGAGTATAATTGCTGTTTTTGCCTTGAAATATATAAAAAGAAAGCTGACGTGTCTGAGTGTTTTTTTTTTAGTAAATATTTAGTAAACGTTCAATCTCATTTACTGACCAGGGGCCCATTTCAATAAGGAGGTTCAACCAACTCTGAGTTGACTTACTCTGAGATGGGAAACTCAGAGTTGATTGAACAAACTCAATTTAGCTGTTCTTAAACCAAAAACTCAGAGTAGACCAAGTGCAGTGGCTATTTAGCAAATAGCATATTTTCTTAGTGAGAGATGCTATTTACACAGCGATATATTCTATTTACCATGTAAAAGTAGCAGTTATTTGCAATAAGTGTAAATAGTAATTAGATGCTATTTATACTTTATATTGGCAGATACATAGTATTTGCACCTCAGTTGTTGTACATAAACAGGATGCAATAACAGTGTAAATGATTATATTTATTAAAATTATAAATCCTTTTATTATTATTATTGAACACTCGTTAGGCACTTTACTTCCACTTTTAGAACATTTTCTTCACTTTTATTGAAAATAAATGCCTTTCTGATGCCTTCCGACCAGGGGTGCATTTCCCAAAGCCAACCATCATCGCAAGTTCTGTTGTTACCAATAGAATTCAATGGAACTTGTGACCATAGTTGGCTAACAATGCTTTTGGGAAATGCACCCCAGGTTAGGTTCACAGAGCAAGTTAGCATGGTAACTGACTCGGAGTACAAGTTACCTCTTTTTCAGTACCGGGCTTGACTTACCCTGCCTTCTCGGGTTCTGACATGCCTCCCATTCTGAAACGGAAAACCTAGAGTTTCCCTTATTTCAGGGTTAACATACTCAGTTTTCACATAACCTCCTTTCTGAAACAGGCCTCAGTTTGTAAGACATGATATGTAAATAAACATATGCAAGTTTAAATCTATGTTAACATTAACATCACAACACTGCGCCTGGTATTTTCAATCCGATTGAGAAAATAGACAGATTCAAATGTTTACATGTTTTTTTTTTCTTTTTTAGGTGTTCAGCCTGTTCAGTCTGATTGAGCCATTAATCTGATTATAAACAGCTACTGATGGAGAAAAGGCTGTTATATAGCAAGCAAAATGCCTCAAGGGAACTGAGAGACAATGCAAACCCATCAAATGTTTTACTGAAACTGACATTTTGAAATGATTTACAGAAATAAATCGACTTACCACATCTAACAACATATTTGAAGCAGAAAATATCATATTAAAGCGAAAAAAATCAAGTCTAAATAAATTTAAAAGAGATTGCTTAATTTATACCACCAGCAAAATCATGACAGATTTAGCGTGAATACTCCCACAATCTTATATACACTATAAACATTGTACATGTAAAACCATTTAAATAGCTTTTAAGTAGAGATTTTGTACCTCAAAGCGATGCCTGTGTCTTTCCTCTACATAATCTACGTCTCCGTAAAGTTTTCCTGTGAGAGAAAAAAAATCTCATGCATTAAAACATTAAATTTCATCAATATGATATTACAGTTAATGAAATGCACTTACTAAGTATGCTGTTTTTGGATTTGAAAATAGTTCGCCTTTTCCCCAACCGCATAGTTCCACCCATTTGCCCTGGATTGTGCTCAGGCATGTCAATCACCTGTGAGATGACCGATTAAAAACATTATAGTTCTATCTGCTCTATTGTTTCTGATCCAAAATGAACCAGAAATCCACATTTCAACTCACCACAGGATGTTTTGTTTCTGGGTCAAATTCCGTGGAGTTAGCATCTAGGTAAAACAGAAGAATCACACATTATTCAGCACGGCTTGGTGAACTGAGTCACAAGTACAACATTCTTTTGTGAAGGAAGAACCTGCCTGTCCAATCCAACATGTTCCTAGCAAATTCACACACAGCTAGCTGCATCCCCAAACACACACCTGAAAGATGAATAGTACAGGTGTGTTACATTCACAGCTGCTGCAGGACATTGGAGTTTAAATTAATTTTAAAAAGGTCCTACCCAGGAAAGGCTTCTTCTGTTTCCTGGCCCAGTTAATGGCTTGAATCTTGCCCTCCGTCCCTCGTACTCCAAAACCTCCAGGTACTAAAATACCACTGATGGCATGAAAAACAGCAGCAATAATATTAGTAAAACTACATCAGGATAACTGGCAAAATAAAGTTCTTTAACTGTTTTTGAATTCTCCTCAATAAAAAGAACACCATTAAAGTGTTAACATCTTCTTACTAAGCAGAATAGATGTAAATTATGCTAAAATGTGTAAAATCAGCCATGTAAATGGAGTCATTGTATTCGGAAGCATTACTGACTCTGCACTGCAGAGTTTCTGCCAGGCCTCATGGTACTTCACCGGCTCTTCCTGTAATGTACTGGGCTCCAAATCTGCAGAGTCAATATACTAGAGAAAGAAACAAGAAGAAGAGATAAAGATTTATTGAAACAACTGTATACTCATATGAACTATTCTTTAAAAGGTAAAATTAAACAGTTACCCGGCTGTAGAACCAATTGCATTAGGCTGTGTTTTACCCACCTTAACCTCTAGTTTGTGGCTGATGGCGAGAGCGGAGTGCTCCAGGGCTTTGATCACAGAGGCATACGAGTCTGAGAACTTAGTGTACTTCCCCACCAGAGCAATGGAGCAATGCTCCAACAGCCTGTCTGATCTACCATACAAACACAATGCAGAAAATATTTATTAAAAAAAAAAAAAAAAAAGCCTTTCTTGGTCTTTTTTGCCTTCATTATGATATGAAATAAATCCCAAAAGGAATGGATGATCTTGGCCTACATGATCCATTATAGCTCAATATCAATTTATAAACCAATCCTGAATCACTTTTAAATGTATTCTAACCTGTCCGACATCTCTTTCCACTTTGCGAGCATCTTCCTGGGTCTGGTTTCAATGGGCAGGTCCAGTCTGTGAGAAAAGTAATCCACAACACCCTGGTTTTCTAAGAGCAGGGGCACTCTGTAGATGGACGATACATCATGTACGCAGATCACCTATAGAGAAGACCAACTGAGATTATTGGATTTCATTCACTAACTGTACACAAAACTTTATGCAAACAAATCATAATTCATCAATAACTTTCATACTAAAACGTATTGTAAATTACAAAAAAAAAACAAAAAACATAGGAACAACTTAAACCATACATAAACAAATCACATACTCAAAGACATTTTTTTTTTTTTCAGGTGAGAGCGATTTTTGAGAGAGCATCATATGTTTTCTGAGAGTGAAGAAAGGAAAGATTGTGCGTAAAGCCATTATATGGAAACGGTTTGGGTGTGTTTTATCCAAATTACTAACCTCGAGCACATGGTCGCTCATTTATAATACTCCAAATTCATTAACAATAGAACGGGGTTAAGAACAAATCCATGTGCATATGCACATGTTGTTAATTAGGCAGAAATTTTCTTGAGCAGTTCTCCAGTACCTATAAATTTGAATAATCCACGCAATTATTAGTGAATGAGACTCATTGTCCTTGTGACATATTTTAAATCAGTTTCAGCAGAAAGCAGCATTTTACACATTTTTCAACATGTTCTTGATAATTATGTTTCATGGAATTTTTAACCATTATAGCATTAAACAGCTACGTGGGTAAAAGTGGCTCATTTGTGGTTTTCAGTTCTGCAGGATTCAGACTAACCTGTTCAGGTTCCACATGACAGAACATGGATATTTTCTCTTTAACAGAGTTTTCAAGTGGAGTGGAGCATCGGCACATTATCTGCAATAGGAAGAATAAAAGAACACTCAAAACTCTCAGAATTCATCTAGAGTTCATTTATTGTAGACTTAAAAAAAAAAAAAAAAAAAAAAAAAAAAGCTAGTGACAATTCTGAACATACACGTGCTCTATGAAACTTGACTCACCAGGTCAGGTGACAGCCCAAGTCCTCTGAGCTCTCTCACACTGTTCTGAGTGGGTTTGGTCTTCTGCTCTCCTGTAGCGCTGGGCTGGACATCACAATCAAGACACTATGTCACTCACATTACCAGGGCATGCATACATGTAATGTGATATGGTCTTGGTCTATAATGCACTGTTCTGTGTGACAAAGTGAATGCGCACAACTTCTCACCTGTGGTACCAGACTGACATGAATATTACAGAAATTCTCTCTCTTCACTTTAAACTGGAACTGTCTGAAGGCCTCGATGAAAGGCATGCTCTCTATGTCTCCGACCGTACCGCCCAACTTCAAAAAGATAGACAAAACTTCAGATATCAGAAACCTATTAAACTTAAACCCCCGGTTTCACAGACAAAGCTTAAGCTAGTTCTGGACTAAAATGCATGTTTGAGCTGTTTTAACTGAAAGCAACTTGCACTGACATATCTTAAAATAAGTCAGTGCCATTGTTTTGTCTTAAGATGCACATCAGTAATGTTTTTTTTCTAGGGTACGTTTATAAAAGCTACTTAAATGTCTTAATTGAACTAAGGTCTAATCCTGGCTTAATCTAAGCCCTGTCTGTGAAACCGGGCCAAAATATTTACTTTATCTTCACTCACCTCAATGACGCAAACCTGGGGCGCAACATCATCAACATCTACAGGAACTTTAGCTTGACGCATCACCCACTCCTGAATAGCATCAGTTATGTGTGGCACCACTGGAACAAATGATTATTTAATTAAACATAAGGAGAACATATACACACACACAGCAGTGCTTCCCACAGGTTTGAAATATACTTGCGGTGGTAGCTGGGTGGAAAATCCTCCTGTTACCCACGGCACAAAAATGATCTACTACATGTGACAAAAAAATAAATAAATAAATTATCAGATTATGCTGTGTTTTGGGGGGGCTACTTGAAGTAGGCTACTTTTTTATCCATTTACCGCAAAATTCCTCAACTACACCATTTGTATGCATATGAAATATTACATTTTTATGAAAAAATACTTGATGATGATAATGATGATCAAAATTAAATAGGAGTTGTTGCTGGATATTGATCTAGGTTTTAGAGGCAGAATTCTGTCATCTGCTGGTTAGAGAAATCTGTAGGAAATAAATTTTTAGTGTAATTACCATATACATCCAGCAGAGGACAATTTTTCTGGATGTGGCCAACTGCTCTTATAAATGCAATATGGAATGAACATGATCGCGCGTGCGCACCAGGGGCCTCATTTATAAAATATTGCACAGAAACCGCCCCAAAATTTGATCTTGCGATCATTTCTCCGATGTGCGTACGTGTGATTCATAAAAAGAACGTACACACAGAAAACGAGCGTACGCCTCTCTTTCAGATGTGAAATCTATAAATTGCAAATGAACGAACGCGCTGAAATAGAGATCGAAAGCTCTGCCAAGATGGACAAACAGCTGATCATACCTGTACAGGGCTTTTTTTTTTTTTTTTTTTATTTCTCATCTCCATAAGCAGTAGTATAATCTAGTGTTAGAGCTAATGCAAGGTCTGGAAATCCATTTATCCTTTGTTGAAACTTTTTCATCTTCATGGAGAACGTGGCTCATGATTGCTTAGCAACAACCATTTTTGAAAAGAGGAGAAAGTGGCGCGGCTGGCGTTTTCTCTAAATCGAACGCGGATGGTTTCATTATTTTGGGCGGATAAAAAAAACATAAGGGAATAAAAACAATAAAAGCAAAAAAGTGTCACCAAATATACTTGGGCGGCCGTTAATATACCTGCCCAGGTAAAGTCTATGTGTGGGAAGCACTGCACAGTATGCTTAAAGCCCATTTAGACAACACAGTTTGAATGGTTTGTCACAGTTTAACACAGTTTCAATGAAAGTCTATGGGGCAATGCACTTGAATAAAAATTGAAATAGGCCGTTTTAGAAGTACAGCCACAAGACAACAAGAATTAATATAAGACTCCATTCTCACCCTGTACGGTTTTGCCCAAGTAATCTCCTCTGCGCTCTTTGTTGATGACAGACTGGTAGATTTTTCCTGTGGTCAGGTTGTTGTCTTTGGTAAGCCTGATGTCCAGAAAACGTTCATAGTTTCCCAGATCCAAATCGACCTCTCCCCCATCATCCAAAACAAACACCTCACCTACAAAAAAACAAAACACATCATATTTATATATAGACTAAGGAGTTCTATGATTATTGTCCATATAAATAATTGCAGTATTTTTCATTTATTAGCTGAAAGTAACAGAGTGCCGTGCTATAACACGTACAAGGCGGCTTTAGTCTCTAGCGGAAAAGCAGAGGCTGACAATCACAAAACCTTGTTCATTTAAGATGCATAGAACTATCCATAGTATGCATAGTTATAATTAGGGTTTCAGGGTTTGTTCAAATAATAATAGTGATGCTTGAATTTACCAAACAGATTGTTTCTTTTATGGCAAGTTTTAATCATTTATAGTCAAGATTTGTAAATCAACTGATATGTACTGTAACATTTAATTGTAAAACAGTCTCAGAAGTGGAAGGAGCTTCTATGAGTTGTGTGAGGTTACCGTGCTCATATGGCGAGAAGGTTCCTGCATCTATGTTGATGTATGGGTCGATCTTGATGGCTGTGACATGCAGGCCGCAGGACTTGAGAATCGTGCCGACACTGCTGGCTATAATGCCTTTCCCAATGCCTGAGATCACACCACCCGTCACCAGAATATACTTCATACTGGCAATCATATACTGGATAAATGAAAAGAAACGATAGGATATGATTAATATGACAATAAAGGGGAAAAAAGAAATATTGATTTTATTGTTTCTTGTTTGAAAAAAAAAAAGTCACCATCATTTAATGAAGATCAATTTCTAAGTGTAATCTTGCATGGTCAAACTCCATCTCATGAGCAAGCACTTCACAGTGATGAGACCAACAATATCAATTCTCTGAAGCAACAAACAGGCCTGTGAAACCCTTTGACTAGATATCAAAATCAATGATCTATGGGTTTCTTTGCCATAGCAACACACATTTACAGCTGGTCATTAACACGACGATGTGGACATGAGGAAGATGTGGATCCTATTCCTGACAAAAAATGTTAGTCATACTCTATGGCACCATGTTAGTCATACTCTATGGCACACATACTCAGATACAAATGTATAGTATAATGCAATGTAAGTCGCTTTGGATAAAAGCGTCTGCCAAATGCATACATGTAAATGTAAATGCACCAAGGCAACCATAAGTTTCCGCCAAAATGCCATAATTACTACTACTTCACTGCTACTGAATCATAACAAATAAATGACCAGTTTTAATTACTGTAAGGAGCTTTCTGAATCTTTCTTTCTTGTTGTTTTGTTAATTTATTATTTGATGACAGAGTTCGTTATCATACCACCGGCTTTATAAAAAAAACAAAAAAAAAAACAGCAGTAACTGTGGTACTAACTCCGAAAAACATGGTAAATTATGTATGGAAATTCCACTTCTTGAACCTCAAATGTAGGTAGGCAATTCAGATATCATAATTCATACGCGATGTGTACCATGTGCTAACAATGGATAAGAGTTTGTTTCACATTTATAAAGGATACAGCCCCAAATATTATCATTGAATAAAGAACAAGTTCGTTTCATTGTATTATTTAGTTTGTATACTGTGCTGTGTGCTCATTATTACTGACATGAATTATATGAATTATACTTCGCTATCAACAACAAAGCTAAGAAACAAACTACTTACCAGATGATTTGAAGATGCGTTGTTGGGATACTTGGTGTAAAATACTTGACTGGCCTGATACGACAGATCTACAACGATCTATACAACACAAAAGCCGTTGTTGTAAAGCGATAATAAACGTGTTCACAACACACTCACGCACAGTGCTCATCTACTACACGTGCTGCTCGACCTCAGAGTAGCGGAATAGCTACGGAAAACCGGAAGCGCGTTTCGTAAATGCAGAGTAGAGTAGAGTAGAGACCAAGCGGCAACCTCCCCCAGTTTCTGCAAATTCATCGACTGGCCGCTAAGGGACAGGCTGCAAAAGAGAGCAGAATCTCATTGACCCACATGTTAAAATAGCCAAGTTTACAGCAGAAAAAAACATGTTTACAGCCTGGATCAAATTGTGGTTTTGGTCTATACTGCTAATTTTGCCCTTCATGACAACTCTTAGGGGAGTGAATTTTTTTTTATAACTCATCCGTTTAAATTATATTAAGCCTTAAAGTTCTGCATAATTAAGGGTGTGGTCACTTGAGTGACAGGTAGATTGTCGCTGCTGTCTGTGATCCCTCACGTCACCTCAGCTAATTCCAGCCGCTGAATTTGGCATCTCTGCCGTGTCTGTGCTTTTTTTCGGGATTATTTTGTACACTTTTAAAATAATATGGCTTGCTGCGTTAATGGTCGAGACTCGAGACAGATGTGCGTCTGTGTAGATCTGCAGGCATGCGGAAGATAAACACAACACACGTTGCTGGATCGTGGCATTGGCTTAAAGTTTTGTTTGTGAGATTTACTACAATGACAATGGCGGGAGAATATTAAACTCCGACAGCACTGCTTGGATATTATAACTAAAACTGCTGCACTATTTTGAAAAATTATATTTTGCATAATATCTTAAAGAACGATGAGAGAGCAGATCATTCAGATGAAATGTGATGCAAACAATGGATAATATATCAATATTTCATGGATTTAACGCTTTTGTGGACAAAAAGTACTGTTTTTTGTTTTTCAATGGACACTAATGGACATTTTACCCAAGTGCCACTTGGATTCATCTCGCGATAAAGGTATGAAGTCCAGTTTGATTTTTCATGTTGTTATTTGCACACCCGACACAAATTAATTACTGATGCTGGAGCATCTATATCGTAAAAAAGACACAGTATATTGACTGTAAACCTTTAGAACTTTCTAATGATATAACTTGTTATCTTTGTTATCAGTGGTTCTCAAACCTGTCCTGGAGTACCACCAGCCCTGCACATTTTGTATGTCTCCCTATCTGACACACCCATTTCAGGTCTTGCAGTCCCTACTAATGAGATCATGAGTTGAATCAGGTGTGATAGATGAGGGAGACATACAAAATTTGCAGGGCTGGTGGTACTCCAGGACAGGTTTGAGAGCCACTGTTTTAGATAGTATCTAAGATAGATAGATAGCTCCTTTGCCTGCTAACATGATCACATCGAGCTAGGTGGGCGTGGTTTCAGTAACCAGGCACGTCAGTTGGTCAGTTCCAACCACGTCCCGCCTCTTTGCGCATTTTCAGTTATCCGGGAGTGAAGCGCTGCTAAGATGGCAGCAGCCTCATTTTCGCTTCAAAATCAAAAGCAATTCAATCTTCTCCATGCTTGAAATTTAGCAACTTTTCAGACTTTATTTGGCAACTTTTGGCAACTTTTGAAAAGTGACAAACAATAAAAAGGCACATATTTTCATCTACATTACACAAAAGAGGAAACCATTGAACAGCTAGCCAGCCAAGCAGCACATCAGCCTGGAGAGAGCTGAAAAAAGATGCTTAACAGTACACATCATAAGTGAATTATGTTTATAGTTGCAATTGTTCAAATATAATTTTTCATTTATGATACAGCAAGATATTAGCTTGTACCTATAACTGCTGTTCAGTTAGGTACACACAAGAAACAAATTGTAGAAAAATGGAAAAGGTACTGGTAATTTTCTGCCAGGACATTATCTGTTACGTTGCAACCCTGTGTAACCCTAAAACAAAAAAATGCAATGCGTAATTTAACAGATAAAACACCTGTGAAAGATCAATACGGATAATTCCTTCATATTAACACAGTACATTGTGCCCTATTTTTACGGACTTTCCTTAGAGTGCAGCACACTAACTACCAATAGACTGCTTAAAACTATAATGTTCAAAATATGGAGTTTTACTAGTTAATGAGAAAATAGGAATATGTAATTGTTCAAAAATGTGTAACTGTTCAGTAATTCAATGTTGTTTTACTTTAACAAATAAAATGTTTATATTATTTTTTTATGAACAAATCTAAATTAACATATTTTAAATCATATTTTTTTATGTGTATTTTACGCAATAACGCAGTTTTACGTCATGGTTACGCAAAGACGTCATCACACAATGACATAGCAACATTTAGCAACAAATCGACCTGCCTTTAGCAACTTTCCCTGAAAATGAGTTGGCAACACTTAGCTGCCTTCTCGTTATTTCTTGCTTCTAACAAAAGACAGAACAATGCCTAAAAGCTGCTGTGTGACAGGGTGTACAGCAAACAAGCTAAAAAACCCAGAACTAAGTTTTTATAAGCTACCATCTGTAAAAGCCAGCCTATAAGGAGACAGAATTTGATACAGGCAATAAGACGAGAAGCAGGAAGAATGGCTAAATTGTGGGAGCCTGACACTCAGTATGCCTACACATGCAGTAAACATTTTGTCACTGGAAGTCAAATATCCAAATGTCCATTTGATATATTATATTTGTTTATTTTTTTAGCTTTTCCTGTTGCCGATTACGTTATCAGAGTAATATGACATATTGCGCTCTGTCTCAATTGCCTGTATCCACTTTTGTGTCCCTAAATGCTCGTTTTTTGGGGTCGACAGCTTATAAAAACTTAGTTTTGGGTTTTTATTAGCTTGTTTGCTGTACACCCTGTCACATAGCAGCTTTTAGACATTGTTCTGTTTAAGTCAGAAATGACAAGGAGGCAGCTTCATGCAGAGAGGGTTGGATTGTTTTTCCCATCATGATGGATTTTCCATCATCCGGTGTCTGGAGAACCTCTACCCCCGATTCAGACAACAGCCAGACCTAGAGCCCAGCCCACCACCACCCTTGACCGTGGAGAATTCGCCCGAGCCCCCCGCAGACCATCAACCATCAACCTGGAGCCAACGCCTCAAAGTAAGTCTGACCTGGGGTGTGAGCCGGCAACCACGTGACAGTGGAAATCCTGGTGGAACTGGACACGGAGGACTGGCTAATAGTCATGTATTCTGAGGTAAAGCTTCCTACCCTGAATCATCAATTTCATCATCCTCTGAGTCTCCTTCACCGCTGGTTCTGTCCAGCCTGAAAACTGTGTCATTGAACTATATGGATTTAACATTTCCCATCCAGCTTTCCTCTCTCACCTTCACCACAAAGCTCAGCCAGTCCTCCAGCCCCGCCTCAGTTGTATGCTTGCATCTCCTCCATGGCACCTACCTCCTCCTGCTCCTCCCTGGTCGTCGTCATCTGCCAGTCTGCCTCCCCTATTTTCCAGCCCTTCACCCACTCCTTGTACCATCCCTGCGCCATCTCCTCGTCCGCTTCCAAATCCCCCTCCATCCCTCCCTCTTCTCTTCAGTTACAGCACGAGGTTGCACCTTCCGGCATGGGGCGTAATGCCATGGTTATATTTAGTTAGTTTCATTTTCATGGACATTTAGTTTTATTTTTAGTCACATGTGTTTCCTTTGTCTAGTTTCCCGCCACTCATGAGTCATGGGTACTGATATTAGTTCTCTTAGTTCAGCTTGTGTCTCCTTATTAACCTTGTTTGTACCACTACTTAAGTTCCTTTGGTTCCTCTGTTCATTGTCAGTTATTGTTTGTTACATACCCTCTGTTACACCTTGTGGATTTTCTGTTTTATTATTAAATACTTTCGTATTGGAACCTTTTGACACAAGGCCTTCCCTGAAATAGACGTCGTCTGGAAACCTTTATATACCTTTCACCATTCATAATGCCTTCCAAAACATGCAAGCTGCCCATACCATATGCACTTATGCACCCCCATACCATCAGAGATGCTGGCTTTTGAACTGAACACTGATAACATGCTGGAAGGTCTCCCTCCTCTTTAGCCTGGAGGACATGGCTTCCGTGATTTCCAACAAGAATGTCAAATTTGGACACATCTGACCATAGAACACTTTTCCACTTTGAAACAGTCATTTTAAATGAGCCTTGGCCCACAGGACACGACGACGCTTCTGGACCATGTTCACATATGGCTTCCTTTTTGCATGATAGAGCTTTAGTTGGCATCTGCAGATGGCACAGTGGATTGTGTTTACCGACAGTGGTTTCTGGAAGTATTCCTGGGCCCATTTAGTAATGTCATTGACACAATCATGCCGATGAGTGATGCAGTGTCGTCTGAGGGCCCGAAGACCACGGGCATCCAATAAAGGTCTTCGCCCTTGTCCCTTATACACAGAGATTTCTCCAGTTTCTCTGAATCTTTTGATGAGGTTATGCACTGTAGATGATGAGATTTGCAAAGCCTTTGCAATTTGATGTTGAGGAACATTGTTTTCTACAATCTTTTTACGTTCTCTTTCACAGATTGGAGAGCCTCTGCCCATCTTTACTTCTGAGAGACTCTGCCTCTCTAAGACATCCCTTTTATAGCTAATCATGTTACAGACCTGATATCAATTAACTGGCTATACCAAATCATTATGATGACAGTCTTTAGCTCAGGCATTTCATAATGATCAAACCACAAATCACATCTACTGTTGAGGCAAGTCACATGATTGTGTGTGTGTGTGTGCATTGAGGGATTATTTAGTAAATACACAGTTCTGGCATGAAACTCTAGACGGGCAGGCTAATAGGTACTTTAACTCAACCTGCTCGTAATCGCATCATTATCTATAGGATAATATCTATATCCACAGCTGATTGGTCCTGCTGTATCAGTAGCCAATGAGCTTGTGTGCTCAAACTTAAATATATGGTTAGCATTTTGCTTTAGCAGTGCAGCGCGCTTTCAGAAACCCTGCAGCATGCTTTTTAGCAGCATGCTTACTTGCTCACAGCAGCGTGTCATGTATGTTTTACCAGTAGCAAGTCCTGTACTTAATAAAATAATAAAAGCAGCAGCAGCGTAACAGATCTACTCCGCCAAGACCAAACATATCAACATTGTCATACCCATTACTATGCCAAACACTCCGAGAGTTGTCATGACAGAAATGTGTTTCCATTGTAGTTTATGCGCATGTATTCTTATCCGGTAAAAACATTATCTGCCTCAACTGAGTTTTGTATGCGCATTTTTAGAATTAATGTGCTTCTTGGCGATTCCATCATGTGATATCCCAAAATGCGCATAAAAATAGGTGGATGGATAGCCTACATAGTTAATGACCAAAATTAAAATCTAACAGGTTAAGTAGTGAAACCAAAAATCTCAGAACACCTGAATGATTTCTAGTTTACAGTACTGATTTCCACTAGCAGACAAGATATACAACACAGCAATTCAGAAATACAGCAGACAGAGATGCAGGCTCAACGATCAAACACATCCATCAAGTGCATGTTCACAGAGAAAAACAATAGAAAAGTAGTGCAGTGGAATGGGGAAAAAAGCCCTTAAAGGGTTAGTTCACACAAAAAAAAAAAATTGTCATCTTCAGAAAACAAATGAAGATATTTTTATTGAAATCTGAGCGATTTCTGTCCATCCACTGACAGCTACACAACTAGCACTTTGATAGTTCAAAAAGTTCATAAAGAGATCATAAAACTAATCCATATGAATTGAGCAGTTTAGTCTAAATTTTCTGAAGAGACACGATCGCTTTATACGCTGAACAGATTTAATTTAGGCTTTTATTTTACATCTGTTATAAGGTATACCACTAATGTGATTTTCTTTTCTTTAGATTTGAAGCAGGATTTTTTTTGCCACACCAATGAAATCATTGGGTCTTACCTGGCCACTGGCTAAAAGTTCTGGCTACACCCCTGAAGGGTGCTTGTGTTTGACCTTTGCGTTTGATATGCACCCTCGAAGCGCACATTTGTCAAGACTACACTGAAGCAGGCTCTGCAGCAGACTTCTCTCTGACAGTCAAAGCAGAGCTATATGTCACTAAAATGTGGACTCATAGGAAGACCACAAGTGTTTAGGGTGCAATCTGGCACACTGGGCCTGTCCAAATACTCACACTTGTGGTTTTTTCACTTGATTACTTGTCTACTTGTCTACTTAAATGATTTCCAGAGTTTTGCCAAAGTGTTAAAGTGAGCGTGAAGACTGTTATAGTGATTTAAGATTTTTGTTTACTCAATGGGACACACTTAGGCTTAATCAGGCCTAATCTTCATTTTCAAACATTTTACAAATTACATATAATCTGTTTACATTTTACAAACATATTATATGCAACATCTAATTAATTTAACTTACATTTTTTCCTGCAGTTCCTGATCGTGATGAATAATGGGATACACTTAGCCTCAAAGACTGCTCCGAAAGGGTATTAGATATAGTGTGGATTTAGTGCGGGTTAAGCGTACTGCTACTGTCACCAGCTTGCTTAGTCGGGGACACTTAATATTCTACAATATTACTGATCTGCCTGCATTGACACCATTGTATGCAAACTGAACTGAGCTGGACGATGACATCACTGTTTTCTCCAGAGCTACTGTATAGATAAATCAACTAAATTAATAAATGATTTCTACAACAGAAATAAATGAATACTGAACTTACTTAAGCTGGACAATAGCCATGTTTCCATCCACCTATTTTTATGCGCATTTTGGGATATTGCACAAAAAAAAAAATGCTGGATGGAAACACCAAGATGTGCATAGATTCTAAAAATACGCATAAAAAACGTATGCGCTCAAAACGAAAACGTGCATAAACTATGCTGGAAACATTTTTACCGAATAAATTCCTTGATGCACTTTAAAAAAGACATGTGACTGTGATGGGACGGCATAACTGGACCAACCAGTGGACCGATTTCAAAGCACAGCATCTGAAATCATTTCATATTTCTGTATTCAAGATGTTAAATATTAATATCATAACATTCTTTATGACTATGCAATTGTAACTGCAGCGTAAATGCCACATGTGACACATTTCAGAGGAAAAAATAAAACCTTAATAAGCTGTGCTTACACCTTTATAACTGGGTATTAACTAATCATCAAGCTCAATAGTACAGTCCAAACAGACTAAGTGCTGTAATAATATCAAAGGGCACTTTATGTATTAGTTTAGGGGTGTGCACACTTATGCTTATTCAAAGTTTTTATTTATTTATTTATTTATTTCTCTGAAATGTGTCATATTGGTTACATTAAATGTGCAAAAGTTGTTTCATTTTTTTTACATCACAAAAAAAACTATTTAACAGGGGTGTGCAGACTTTTTATATATATTAATCAAAACATGACACATACATTTAATTAGTTTAAAAAACATTTGCTCCTACAAGGGTTCAATGCTAGTCTCGCATAGCCAGACCTTCAGACTGACGGCAGAAGGTCTGGACTCTATCGCAGCTTTCATTGGTCAAGGACTGCCCAAGATGACGTTTGACTGACATGTAACGCAACCAATCACAGTTCATTTTGTTCTGCGTCATGTTTAGGGGCATGAAATGTAAAGCCAATGTCCCTACAATAACAGACCGGTGTGCATCTAATAATTGACTCATTTAAGAACTTTGTGCAAGTTTACTGCAACAATGGAGCCGCGAACGTCACATACTTTTGAAAATCCAGGGTTTAGTTGATCTTGGTAAGCACTCATCGTCACAGCTGTAAACATGACAGCGTTCTTCTTCCATGAGAGGGTTTGGCATCACGGCATTTGTTTCCAGGCCGACCGTTAAAGAACGCGACACACGCGTCTCCCGGACATCCTGTAGAATTAAACGAACCAGATGACAACTTTGAAAATCCTGAAGTGTTTCCAGTTAAGTGTGCCATATGCATCAGATGTTCAGCCAACAGTCCGTGGACGTGACTTCTGAGACTATAAAAATGCCCCTAGAAATAAATTTAAGGGGGCAAGTATTGCCTCATAATGGACATGTTAATTTTACTGTTTATGTCACTGTTTTACTGTCATTTTTGTCAGTTTAATGAATTGTATTAAACTTAATTCAAATGCAAAGTAGTAAGGTTTGCAACAAATGTAGTGTATTTTGTGAAACATTTATCATTGTGTTGTATATTTTTTTTATGAATACTATTTACTTTTTACATAAAGGCAGCATACAGTGTCCAGTAAAGGCACAATAATATTTCATGGAATCCACAGACACTCTCAAACCAAGAGTCTGCAGTTTCTGGCTAAACCAGCAGATGTCATCTAAACCTCAAAACTGTTTACCTAAAATTGACAGCTTTTGATGGCTCAGAATGTTAGACTTGTAGGCAATTTCTATTATTCAATCTTTTATTACCTCAATATTCTAAATTTTTCTTTAGTTTTCATCATGTTATAAGAACTATAGGGTTTGATATAGGGATTAAAACTGTAAATTTGGCCTTTTCCATATAATTGATGATGTAATCCTGTTTTCCAGTGTTTATAGGCAGGTGGCAGTGTTCCCCACATTATTACACAACTATACCACTGTACCACTGACCTTGAAACGTGCTGCCTGCACAGTACTCATACTCATCTAAGCTAACTTCACCCCAACCCATAAGGTTTGTCTAGACATCTAAAAACATCTTAATGTAACTTTCGTTTTAATAGCAGGAGTAACTATTCCGTTTATCACTACTTAGAGACAAAGGTCCACATTTAAAGTTAAAAACAATCAATACTGGTTCTTAAAGACATGGTAAGGGGGAGGTGTTGGAGTCTGATTGGCTGGATTTCAACAGATGGGATAAAAATGACTCAATGTAAACCAGAAATGGTTTTTACTTCCATAATGTCAAATATGAGTAAAAAAAGAAAATTCACTGGGGAAAATGGCGCAACTTGATTTTATCATGCACAATACAACCAAGAATATGTATTAAGAAAGTAAACAGGCCAGTTTTGATATGATATTGACTTCAACCCACTTCTGCATAAACACATACTAGATCCCAACACAGCAGTGAGTGAGATCACTAGAGGACAAAGCCAGATCATCTTCTGTCATATGTAATGGTGTAAGTGAACTCAACCTAATATTACAGAGCTAATTTTCACAGTAGCCCTGCATGTGGACACACTGTCCTCTTTAACCCCCATCAGATGGTTCACTTATTTATACAGTCTTTGATCTCCTCCTGCAATGTAGAGAGGCACTCTAGTGGAGGTGGAAGTCAAATGTAGAGAAATACAAGGGGCAGACAGTTCATGTGCTTAGATAAACACTTAATTTTAGAGTGGCATATGAACACTGGGGTTCGGGTCTTAACTGTAAATGGGGGAAATGGTCACCTAACACACTCAGATCTGAACAGTCAGAGTAAGAGATAAGACTCTTTTAGTTCATCTCCGACAACAAGGCTGATTTAATTAACTCCCCCCTCCCCCCTTGTGGTTCAAGCTTCTCTACCAGCAGCTCTCTCTAGTCATTTCCTCTAATTAAAACTCAACCAGAGGAATCATATTGGAGTGGTACAGTCAGACAGATCTGCCACACTACATCAGTCATGCACATGGTAATACTCCAAAACCTAGTGAGCTGCCTGTACTTTGACGGCATTTTAAGGCGTCATAGGCATGCTCTCGACGCAAAGGCAGTTCCAAACAGTAAGTACTGCAGTGTTGCCTCCATCTAAGGGGGGCGTTTACACAGCAGCGTTTTCAACTATAAACAGACAACTTTTTATGCATTTTGGCCCTTCATTTACATGATAACATTGTGGTAGCCTGAAAACACAAACTTTTAAAACTGGTTTCAACGTTAAGTTTTTGAAAACGATACCCTTGTCGTCTCCGTGTAAACTAAAAATGCGAATTTGTGAAAACGATGACATCATGCATACGTATTAAGTGTTCAGTGCATATATGTGCAGTGCAGGTGTGTAATGTTTCTTTACAAACTGACATCCCCAACTACTGGACTGGCATGCATAATACAGTGTTTTTAGTTTTTCGCGGATCTGTGTGAACGGGGATGGTTTTGACAACGTTGTCGTCTGTATGCAAAACTTTTCAAAAAAGCAACCCTTAAAAAATTAGTATACTTCAAGTTCAGGTAACACTTTATTTCGATGGTCCACAACTGTCCACTTCCCAGACATTCTACTAGCTATACGTAACTTTGCAACTACATGCTGCTAACACTTTATTTTGATGGTCCCCCAACAGACTACTGACTACAAGAAACTTTACAACTACATGTCAACTTATTCTACTAACACCGTGTCTACACCAGACGCGACAGTTATCGCGTTGCATCGCGCTGCGCCACAACTGCTAAAAGCTGTCTACACTGAACGCGTCAAACCGACCGTTGCAAAGCACTTGGACTACGTCAGAAATAGAACGGGAAATTTGTTTACTGTTGGGAATTTGTTGTGTCGCGTCGCGCCGCATCCAGTGTAGACAATATCACTGATTATAAGGGGTTCTATTGTTGTTTAACGAGTCGCGACACGCCGCTCGTGTCCAGTGTAGACGGGGTGAAACCCGAACCAACACCTAACCCTAACCGCATAGTCTACTACAGTCTATTAATACTCTAATGAGAGTTAGTTGACATGTAGTTGACAAAATACTTTTAGTTAGTAGAGGGTCTAAAGTGGATCACAGTAAAATTCAAGTATATTTTTAAGTATACTTCATGTAGTAAGTATACTAATATCAATGTACTAGTAGTATACTTGTAAGTGTACTATTTTAATACGACTCAATTGGCCCACTTTTTAGTGTATAGAAGTAGACTTTTAAGTATACTTTAAGTGTAACAGTAGTGAACTTTGAGTACTAGTTTACAACTACGTTTTTCATTTGTACTGCAACTACACATTGAAGTATACTGTCAGTAAACTACTAGTTTTATACTGCAAGTATACTTGTACGTTTTTTAAAATGAAATTATACTTACAGTTTTCTTTATAAATTAGTATTTTCAAACAATGTAAGATTATAAGAATGTATGTAACTATGTGAATAAAGTATTTAATAAGCTACTTAATCAAAAGTGTAAACACAACTACAGCCCAAGTATACTTAGAATACTTATATTTAATAATTATATTTGTACTCAATCTTTTGATCAAGATATACTTAAAGGGTTAGCTCACCCAAAAATGATATTTCTGTCTTTAAGTACTCACCCTCCTGTCGTCCCAAACCCTTAAGACCTTCGTTCATCTTCGGAACACAAATGAAGATATTTTTGATGAAATCTGAGGGTTTCTGAACCACACATAGGCAGCGCAAAGTCATTGCACCTTCAGGTCCAAAAAGGTTAAAGACATTGTTAAAATACTCCATGTGACTACAGTGGTTCAACCTTAATGTTGTGAGGCGACGAGAATACTTTTTGTGTGCAAAACACGTGAGCAGCTCAACGCACTCATTATCAGCCGGCTCCTGCGTCAGATGAACGAAGGTCTTACGGGTTTGGAACGACATAAGTGTGAGTAATTAATGATATGATTTTCATTTTTGGGTGAACTAACCTTTTAAAATGTTTTCAGATCATATATTTCAGATCTTTTCACTTCTGTTATAACTCTGATACTTTCTGAACTGTGAAACTTTTCCATCAACAAAATATTTTTGGTAAGTAACAATGTATAGTGAAATACATTTAAAATACAAATAATTCACAAAACGTATTCTGGGCTTTATGCCATCAATTCATTGAGTAGAGCTGCTCTTGAGTTAGCAGAATCACATGGGTCCTTACTGCCAGGTACTGTTGGTACATCCAATTTGCAATGAAGAAAATCTATTATTATAGACTGCACTAAAATTTTAATCTTGCCTTTTCCAAAAACACTTGACGGTTGTTGTTGAAAAGAGTTCCAGCTTAATTTTGTACAGTGCTCAGCGTAAATGACTACACCCCCTTTGAAAAGTAACATTTTAAACAATATCTCAATGAACACAAAAACAATTTCTAAAATGTTGACAAGACTAAGTTTTATATAACATCTGTTCAACTTATAACATGAAAGTAAGGTTAATAATATAACTTAGAGAACAAAATTTTCAGTTTTCCTCAAATTAGGGTGATGCAAAATGAGTACACCCCACTGAAAGTCTCTGGAGCAAAACTAAATTTTAGACTACAAATGTCTAATTTAACAAGAATTCAACCACAGGTGAGTCTAATTATTCATTACACAGGTGTCCAGCAGACAGTTGACTATAAAAAAAAAAAACCCTTCCTATTTCACGCTGTCAGCAATGGCACCACATGGAAGACAAATGTCACAAGACCTGAGAAAGAAAATAATTTCTTTACACCAGAAAGGTGAAGGCTACAAGAAGATCAGCAAAGCTTTACTTATCAGTCAGAATATTGTAGCAAAAGTGGTACAAAAATTTTAAAAAGGTGGAACTGCAACCATCTCACAGAGACGTCCAGGTCGTCCACGGAAGTTAACAACCCGACTGGAGCGTCTTCTGATGAGAAGTGTTGAAAAAAATCAGCATGCAAGTTCACTGGAGTTATCAAAAGAAGTAGAAAGCCAAACTGGGGTGACTATTTCCCGTGACACAATACGGCGTACACTGCAGAGGAATGGCATGCATGGGTGCCGTGCACGAAAGAAGCCTCTCCTAAAGCCCAGGCACAAAAAAGCCTGCCTAGAGTTTGCCAGGGCCCATGCTGACAAAGATGAAGACTACTGGGACTCTATACTCTGGAGTGATGAGACCAAGATAAATGTTTTTGGAACTTATGGCTTCAAAACTGTATGGCGTCGCAAAGGTGAGGAATACAAAGAAAAATGCATGGTGCCTACAGTGAAACATGGTGGTGGCAGTGTCCTTATGTGGGGCTGCATGAGTGCTTCTGGTGTCGGAGAGCTGCATTTCATTGATGGCATCAAGAATTCACAGATGTACTGCTCTATACTGAAAGAGAAGATGCCACCATCACTCCATGCCCTTGGTCGTCGTGCACTTTTCCAACATGACAATGATCCTAAACACACATCTAAGGCCACTATTGGATTTCTGAGGAAGAATAGGGTGAAAGTGATTCAGTGGCCAAGTATGTCTCCTGATCTGAACCCAATCGAACACCTTTTTTTTAATTAGCTCAAATGAGACTAAAATACAGTATTTTTCAGTGTCGACCAACATGGATGCACACTCTGGAGAATTTCATTAGCTCAAACGCATCATTGCTCTTTGTACATTGTTTGTCTTTAGTACTGTTATTGCTCTCTTGCCTGCACTCCATCGCTGACATGTATCTCATTATGTAGAACCGATGACATTTGAACAGGCGTTCTACACTGTGAGCTATCTCCATGTTTTCAAGGCATCTCGCTGGGCACAGAGTCCTCTCCTCCACTCAGACATCAGCTAATTGCATTTGCGCTCTCTCTCTCTCTCTCTCTTTTCACAGCGATTTAGAGACAGCTGGTGCTTTTCCTGGAGCTTAGATACTGAGAAACATGAATCAGTCTCCCTCTCCTCTCCTTTCTCTCGCAGGTTAAATACCCCTATTATGATTCTCTCACTGGTCTTTCATACATAAATGTGTCGTTCCAAGTGAGAAATGACTGTGAGGACAAGAACATTGATTTTGTTTCTTTCAATGGAGAATTAAGTTTATAAATTTCCCACATTTGTAATCCCTGGTTAACATTCTTATTTACACATACAGTATAAAGCCAATAACAATGAGTGTACGAATTTATGAATACAGCTTGCCACAGCACATGACTTGTTTTAGTAATTGCTGTCAATATGTAGGCCTTCTCTGGCTTCTGTCTGTCACCAGAAACATATAAAAGAAAACCAAATATTATAGTGTGTTTTCATGACTCTAGTTAATGTGAAATCAGCTACATTGTGGGCACCAGCCAATAATCCCTCAAGGAAATTACATTAATAAACATAATAAACAATATTTTAATTAACATGTTAAATTTGAGGGTTTGGTTTAGCGGTAGACTCTAATGAATAGAAAATATCATAAGGTAAATTTAACGGACCTTTGTCTTCACGTTATAATAGTAAGTTTTCAAGTTTTTGTTAATTTATAATAACTACAATGTTAACTATAAAGTTTAAATCATTATAATTCTGTGAGGATATGGTTGTCCACACCACAACTATAATGATAAAGACATAGAGAACTAACATAGTTATGGTTACAGTTATAGCTTTTAGTGTTAAAGGGTCTTAATTCTGGCTGTGTTTACCTTTGTGCTGTACCATCATATTTATAACATAATATAAGGTATTTAAAGGGTTAGTTCACCCAACAATGAAATTTCTGTGATTAAGTACTCACCCTCATGTTGTTCCAAACACACAAGACCTTTGTTCATCTTCGGAACACAAATTTATTTTGCGAAGCAAAATGTTTTGAAAATCTGTTCTCCAATCACCACTTTCACTTATTTTTCACTTATCTTGATAGTGATTCCATTATTGGGTCCAAGTTGATATTTCACTACAATACTAATCACAACAGACACAAATTTTCAAAAGATCCTGATATATACATTCCTGATATATTTCTTTAAATCAAAAAGCATTGGTCAGGTTTATATTACTTCTGAATTTCCAGTGAGTTTCATTCAAGATGATCAATGTTTTTGCTGACTAATATAGTAAAAGAAATATTGAAATAAATATTTATGGGTGTAAGTGAAGCATCATGGGATGCGGACAGGAGCGGTAGTGACTGACAAGCACTTGGGCCAATAACAGAATCTCTGATGCTCAGTGTCTTCTAATTGGCTAGTTCTGATGGTTATGTTCAGAATAGAATAATAATGTTCTGCTTTCTGTGCAGTATTTTTAAAAACAATATGTGACACTGTAACAAAGTTCAAGTTCAGGGAAGAAGGAGGCGGGTAAGGCGAATGTTAAATATGAAATAACTTTAATCAAAAAATAAACAACAAAATGAGAGTAAAGCAGCAGCCCCCCACAAACGACTGCCACATAAACTAAACCACAACATGAAGTCCCAGGCCTGGTCCTTTTTTGTCTTGCACTGTCATCACTTCTGCTTTTATCCTTCCAAACTTCCTTTGTGGGACTTGAGACCAGTGTGACGCGCAGATGACGCTCATTAACACTTACACCACCAGCCTCACTCCATTCCCACGCTTCTTGGCCGCCCGCGCCCTGCTTGCCACAGACACAATATGCAGTACTTGATAAACATTTATCCTTCAAAAGAATGTTCATACAGAGCAATACAAACATCATGGCTATTCTAAGTCAGTGAGTGGTGATCTGTGGGTTTAATACCTCCTTTCCCATCATGCTTTTGCATTTGGATAAAACTGCAGCCATTTGTAAATGTTGTCAATATTAGAAGTATGATAAACCAGCAGACTAATTCAGCTAACAAGCTGAAAATATCATTTTAAAGTCAAAGTTTCCTATTGTATTTACATACTATTTACATTATATAATGTATTTAGAGAAAGAGTAAGACAAGTGTATGTTATTCCATACAACATACACTCTAAAAAATGCTGGGTTAAAAACAACCCAAGTTGGTTTGAAAATGGACAAACCCAGCGGTTGGGTTTGCCCGGCATGCTGGGCAGTTTTATTTAACCCAACTGTTAATTAAAAATTACTATGGCTGGATTAAAATGAACCAAAAATAGGTTGGAAATTAAAAATCAAACACACAATGTCAACAACAACCAAAAGGTGAACATTTATCAATAAGCAATTTAATATATGTTCGTTGTTTAATTATTGTTAATTAAACTTATTAATAAATGTTCATTTATTGAACATATTAATAAATGTTAATTTCCAACATGCTCTGGGTTCATTTTAAGCAAGCAATACAGCAATTTTTAAACAATAGTTGAGCTAAATAAAACTACTCAGCAGGTTGGGCCAACATTTAACCTAATCGCTGGGTTAAAACAACCTAATCGCTGGGTTTGTCCATTTTCAACCCAACTTAGGTTGTTTTTAACCCAGTATTTTGAGTGTACTAGCATAGTACTCTTACTATTTTTACCAGATGTGAAATTCCGAATTCAGCCTTATATTCCTATATATTTTCTTGTATATAAAATAGGAGTAATATAAGACTTTAATATAACAATATTAGTCTCTCTGCTGCCCCCACCAGCTCTGGAGCAACTTCACCAATAAAGGTAACCTATTATGCCCCTTTTGACAAGACGTAATTTAATTCTCTGGTGTCCCCAGAATGTATCTGTGAAGTTACAGCTCAAAATACCCCACAGATCATTTATTATAGCTTGTCAAATTTGCCCCGATTTGCGTGTGAGCAAAATCAAGCCATTTTTGTGGGTGGGTTGCTTTAAAAGCAAATGAGCTCATGCTCCCCGCCCCCAAGCTCACTCGTCATTCCAATACACTGAGGCATACAAAAAACAGAAGTTCACACACCAAATATAACTTGCAAAATGGATCATTACAAACTGTTCTTGATGCAGCATATAACATAAGTATGGCAAGTATTTTGTGGATGTTTGCTAAAATTCGATTCTGAATGATTTTGATAGCGTGATGCACGGCTAACCTGGCTAAAGCTACACACTGTTGGAGAGACTCAATAAGAATGAAGATGTGTTTATGAATTATACAGACTACACACGTTTTTGGGTTAAAAATGAAAATAACGAAATGGCTCTGGTCTCCGTGAATAGGCCTACAGTAAGAAACAATGGCAACTTTAGCCACATTTAACAGTACATTAGCAATGTGCTAACTAAACACATTCGGGAAGACAATTTGCAAACATCACGAAATAAATATATATGAAATTGGATCAGTTGGTATCGATCCATCTTTGAGAATCAATTTCTGTGCAAATCCTGTGTTTTACTGACGATTGTGTGAAGCATTCTAATGTTAATGACTTAACGTTACACATACTGTATTTGAATTTATCTAGCCACATTCCCTTCATAAATAAAATTGCACTACTGCAACCTTAGTGGCTTACTTGCCAGGAGTTTATGGAGACTCATTTGTTTGCTATTATAGCCGTTAACAGATCAGTGATAATGTTTACATAGCTGAGACATATCACAAGCTCAGGGACGGTCGTTCTTGAGTGCTGCTGTCCTGCAGAGTTTTGCTCTGACGCAACTCACCTTCATTCACGTAGCTTTAGTAATCCTGAAGACATTCAATTGTGTTTGATCAGGGTTGTAGCTAAACTGTGGGACAGCTGCTGCACTCCAGGACCAGTGTTACTCGTCGCTTGCGAAAACAATGGCGGCGCCATGGGTGGAAACATGCACATTCAGGGCGGTAATATTATAATAAGATCCCCTTCCTACGTCACAAGGGGAGCGAAATCAGAATGGCTCAATTTGTCACATGCTTGTAGAGAAAGGTTTACCAAAACAAAGTTACAGTGTTGTCCTTTTTCACATTTTCTGTGCTGGTAGATGCACCAGAGACCCGATTATAGCACTAACACGGGAAAAGTCCGATTTTCATGATTACCCCTTTAATGTGATGGTATTGCAAGTGGACTAGTGAACAACATAAGCTGATATTGTTTGGGAAATGTGGGAGTTTGAGGTAAATTCATCTGTAGTTTTTTTATATTGACTCAAATCGCAAGACAGCCAGTTGTGTGATCATAGCAGCCACCATCTTCATCTCATGTAAGCATGTAATTTTAAAGTGTACACTTTGTGGAAAAAATACTTAATGTCTCAAAGTCATCCTTACACACTGACACCAATGACAAAAAACAACAACAACAAATTGTTCAAATGGAAATGTCCCTGTGGTCCATATGTAAGTATGGTTAGCGTATGCCAGTATTCTGTGTGCATTTCAGTGATCTTCTGGTGCAGTGCACACATTGAAGATTAGGAAGGCACTGCCAATGAACTGAAGCCATTTCCATGGGTGCTGCACACATCCACCAATCAGACGACATGGAATGTTGAGAATGCTGTTTCCTGTGACATACCACTGGCAGGGCAAGAGAAAACAGGGAGATGCAAGAAGAATAGGCTTTATCAGTGGGGAGGCAGCACTTACACACAGTACAAACAAAGAGACTGAATGTCTCTTAAAGGACACAGAAAGGACTGTGATAGGGGGAAGTTCATGTTGTGAGCACAGGGATTACCCACACTCATATGTACTTGTGTGTCTTGTGTCCTGAGCTTCAGTTTCCATGTTCTCAAACACTTAGTTTGTTTCAATACTATACAACAGGGCCGTTGCTAGAGGGGCGAAAGGTGGTGACAATTCTAGGGGCCCCTGGTTTCAGGGGGGCATCGCAATTTCAACTGAGGGGGGTCCACAGAAACAACCCGCACCAGGGGTCTGGATACCCTAGCTATGGCCCTGCTATGCAGCACTAAACATCACAAACATACACATTAGCAGTATCATTTTTATATATGATAGTATGTAGGGCAATATCCCTGCATGTACAATATCACTGTATTCCTTATGTAGCTACAACTGCCGGCATATCATTTATGTTGTAGAACAAAACAGGAAAGTCTCATCAAGTAATGTCATAACCACAAAATTATTTTTCATCAAACCCATAGGAAAGGGAACTTATGGTTTGAAAATGGTAATTCTCTTCAGGGTTTAAGGGTTTAATAACTGAACAACTATTTATAAAAGACTGTATTGTTTGTGTACTGTATCACACAATATTGCCACATATAACGTAAATTTGCAAATTATCGAACTTGACAGTCAATTGTTAAAGGGATAGTTCACCCAAAAATAAAAACTTAATAATAATATAATAAATAATAACTTGTATGCATTTCTTTGGAACACAAAATAAACTAATTTGAAGAACGTTGATAACCATTTTGGTGACCATGGACGTCCATTGTAGGTATAAAAAAAAAATGCTAAAATGTTTCTCAAAATTTGATCAACAAAAAGAATGGAAGCCATACAGTTTTGGAATGGCATGAGGGTGAGTAAATGAATACACAATCTTATGCCTTTAAAGTCACCATGAAATTAAAATGGACAATTCTAACTTTTTTTTTAATGAAATAGTGCAGTATTTATTATAAATGATTGATCCATGGATATAATTTTTTCTCATAATCTTTAATTAATGTAACTTCCCCTCCCACTCTTCTCTTTTTTGATGGTCAAATGCACATGGTCACTCACCTGAAATCACAGCAATAGCAAACCAAAATGATCTCCAATCGAAAAAAAGCCATTTCACTCTGATCACAAAAGACTATTGCTACTTCCGTTTCATGCCAACTTTAAGCTTGGATTATTTTGTTCATTTTCAGCAATTTGTTGTATAATAGAAATGGACCTATGCAGTAATTTCATATTAAAACTCAAAACACAGTGGTTTATTCTACAAAATGACTGAAACTACTGTTAAATATTCTAAATGTATAATTTTTAATGTGGAGCTGAAGAATCACACTTTCCCCATCTCACGCTGTTTTTCGTTCATTATGCTAATGATGTGGCATGATTGGTTTTGATCCTTAGCAGCTTGATTGAGCTCATCCCTGGTGAATGTGTCTCTCCTCCCTCTTTCTTCAACTCTCTCTTTCTCTCTTCATGTAGCTGATTGCAGGTGAAACATGATTAAAGTGAAGACACAGCTGTTCAGAGTTGAACTGACAAAACAGGAAACATAATCATCTGTCCTGCTCTCTGAGTGTTACTGTCACTTTTCTCTCATTGCCAGAGTCAAAAGCCTAAGGAAAATACATTTATTCATGTTTTATTCACTTTTAATTTAGTCTCTCTCTTATCTACCAAATGCTTCATAAAATGCCTACAGAGCTCAACGGCTCCCAAAATAAAAACGTCATGCAAAATCACAGTAAGATAGATTTTAAAAAAAATAACATAAACAAGTTGTTACATTGAACACAGGAATTGCAGCTAAATGTGAGATTGTAGGTAAATCGAGGCTAGCTACCCACCTAATGGTAGTTAATACAGGGCCGAGGCCTCATATGTGAGAGGGTGGCACTGGTCCACCCTTTCACACTGGAGGAACCTTTTCATAGTTCCTAGAACTGTTGGCTTAAATACCTGGATGTTGCCTTGTTCGCACCGCAGGAACTAGGAATGATTTTAGTTCTAAGAACTCCATTTGGGGATCTAAATTACCTCCTACTTCAGAGCAGTGTCTAAACCAGCACTATCGGTGACGTAAATGTACGTTGATTGGTCAAACGCATGTCAAACACCGGCACCCGGCATTTTTAAAAAGTCATGTAAACATATTTACTACCCGAATTCCGGAAATGTTGGGACGTTTTTTAAATTTGAAAAAAGTGAAAACTAAAAGAATTTCAAATCACATGAGCCAATATTTTATTTACAATAGAACACAGATAACATAGCAAATGTTTAAATGGAGAAATTTTACACTTTTATCCATGAGCTCATTTCAAATTTGATGCCTGCTACAGGTCTCAAAAAAGTTGTCACGGGGGCAACTAATGGCTGAAAAAGCAAGAAATTTTGAAAAGATTCAGCTGGTAGAACATCTAACAACTAATTAAGTTCATTGATATCAGGTCTGTGACATGATTAGCTATAAAAAGGATGTCTTAGAGAGGCAGAGTCTCTCAGAAGTAAAGATGGGCAGAGCTATGAAAGACTGTGAAAAAAGATTGTGGAGTACTTCAAAAACAATGATCCGCTGTAAGGGACAAGTCCGAAGACCTTTATTGGATGCCTGTGATCTTCGGGCCCTTAGATGACACTGCATCACTCATCGGCATGATTGTGTCAGTGACATTACTAAATGGGCCCAGGAATACTTCCAGAAACCACTGTTGGTAAACACAATCCACCGTGCCATCTGCAGATGCCAACTAAAGCTCTGTCATGCAAAAAGGAAGCCATATGTGAACATGGTCCAGAAGCGCCGTCATGTCCTGTAGGCTAAAGAGGAGGGAGACCTTCCAGCATGTTATCAGCTTCAGTTCAAAAGCCAGCATCTCTGAAGGTATGTAGGTGTATAAGTGCATATGGTATGGGCAGCTTGCATATTTTGTAAGGCACTATGAATGCTGAAAGGTATATAAAGGTTTTAGAGCATCATATACTCCCCTCCAGATGATGTCTATTTAAGGGAAGGCCTTGTGTATTTCAGCAGGACAATGCAAAACCATATACTGCAGCTATTGCAACAGCATGGCTTCGTCGTAGAAGAGTCTGGGTGCTGAATTGGCATACCTGCAGTCCAGATCTTTCACCTATAGAGAAAAATACATCAAAGACGACCACAAACTCTTCAGCAGCTGGAATGGGAATGGGACCAAATTTCAACACACAAAACTGCCCAAGATGTCTTCTGTTTTGAAAAGAGGAGGAAATGCTACATTATGGTAAACATGCCCCCGTCATAACTATTTTAAGACCTGTAGCAGGCATCGAATTTAAAATGAGCTCATTTTGTGCATTAAATTGTAAAATTTCTCAGTTTAAACATTTGTTATGTAATTTATGTTCTATTGTGAATAAAAAATTGGCTCACGTGATTTGAAAGTCTTTTAATTTTCATTTTATTCAAATTTAAAAAACGTCCCAACATTTCCGGAATTCGGGTTGTACTTCACAAACATGGAAAACAGCGATAACGGCATATATACCTGTTGTCATATCTGCCTGTTGTATACTTGTTGTTCTTTTCTCTGCCTCAATGATATGTAATACTGAAAGTTGTCGTAGGAGATTTTGTCTCTTAGCCCCACTTTTTGCTCTTTCAGTCACGTAAATTATGTTTACATTCCATCTTCGTTATCTCGAAAACCCACGACACACAACAAACATAGCTCCTTCCATCTTCCATCCAGCGGTTTTTAGCGTTCGTAAATGCCGTGGTTAAAAGACACCATTGTTGGCCGCTTCACAGTTTCTATTCCCTGTGTGAATGCAACCATCCTAGTTGTATTATCCTAGTGGCTAGTTGTTATAACTGAGTTCCTAGAACTATTCGGTGCGAAAGCCTCTATAGATGACTGGTCAACCGAGCTGCCAGAATATGTCTGGAAATAAAACTAAGCTGAAAAATCATAATTTTTTTTCAGTAATAGGTTACATTTTCTTAAAATCTCAATTAGCAGTGTTGCGCAGCAATCACTGTCACATCTGTATTTCATTGCTGACAGGCAAGTGGAGATAAAGAAACACACTGTCGGCTCTCTCTCGTATATGGCACTGGTACGTCTGATTCAGTCTATTGAATCGGTTTGTCCTAAACAGCTCTCTTTCACATGCATATAGCTCTGGAAAATCTGATTCATTCCAGCGAAATGTATAGCGTACAACAATGTACAACGTATAGACATTGACTTATTATAAATACTTGTGACTTGACAAGTGACAGTTTAAAGGTACTCTGAAATGGAACAAATGTTTCCACCCATTTGGAGATTAATTTGATTATCAATCACAAGTTGAGTGATTAATTAATTTCTTCATAAAAGACAGTTTGTAGTCTTGTACATTAGTCTTTTTTCTACTGTTCTTCTAAAAATGTTGGCTTCAGCAATATCGTGCAAGCTCACATATAGCTCTGATGTTGTAAAGCGATGCTATATGCTGTTGTGTTCTACAATCGTGTAATTGCTCACTGGTGGTAAAATGTTAAGTGTTTTTTAAATTTGAACTTCTATGCCATGAACCTCTTTCATTCTCATGCTGTTGTCCCATAATGCAATGACATTAACGGCTGCTCTGGGAAATGTAGTTTATGACTGTTACATAAAGAAGCTCAGTGAACCACAAATACTATTTACATGTCTATGTAATTTCAGTACTGCTTTGATGTTTAATAACCTGGAAAGTGATAGAGATGAAATGTGTGAATGTTTGACTCCTGATTTTATTGAAAGAGACAAGTTAGATCAAGCTCAATGGTGAAAGCTCCCTTGAAACCAATTATTCCACCTGAAAGCACATTCCTTAGTAAATATTGTGACTGTTCTGACATTGCTAAAGAAAGAGATCTGATAACAAACAAAATGTAAATCGGGATCTTTAAACATGTATCAAGTAAGTGCTTTGTAAAATCATGACATTGAGTGTCTTAAAATTCCATAATGTTTGGTGAAGCAAGCATAACCATTACTATTATTAGCTCATAAAATTGTACTATTGATAAATGTATAATTGCACTGTTTGCAAATATGACTGTTTGTGCAGAGATAACAGATTTTAGTTGATACACAGCCATTGATCTTCTGTTCTTCTTTCTCGGTTTCTTATTTATTATTAATATTATTTTTTTTTTTTTGGCATTGTTTGAAAAAGACGCCATTTTGTCCTTCTGGTTTCAATGAGTGCTCTTTTGATAAGGACTCCAGCAGTTGGGAGAGACAGGCGGCTCTGTTGTCATCACAGGCAGACACAGCAGCTTGTGGTGGCAGCACCAGAACACGGCCAGACGGGGTCACGACCCCCCTCAGAAATCAAACCTGCACTCTGCAACATGCAGCACTTCTGTTTGAAGTGTTTTTGAGGGAGAGTGAGCTTTGAGCAATGATAGTGGACCTTGATCAACAGCTTTCACATCTATTATAATCTTTAATCTTTTGCAGTCCTTAAAGTTGGAATGAAATAGAAGTTGCGAAATAGACTTCCCTATTGTATATCCAAGAGAAACGGCTTCTCGGAAGAAAAAAAAAAAGTAGGACGAGACTTGATTTTGTCCATTGGATCATTGTGGTTTGCTTTCGCTATTATTTCATGAGTGACAGGTTGTTCTGCTATGAGCTTAGAATTGTTCCTTTATTTCAAATAAATAGATTTTTTTCCACAAATAAATGTAAAGGGATTCACAAAAACGATTTAAAGGATTAGTTCACTTTCAAATAAAAAATTAGCCTAAGCTTTACTCACCCTCAAGCCATCCTAGGTGTATATGACTCTCTTCTTTCTGATGAACACAATCAGAGAAATATTAATAGAAATCCTGACGCATCCGAGCTTTATATGGCAGTAAGCGTTACCAAATGAGTATAAGCTGAAGAAAGTGTCTCCATCCACATCCATCTATCATAAACATATTCCATAAAAAATATCCATATTTAACAAGTTATGAAGTAAAATATCTAGCTTCCGTATTCAACTTACAAAGAAAGTGTAAAACTCTAGCAGTTCAAAAAGCTTACGCTACGTCCTACGCCTTCCCTATTCAGCTTACGGAAAAAGTGTAACTGATGCGACTCCAGTTTACACTTTCTACGTAAGTAGAATATGGGAGACTGTCCTCCAAAAAAAAACAAAAAAACACCGACCCTATAGGTCATTTTTCAAGCACCTTATTACAACCTATATTTATGTTTTAAAGTCATGCGCCTTCTAGCTGGCGTAAAAATAATGACAGTGTTGTGTTACATCTGTCGTCATGAAATGACGTATGACTGTCGTTACCAATTAAAATGCATGTGTATTTAAATGCAATGTGTGGACTTTTTACACCATTTGTCCTATTTCTATTTAGCAAAACTCATTTTTTTTTTATTAACGACTACACCCACCCCACCCTTAAACCTACCCTTAGTGATTTATAGTGCATATACACTTTATGATTCCCTGGAATCGAACCCAAGATCGCATGATCACATGATTGCATATTGTTATATATTGCAATGCTCTGCCAATTGAGCTACGCGAAACCCGATAAAAAGGAACAATGCATTAAAATGAAAGTGTCCTGTTGTCGATAGGGGCGCAACTTTAACAAACGCTCATATGGGTCGTATTTCATGAATTAAAATGAAAGTGTCTTGTTGTCGAAAGGGGCACAACTTTAGTAAACGCTCCTATGGGTCGTATTTCAGGGAAGTGACAAACGACCTATATAGGCATATTGGTTGGAGAACATGTTGGAATATGGCTGGCGGTCTGGCAGAAGCTATAGACTTGTTAAATATGGATTTTTTTATTAAACGCATCGCTTTGCTTCAGAAGGCCTTTATTAACACCCCGGAGCCGTGTGGAATATGTTTATGATGGATGGATGTGGATGGAGACACTTTCTTCAGCTCATACTCATCCCTATCACTGCCATTATAAAGCTCAGATGCGTCAGGATATTTATTAATATTTCTCTGATTGTGTTCATCAGAAAAAAGAAAGTCATATACATCTAGGATGCCTTGAGGGTGAGTAAAGCTTGGAGTAATTTTCATTTGAAAGTGAACAAATCCTTTAAATTCACAAATAAATAAAATGAGATTTGCCAATAAAAAACATATTCACAAATATGCTTTTATGTTACAAACACAACTCTGCCTGGCATTCACTTTCTGTGAATTTTTGAATCCATATATGCATTTGTGGATCGCTTCTTATGCATTTTTGGATTTTGAAACATTTCTAGTGACAAGATTCACAAATAGGTAGACTCCACCCACCATCTATTCAAGCCAATCAGATATCAGACACATTACATTAGGACCCATGTATATCCACAAATGCATGCAGTGATCCACAAATGCACAGGAAGTGATTCACAGATGAATGCCAGGCAGAACTGTTTTTGTGACATATTTGTGAATCTGTTTTTTATTGCATTTGTGAATTTAATTTATTTTTGTGAAACTCCTAACATTTATGGATCTCATTCTATTTATTTGTAAAAATGTTTAATCTTTGTGAATCTCTTTACATTTATTTGTGGATCATAATCTGTTTATTTGGAATAAAGGAATGATTCTAACCCCATATTCCACACTTGTGCCAGCAACAAAGAGAAGAGATGTCATTGGGTTTCCACTGACAGAATTTGGCCAAATTTTCATTCATTCCTTGAGGGAAACCCAGGAGTGTGTCACTGTGGCAGGCAAATTCTGACTGGAAAGGGAATTCCATCCAGGTTCCTCCATCAAACCAAGTTGGAAAATACTGACTGCATCCTTACACAACACCTATTTAAACACAAGCAAATGTAGTCAAATAAGGGTTGCTTCCACCTGGGCTTATTTTGTTATGTCAGGAACACTCTATTACAATGGACAAACAACACTGAATATTTTTGCATTTCCTTTTAATGACTAAATCACAAGGTGAGACAGCAGTGTAGATACATACAATTGGTTGTATCATGGTAGCAATAGAGTTCAACACTGACTGCCCACTTTTTTAAAGAATATTGCCAGTTTAGAATAAGTTAGGCTCAGTTGACAGATTTTGTGATTATCGCATTAATAATTATTGCAATTATTTTTGAATGAATGAACTACTCATCCCATAAAGCATTGTGAAATAAGTAATCTAAAATAATAAATACATTTTAAAAAATTTTAACTTCAAAATATTATGACTTGTAATGGTTCAACCTTCCACATTAACTAACACTGCCTAGGTGCAGTGTTATCTAGCTAGCAAAGATAGTTAACATTAGGTAATGTTACATGTCTCTTCTATATTTGCCTGCAAATCTCACTATTGCCACACGATCGCTACAATAACAGGACTTTTTACAGGTGAATTTCACTTGATTGTGGGGCAGTGTAGCATTTTACTGTGAATTTGGCAATTTATACTATATATTTGTATAAATTCAATTAAAATCAAACTGACAGTATCCTCTACAAAAGTACATATTGCATAATCTTAAAGGGTCATCGTAAAAGATTTGTTATTGCTAAAAAACATTTACAATATAAATTTTGAGTGTTGTTTTAACTTACAGTTCCTTTGTTACGACAGGACTGTGTGTGTGTGTGTGTGTGTGTGTGTGTGTGTTATTCTCCATCATCACCTCATTAAGCCTGGAACAGCAGGTGAGTAGAACCCGGCCAATAAGAGCTTTAATCAATCAGATGCTAATGATACATGCTGGGACAGGCAGAGTGTGAGGTGAGGGATGCAGATCTTTAGCATTGGTTAAGTGGGGACTGAAGTGTTTGGTGTGCTTTTCTTTTTTGGCTAAACCCTGTGTTGAACATCTGAGGGAGAAGTAATCAAGAGAGTAGTCAGGAGAATTGCATGAGGTGTAGATGGCCCGTGATTTACAACTCAGAGAAATATTACGTATATAAGTGGATTGAGCCTAGAAGCCTGAGCATGCCAGGTCTTGCTGTTGCATCCTGGGAAAATCTGTGCATATAGGTGTGTGTGTGGGAGTGGAAAGACAGTGTGTGGAACTGTAAATAGCCCAAGTGTTAATAACACTCATATATAGGACCTTTTCCTGTCACTGTCTTATGACAACATAAAAAGGTAAAATTAAACGTATCCATGCAACTGAAGTGGTAAGATGTGTGTACAGTATTTTTGTGTGTTTCTTTTTTTCTGGTAGTAAATGAGTAACAGAATTTCACCAGATAATGGTTTAACAGAAAAACAAACAAAAAGAAAGATGGGCCAAGCATATACCCCAGAGGCACTCCGTTATCAGTCCAATGACTACACTCACTATATGAATATATATACTACACTCATGTACATGATGTGTATGTACACTGAACAAAATTATTAACGCAACACTTTTGTTTTTGCCCCCATTTTTCATGAGCTGAACACTATGTACACAAAAGGCCTATTTCTCTCAAATATTGTTCACAAATCTGTCTAAATCTGTGTTAGTGAGCACTTCTCCTTTGCCGAGATAATCCATCCACCTCACAGGTGTGGCATATCAAGATGCTGATTAGACAGCATGATTATTGCACAGGTGTGCCTTAGGCTGGCCACAATAAAAGGCCACTCTAAAATGTGCACTTTTATCACACAGCACAATGCCACAGATGTCGCAAGTTTTGAGGGAGCGTGCAATTGGCATGCTGACAGCAGGAATGTCCACCAGAGCTGTTGCCCGTGAATTGAATGTTCATTTCTCTACCATAAGCCGTGTCCGAAGCCGTTTCAGAGAATTTGGCAATACATCCAACCGCAGACCATGTGTAACCACACCAGCCCAGGATCTCCACATACAGCATCTTCACCTCTAAGATCGTCTGAGACCAGCCACCCAGACAGCTGCTGCAACAATCGGTTTGTATAACCAAAGAATTTCTGCACAAACTGTCAGAAACCGTCTCAGGGAAGCTCGTCTGCATGCTCGTCGTCCTCATCGGGGTCTCGACCTGACTGCAGTTCGTCGTCGTAACCGACTTGAGTGGGCAAATGCTTAAATTCGATGCCGTCTGGCACTTTGCAGAGGTGTTCTCTTCACGGATGAATCCCGGTTTTCACTGTACAGGGCAGCTGGTAGACAACGTGTCATGCTGTCTAATCAGCATCTTGATATGCCACACCTGTGAGGTGGATGGATTATCTCGGCAAAGGAGAAGTGCTCACTAACACAGATTTAGACAGATTTTTGAACAATATTTGAGAGAAATAGGCCTTTTGTGTACATAGAAAAAGTCTTAGATCTTTGATTTCAGCTCATGAAAAATAGGGGCAAAAACAAAAGTGTTGCATTTATAATTTTATTCAGTGTATATATGTATGCATATGATTTTATCTTGAAACTGGAAAGCTTTAAAACTAAACTAAAACTAAGAACAATAGAATTAAAGCTAAACTTGAAGTATATCGGGGCCTTAAAGGGCTAGTTCACCCCAAAATTAAAATTCTGTAATTTATTACTCATGTCGTTCTACACCCGTAAGACCTTCGTTCATCTTCGGAACACAAATTAAGTTTTTGATGAAATCCGATGGCTATTGCCAGCAATGTCACTGAACCTCTCAAGATCCAAAAAGGTACTAAAGACATATTTAAAACAGTTCATGTGACTACAGTGGTTCTACCCTAATATTATAAAGCGACGAGAACACTTTTTGTGCACCAAAAAAACAACAACAAAATAATGACTTTTCAACAATATCTAGTGACGGCCGATTTCAAAACACTGTTTCGAAGCTTTACAAATCTTTTGTTTTGAATCAATGGTTCGGATTCTGTAAATGAAGCCTCGTTTACTGAAATAATGTGACTTTGGCGCTCCAGACCACTGATTTGAAACAAAATATTCGTAATGCTTCGAAGCAGTGTTTTGAAATCGCCCATCACTAAATATTGTTGAAAAGTTTTTTTTTTTTTGCCACACAAAAAGTATTCTCGTCGCTTTATAATATTAAGAGCCATCGAATTTCAACAAAAATATCTTAATTTGTGTTCTGAAGATGAACAAAGGTCTTACGGGTGTAGAGCGACATGAGGGTGAGCAATAAACATTATTTTCATTTTTGGGTGAACTACCCCTTTAACCCTATATGACCGAGCATGCTTTACAACATCTACTACATTGGATTTAATTGTGTATGTCATCGCGCTACAGACTGCAGCGAGGACGTCTTTGGATTTTTTACTGGATCGATCTATTTATCTTTTGTTAGCTTTTTAGACTTTGCCAAGCAAGCATTCAAAATAGTTTTTTTTTTTTCTAATTAAAATGAGTCATATGAATCTCTTTCAGTTCTGTTTTCTTATATTTAAATGTGAATTGCATTTCTGTGTCCTGTGTATACATTTACAGAGAGTGTTCCCCCGCATGCGACCCGAGACGCTGGGATAGGTGCCAGCATCTCCAGGACGTTACAGAGATAGGATAGAGTCGTTGGATAGATAGATGGAAATCCCTGAATGTTAGATTTGGTTGGGTCTGTGCTAACTTGAGATATTGTGGGACATGGTATGGATCAAATCTAGTGATCATTGTTTTTTTTCTTATAAATAGACTGTATTAACTGTGGTATAAACACTATAGCAAAATCCCTATACCAACAGCCATTTCTTCTGTCACATGCTATATACTGTTATTCACTTGTATTATTATCGGATTTGTCCAGGGACATCCCTGTTTCTGTACAGATAAAATAGGCCTCTGGTTACTTCTGGAATACCAGTGTCTCCTTGTGTAATGCCATTGGGAACCCTGGCTGTGAAATTTGGGCTACATCAGAGAGCATACTGGGAGAACACTCAGAATAGCCAATGGCTATGGAGCATGAATAGAGTAATGCAGAAGGTTAGTCCCTCATATTCTCTATTTAAACATCTGATTCATTATTTTACTTTACTCCATGGCAGCTCTCTACACCTCCTGTTGTTCTACGGTTCTTTTGGCATTGTAATGATGAACCACATCTTAGACTGTGTGTCTGTGTGTGTGTGTGTGTGTGTGTGTGTGTGTGTAACAATGCTGCTTTGTCTCCTACAGAGTGCTGGAGCTCACAATAGATCTTTTATCCAGTGAGTGTTGTGTTTCCAGACTGCAGGCTGCCTCTTCAAGTCAAAAGTGTGACAGCTTGCAGTGGCCTTACTCTATATGCTATTACTCTCTAACACACACGCACACACACACACACACACAGGTTTGTTTTGCTATCAAAGTGAGGACATTCCATTGGCGTAAAGGTCTTTATTCTGTACAAACTGTACATTCTAACCCCTACACTACCCCTACTCCTAGACCTACCCATCACAGAAAACATTCTGCATTTTTACATTATTAATAAATTGTTTAGTATGTTTTTAAAGCTATTTTAAATATGAGGACTCATGAAATGTCCTCATATTTCAAGTTTACGTCGTAATACCAGTGTAATAACCATGTTATTATACAAATTTGTGTCCTCATAAATCACAAAAACACGCGCGCACACACACACACACACACACACACACACACACACAGTTTTACTCTTTCTTTCTTTTTTCACCCAGCCATTGATACTTATTCTGTTACATCTCGATTGCATCACTACTCTAAACTAATACGCCCATTCCTCATAATGCCGCAGGACAAAAACAATGGGCCTCTCGGAAAAATGCCTAAAAACAACAAGATGGTCAGTGGAGCTTTTAAGATGATTCCAGGTTATAAACAAGTTAAAGGGTTAGTTCACCCAATAATGAAATTTCTGTCATTAAGTACTCACCCTCATGTCGTTCGACACCCATAAGACCTTTGTTCATCTTCGGAACACAAATTAAGATATTTTTGATGAAATCCGAGGGTATCTGATCTACACATAGGCAGCAACATCACTGTACCTTTTGCCATCAACATCCCTATCCCTAAAATCAGAGGGAAATGATAGGTAAATAACACTGATGCAGAAGCACCTAACCCTGGTTGTAAGCTTAAATTTGACATAAACTGTAAACTTATCCCTCAAATCTATTTTATTGGAATGTTGTTCCAGGATCAACAAAGATATTAATCCAGGAACATGTTGCACTTGATGAAATCAGGTTCTGCAAATTAAGCACTTGGGATAGTTGTAACAAGAGGTAAGACATTATTTTACAATGTTCTTGTGTTACATGTACTTACTGTAGTATTAACAGTAAATTATACATAATTACATGCAACTAACCCTAAATCAAACTCTAACCCTGGGCGTTATACTGTTTGCCTAGCAGCATTTATAAATGACATTCACAGATGTCATTTCACGTTGTTAACATTGTTTCCTTTTTGATTAAAATAAACACTTTGTAGAGAAAGATTATATTTAAATAAAATTAGTGCATAAAATGTATCAAATAAAATAGGAACAACACATGCCGTTTGCCGTTGTGGCTATCTCTCTGCAGCCAAAGCACAAGCCTCAGGCTATCTGGGTTCACAGAACCATTCAGGCTTGCAGTGAAGACCGCTGGTTGGTGTGGGAGCTGAGGTTAGATAAGGTCAGTTTCCAGCGGTATTTTTGGCTGAACTTTGTTTGATTACAAAGGAGAAAACAAACACTGAGCCATTTCCCCAAAGAAAAGCTGGCATTTTATATTAGTAGTATAAAATATAATAACATTGATCACCTTTTCTCTTTTAATTTGCACTGCTTTTATAAGCACCTGAAGTCAAACTCATTGATGCCAATTTGTTTATTCTTGTGAATAAACTTGACTCAACCGATTCATTCAAAACGCTGAATCATTCAGACTAATGAAAACATGATTGTGTTGTCGTGAAATGCGCTGTGGTTCTGCTGTGGTCTTTGTTTGGAACTATTTTCGCTGCTAAAACAGAACAAAAACAGTCAATATTGTGTCTAAAATGTAAGTGATTTAATTTTAATTACTTTTTACAGTTTATTTAACTGTTGTATGAAATCAGTGTCACATGTTCAAACTTTTTTTTTTTTTTTTCAGGATATTCAGGAAAACAGCAGTTTTGGTCGTGTAATGTTACTTAACTGTATTATGAATGTAAAAAAAACTCAAGTGTTAATGTCGAGCCCTGTGTGATGTTCTTTTCATCTTCTCTCTTCAGCTCTACATTTTGCACGCTAGTTAGCTCCCTGTCACGTGGCAATGGAGCACTGTGTAGTAATTAGCGAACATTTTGTAGAGAAATGAAAACAGGTCCCACCTCAACAATTATTTGCACTCGCACAAATGCTCCCAAATATATTTTGAGGTCGCACACATTAAATATAGGCAGCATATGCGACCAAAATGGTCGCAATTTCGAGCCTTGTAGATAGATAGATATATATAGATAGATAGATAACAAGACAGCAATAAACTTCATAATATTCATAATGATATTTGAGAATAGAATAGGTCCACCCTATTTTTTTGAAAGATTTACCCACATGGAAAGACAATCAATTAAAAAATAATACAATTATCTATCTCTTACTCTCTGTGCTCCTTCCTAACTCCCTTTCTCTCCATGTTTGTCTCTCTGCAGCTGCTCTGTGGTTTACTCCAGCTGAACAGCCTTTTGGGTTCTTTACAATCTGCCCCCCAGCTGCCTCAATTAGAGTCACGATCTTATGGGCCATCCCGCTCCAAGGACAGAGCTGTCTCTCTCTCTCACTTTGTCTCTCTAACCAGCAGATGGTTAATGATTCATGGACAGGGTTGGTAGCTATGCGCACGTGTTTTGGTGAGTGTAGCATTTCTGAGGACGTTCCAAGGTGTGTTTTGTGCATGTACGTGTGAACACTCTGAATGGGGGATGGTAGGTTGAGGTCACTTGAACTCAAAAACATGTTTTTGTGTTTCTCATCTCTAAATGCTGACATAGCTAGAATTATTTAAAACTTAAACCTATTTTAAACCTATTTTTAAAACTATCCATTCACTCACAACTCCATGCATACAGGTGCTAATTTTACATTGTCATACAAAACTTGGACAAATGTCACATTTATTTGTATAGTTTTACTGTAATCCTCACTTTTTGGTGTATTTTTTGTGTCAGTGGAAACCCATTTTCTGCTTACTTCCTGCTGTCCATAATAAGAGGAAGTGACTCTGGTCATAGGGGGCTCTGAGGGAGATACCACACTTTAGCAATGCGCCCGCTGTCAATCTCACAATGATTATGTGTGTAGCTTGGTGCATGCATATACTTAGTGTGTGTGTGTGTGTGTGTGTGTGTGTGTGTGTGTGTGTGTGTGTGTGTGCCTCCTCCAATCCTCTCTGGTCTCCTCCTCCTAAAAACAGAAACACAATAGCCCCTATGAGAGAAAAAGAGAAGTGCTCACATTGTGAGCAGCCAACTTTCCTTGTGGATTTGGAAACAAAGAAAAGATGGAGAGAAACAATGGAGACAGTCAATGTAGTCAAACAGAGTGACACACCTCTACAGCAGAAAAGAGAGATAAAATCAAATGGCTCATTTACATGAAAGGCCTGTGGACAATACTGCTTCTGCCTGCATATGAAAATCACACTCTGGCTCTCAGAGGAGCTAAGCTCCATTATGGAAAATGAAAGGATGGTTCACCTCAAAGTGTGCTCAGCAACAGCCCATTAACTGATCTAAACGAGATCCAGCTAAGACCAAATTCATCATTGTTAACTCCTAAGATTTTGCTGCCAATTATGTGGCACATTTACTCAATTTATTTGCAACCTTGTGCTCTTTAAAAAAATGAAGCATGACAAGACAACTGCTGACATTAACTTGTGTAGTTTTTGCATAACTACTAAATTTGTGCAGTGGAACAAAACAAACATGGAACAACTTAAAGGATTAGTTCACTTTCAAATGAAAATTACACCAAGCTTTACTCACCCTCAAGCCATCCTATGTGTATATGACTTTCTTCTTTCTGATGAACACAATCTGAGAAATATTAATAAATATCCTGACGCATCTGAGCTTTATAATGGCAGTAAGCGTTACCAAACGAGTATGAGGTAGAGAAAGTGTCTCCATCCACATCCATCCATCATAAACAATTTACACACGGCTCCAGGGGTTAATAAAGGCCTTCTGAAGTGAAACAATGCGTTTGTGTAAAAAAAAAAACAAAAAAAAAACTATATTTAACAAGTTATGAAGTAAAATATCTAGCTTCCGCCAGACCGCCAAATCCCTGAAAAGATGATTCTGGGTTCGGTTCAAAATAAACTCTGATGTGGTTCGAATTAAATATGAATTCAACATGCATCAAAGACATGTAAACTAACCAAAAACAGGACATGATGCCACAAGATGCAACCCTGAATGCTCAAGCACACCTGTTTTTTCTTGTCATAGTCATGATGTTGCCCATCACAGTTCGGTACAGGCATCAGAACCACGTCTCCTTGCAGCAGGTCTTCATTTGTTTGTGTGACGGATAGATTCTTGCCGCTGTTTTGACTCCTTTACACATTTTATAAGCTCTTCACAAGTTCTCAGCTGGTCAAAATACCATCATAGATAGGCTACGCACATACAACGAGAGCGTTTAGCCAGCACGCAGCATTGTTTTGGATGTTCAATAAGTTTTGTTGCGAAATATACGTCATAAAAGCCAGGTTGTGAACATGTCCATATGACTTTAGGTTCGGTATTTTTAGGTTCGGTGTTAAAAATGCCAATGTGAATGCTAAGCACACCTGGACTAAATGTTTTTTTTAGTTTTTATGTTTTAGTCCGGTCTTCACGAGATTGCTTAAGAACACATATTGATAAATGGTCTGTGCTTCAGTGATCTAGGAAGAAAGTGAAAAACAACAACAACAACAACAATAATAAAACATTTCATCATAATACATTTTACGGACAGGTTGAACTGTACATGGTGGAGAAAGAAACTTTATCTGAAGGTAGATTCAAGCTGACAAGTATCACACTTTCATTAAGCACCATCCATTGATATCTTAGTAACAGGGGAATTATAGATCCAGCAGGACCCCACTGATTAAAGTTTGTCTGTCTGATTGCAGTTTGCCAATCAATCAACCAACCAACCAACCAATCAATCAATCAATCAACCAACCAATCAACCAATCAATCAATCAAGCAATGCCAAAATTAATTGTCTTATAGGGTTAAATGGAAAAATTGGTAAGGTACACCTTTGAAACATGACAAACACAGATTCTAGAAAGTCTATATGTGTTTGTGTTAGTCATCCTGTTTCCCTGAGTGCGAGGAACCAGTGTGCCATTTTGGGGTTTGTGTTCCTTAGCTTCAGCCATCAACTGAAGTGAACCATGATATGTTAAACTTCAGCTCAAAACTCAAGAACTTCCCATTTTCTTGTTAGGGTATCTTTACTTTTGTTATGGCTGACAAATGTTCTGGATAGGATGGGAAAGATCTGTGCCAAACTATCTCTGATAAGTCTGTGAAGTAAAGTGTATATTAAAGTAAGGTGAATGCACCTTAAGAGGATTTCAATTTTTCTTCCTCTTTAGACCATGGATCCTATATCCTTATCTAGCAATAATACTGTAACCCTAATCCTGGCCTTACAGTCCTAGGAAAACAAGTTACTCTGTCTTTATCTGAGGTTGAGGAAAGTTCCTAAGTGCTTCCACCTTCTTCCCTGGGATCCTTTCTCCACCCTGCTTAAGCACTTGATCTTATTGCAGTTGCCAAGGGCAATTCTGGAAAGTCTCAGCTTCACAAATCATCAAAGAAAAGAACATCTTTCCATCCTTACTTCTGCCAGGTTTTGTGTTGATTTACTGGCACCTTAGATGCAACCTTCAGTATAACACCAATGCATTTTGGATTTTAATATCCAACTTGTCAAAAGACACCAAGCCCAAACATACTTTAAAATGATTTGTTTGTCTCTTTTGAAGTATCCACAATCAAGACTAGATCTAAATTACATTTTAAACTTGTGAAGAGATCTGAAAACAACAGTGGGAAGAAGGCACCCTTTAAACTGGAAAGAAATGTAACAGTTTGGACAAAGAATAATGAGCCAAACTCTCAGTACATAAATGCAGGTTTAGGTAACAATGTTTCTTATGCTGGTTTTGACCAAATCATTCAACTAAATTATAACCTTGTTATAAGTGTAGTTTAAGTTCTTTTCATCACAAGGCCTACATATCCAAAATCAGTACCGTCTCAACACCCACATGTTAGTAGATAAGAACTGAACTCTTCTTCCCAAATCAGCCGCAGGCACAGGTGTAACTTTGCGATGTGACAATGGCTTGCGCCGTGTGCCAGAGCAACAGGAAATAAAGAGAGGCCTATTTTTCAGAGATAAGATGCTACATTGTGGGGCAATGGAAACTTAGGTGCTTTTCCATTTGTGCTGTGAAATTGGAGCCTTCTTATAGTTGGGAAATTGAAAACCTATCCAAAGCAAGCAATATGTTTTAGATACCGCCAGGGAATTCTTGTGGAATGACCCAAGTTGTTTTTTGTCATGTTTTACAAATTGGTGGTTTGTTCTTAGCAAACCAACAACAAAAATGAAAATGGTCCCATTTTATATTACGTGTCTTATTATGCACTTACCTTAATATTTATGCTTATACTTATTGTGTCCATATGTTTTGTTACACTGTAATTACATTTAATGTAACTACATGTTCTTACATCTGTCATTGTATTTACTGTTGTAAATATTGATCTTAATTTGCACCTCAGTAGGTGCAAATATATACTATTATAATAGCACAATAGTATAGCATTTTCAAATTTTCAGTCATAAAGATTGTGACAGTGGAGAATAAAACAATGGAGAAATGAAGCCTTCATATTAAATATTCATGTGATGCACTAGCCTATGTTTATTTGGAGTCCCACAACCATAACAATAACCTAACGCCATCTCATGATAAATACACAGAACAACATGAATGTACACAAGTTAATTGTATCAAATGCTCTAACAAAGATTAACACATAAAAGCTGTTGTGTTCTACCACAACATATTAAATATCAAATTTAGGTGATATCTCTCACAAGACCATACTTGACCACAGTAAACCACCAGCTGTCCAACATTTAAACATGGCCTGTGCCATCAAAAGACAAGAATGAACAATTCAGACTCTGCCCTGAGGACTCACCACCCCTCAGTGAGACCTTATGGACTCAGCAGAGTACAGAGGGCCACTTCAGACATGAAACACTCCAGATGCTGAGTCCATCTCTGTTTCCAAAGCCTCCAGTGTTGACCGATTTAAAACATTTTTGCTAATTGTTTAGTAAGACTCCATTCCACATGGTGACTGGATTGACTTTTTTCTTTTTCCATTCGTATTGGTTTGTTCACTATGCACAGAGAATGGATACCTATATTAATCTAATTTCCTCTTACCTACAGAGGATTGGTTAGGTCAACTTTAAATAAACAAACAAAGAAAGAAAGATTTTGGATACAGACTGGCAGTTGTGCATCTCACTTTGCAATTCCAGCAAGTGCAGAGACTGTCCAAGCAATCTCAGAGGTGCCAAGTGAATACTAACAGTACAATCTGAGCATTAATTCAGTTCTTCCCCATTGGTTCTTCAACATGGGCAGCAGAAAAAATTTGGCCACAGTCTCCAGAAATCAATAAGCTCATTCCACTGGACCCCAAGGCTGTGATGCTAGTGTTGTCACACACAAACACACACACACACACACACACACACACACACACACACACACACACACACACACACTACTATCCTCTGCAACCAGGAATGAGGCCACCCATGTGTTATTCATATTGTAATTAACTGAGCCAATTCACACAGTCTAGCACATGAGGATTGTAACCATGCATCTTTTTCTGGGTGGGATGGTGGAATTGGATTGGGAAGCAGGGAGAGGATCAGTTCTGTATTCCCTGATGAGACCGAATGTGATCACATTCAAGGTTAATCGATGGAAAACAAGGCTTATTAGGAACTATTGTAAAGATATTGTATTTAAAAACAAAGAAACATGGAGCTCCATACAGATCACATGCTAAATTTATGAGTTGCCCAGCTAGACAGCATTTACTGCATCACAGGCAGGTTCCAGATGCAAATGCAAAGCAGAACACACTGCAATCCCACAATACATTGCAACAAGCTCAGTGAAAACAATAGCTCAGGACACGCCTTTTTACCATCACTTAACTAATTCACCATCATTGACAAAGAAATGTACTTCAACTCCCATTAATTAATTTATTTATGTAAAAAAAAAAAAAAAAAAAAAAAGTGATCTTTCTCTTCTTTTTCTTTGTGTACTTAGTTTTACTCTAAACATTGACTGTTGTTGGCTATAATGTTCCTCATTTTTAGGTGGCGTTGCATAAAAGCATTTGCTAATTGAATGAATGTAAACATTCAAACAATATAGTGGACAAAGTTGCAAAATTATTATTTTTAAATAAATGCATCATTATATAAATGTATTTCGGTGCCACAAAGTATTGTTAAAAATAACCAAGTCAAAGTATTACACCCAATTTTTTGTGTGTGCTGTATTTTTTTGTTTGTATTATCACTTCATTAGCCTAGCAACATGTGCTAACACCAAACTCCCCTGGAATCAATTGTGAGTTGAGTGTTCAGTGTGATTCACGTGCGGTAGCTATTTGTGTGGCAAGCATGAATGAATGTTAGTTAGGATGTCGTAAATAGCAAAGCAGCTAAGTAGGTTTTGGAACAGAGGTTAGATTCTATCAATGAATTTTATATTTAAAAACTTTTGTTTGTATTTAACATAGTTTGTGTGTGTTTTCAGTAAATTTGACTATGGTAAAGCTGTCCCAGATGTGACCTATAAACACAGTGATATTGAGCTGTTGTCTTTAACTTAAATGAGGCATATTACATCCATGGCCTACAACATCCTTATTTAATTTTATGTTGAATTATAAGAAACAGACCCCTGTAAGACAAACAGGATTATACTGACATTGTTGCCTCTGGTGATCACTTTCTTCCATTCTCTTTCTCCATCTGCATGGGGAAAAAAATGTTATCAGGTAATGGGATGTCCTAATGTCTGTAAATGGGAAGTAATTGATGCAACAGTGTGCATTCTACCTGAACACATATGAGATGGGGAGAAAACAGGATAGGGTGAATAAAAAAAAAAAAAAAAGACAAAGAAATCAGATACTGGCAAAAATGTATAGACATACACAAGAAATTTAAAAAAATATGATTTGTATTATATGTATCTTCTTGAGCACATGGCTGCCCTTCAATTACATTAGTCACCTGCATTATCCAGATACTGAAACTACACTATTAGTTCCTTGTTGCCGATGAAGCATATTGAAAATGATTGTGATTTTAATGGTAAAAGACTGTAAAAATGCTACGGTGAAAAACAGTTAATTGGTTTACAGAAAGTTTCCGTACTATATACGGTGATTAACTGTAATAGATCTAACCATACATTTAATGTAATTTTACAGTAAAATACTGTTAAATTGACAGTTTTTGGAAGTGAAAAAAACAAGTCATTGTATAATTTACAGTGAAAAACCGTAGTAGGCTTTTCATCTCGACTCTTCCCGCCTGTCTCACGATGGTCCAGCCGGTCTGCCAGCGCCGCTGCGGGAGGAAAATACTAGTTAGTGCGGCTTAGATGGGAAATGAGCACCCGCTTCAGTGTTCTTACAGATAAGTCAAACGTATTTATACATTGCAAATAACAATGCAAATAAGGTGACTACATGTGTTTTAAAGTATATACCAATTTAACATACTCCTAATTTCACCTTCACAACGCTGCGGGAGGAAAAGGCCAGAAAATGAACACTTGCTCAGATTTTACGGAAACATATTAACTAAAACATAGCTTTATATCTTGCAAATAACATCAGAATAAAACATATAAAGCAAAAAAAAAAAAAAAAAAAAAAAAAATTGAAAAGTTAACCTACATAATCTTTTGATGATTTTAATGCATGTTACAGAGCCGCTGCGTGTAAAGAGTTGTGTGGTTGTTTTTTGTGGTCATTTAGTACTGTATTTAGATTTACAGTAGGCTAATATTTTCCTAGAATGCATTGAAAATCTACAGCAACATACTGTACACAGCTTATACAGTTTGAAACTGTTAAGAATACAGTAATAATGTTGTAAAAAAGACAAAATGTACAGTAACATACTGTACTCAGATTCTGAAAACAACAGAAATCATTTACAGTGAAAGATGTTGCTCCTGTATTTTTTACAGGAACATTTCTGGCAAAAACAGCTGCTTTTTTTTTTAAGTGTGTAAAATAAACAGTTATGAACCATAATTTTTACAATATAAACCTTTAAATTATACAGTTCTGAACTGTAAAATAGACAGTAAAGTAAGTGCTGTCCCTTAAAATGTTGCTACCGTATTTTTTTACGGTAAATTTCTGGCAAAAACAGCTGCCGGGTTTTACCCGTAAATTTAACAGAATTTTTTTTTTGTGTGTGTAAAATAAACAGTTATGAACTATAATTATTACAATATAAACCTTTAAATTATATAGTTTTGAACTGTAAAATAGACAGTAAAGTGAGTGCTGCCCCACAAAATTTTGCTACCGTATTTTTTACAGTAAAGTTCTGGCATCCACAGCTGCTGTTTTTTTTTTTTTACTGTAAGTTTTATGGGGATTTTTGTTTTGTTTACAGTGCTACTAATAAATTCAACAACTCTTGATATCCAAACAGAACAAGATCATTAAACTACTCATTAACCATCCATATAGTTTGATTGACTTTTCCTTTGTCTTGAGTCGAAGATCACTTTTCTAATGAGTATTATTCGCTCTGTTGGCTAAAATGCCTAAAAGAGGGTAGAAGGCAGCATAAATTTTGCAGCAACAATTGTTACCTTAAAGAGCTACCTGATTTAACCCTTAAAAATTTTGTTTGTGTAAATTCATTCAAATAAAGTTGCTTTATCTATATTAAATAATAATTTTGAATTAAAATAAAAATCTGTTTATTTAAAATGTTGCCATTTTTAGGTTACCTTTTTTTGTATACTTTCTGGAAGCCTTCCCATTTGGAACGTACATATGATTAAGCTTAAATTTTAAAATGATGTCTAGGTAGGCAGCTATCTGGAACAACTCTTGGCTAGTTCTCTTTGTTTGTCTGTTCATTTTAACTATACATCTGGCAATGCATTGGAGGAAGATCAAGAAATAAATCTAAGAAGGAGGAGATCTCAGTGTCAGAATGATCTCAGCTGTGGATAAACAAGAACTTTTAAAAGCTACAGACAGAATGAATAGAACACAGCACATAATCAGACAACAGTGGGATGTGCCAGTGTGAGAGAACCAGTGTTAGTCATATGTGAACTCAGCATCTGCTGCAAACACCCACAGACGCAGGATGTATCTACCACAACAGACGTGAACTCACACATAAACATGCACATTGCCACCATACATAATTCAGGTGAGTTTGAAGAAATAGTTTGTCAAAAAAGAAATTGGAATGCTCACACTTCTCTTTTCAATCTAATGAATGTGAAAGGAGATGTGAAGCTCTAAAAAGGACAGCAAAGCACCATGAAGTATTATAAAGGTCCATTTACCTTGTGTGCTATTTTCCAAGTCTTCTGAAGCCATGCAATAGCTTTGTTTGAGAAACAGAGAGAAAAATTGACCGCATGCATATTTATGGAGAATCAGTGGTGGTTGTTCTTTTTGAAAATTAGCACTTTGTATATGTCATTTTTCATTTTCGCTGTATGGAAAAGATTAGCGAGAAACATCCCTCAAAAGATCTCTTTTTTTGTGTTCCACAACAGAAAGTAAGTTAAGTAAAAACATGAGGGTGAGTAATGATGACCGAATTTTTATTACTGGATGAACTATTACTTGAAGTTGAAATATTGTTCACCATGGCACGGAATGAACATGTTTTGTTGCATTTGAATAAATGAACAGCAATATTCATAAACTGCCCATGTACAATCCTGACCACAAATTCTCACACACCCACACAAGCAAAATAGACAGCGCTGCTCGGGCGCCACTCTGTCACGCACCCTGTTGTTTTGAAATCATTTAGTGTCACTCAAATATTGATATGGAAATCAGCACTGAGTGATCTGACAGAGTGATGGAGAGACCTTAATTTCTCTCTCAGACTGTCTTTTCACCCGTACTCGCTACTCTACTCTCTACAGCCAATCTATGTTCCAGATGTCTGAGAAAATAAAACAGAACTTTTACCGGAACTGCACTATGGACAGATCGCAACTCTACAGCCTCTAATCAACTCAGTGAAAATAATAATAATAATAATAATTAACACTTTGCCAGAACTTTGGAAAATCCAATGATAGTTTCATCCTCAAAAGTGCTTTATCAACCCAGTAAACTGCTGACATGATTTTCTCTATGAGATTACTGGTAAACCTAGCAAATTAAATGTAATAGCCTTGTTTATTTTACTGTCTGTTATTATGAATCTCTTTCAGAAATTACATTACAAGAATAATGCTAAGCATATCTCTCTACGTATTCAAATTATACAAATTGTTATTATGCACTATTCATCAAATCAACACTTATGATTCTGCCCTCGTTCTTTCAACATCCATCTTTTGTAAGCATGCTTCTGTGGACACTGAGTGCATGTAAATGGTGTGGTGTTTGCTCCTGATAAGACCTGAAGCCTAAAGAGGAAGAGTTAAATATGCCAAACCACATGCTCTTGCAAAAATCGTAACCCAGGCAGCAGTCATACACACACACACACACATGCACGCACACACACACTCTGGCACATACTGACCTCTGAGTTTCTAGAATGCCAGTGATAAAGTCAAAAAAGAATGTGTCTCACAACTTAGCAATGAACTGTAGAACATGAAACACATGTCGTAAATAGGATACAGCTTTGAAGTTGGTCCAATGATGACAAAGGACAATAATGAGGGAAAAAAGGTCACTCTTGATATTATCTTGTACTGAAAAATAATGAACCTAACTAAAGAAATCATTTAACAGCTATTCATTTAAAGTTTTGTTTATTTAACAGTGTAATTTCTAAACTTTCTAGGTGTACTTAGTGGTTCCTAACCCTTTGCTATAGGGTGGTTACTTAGTGGTTGCTTACTGGCCTTAGTCAAACCCAGTGCCAAGTCTCTATGATATTCTGGTCTCTAGATATGTCCCAGGTCCTTCTAAGTCTATGATATTTTTAGTTTTATCATGGCCAAGCAAAAGTTGCAAGTCCAAATGCTTAGAAAAGTAATAAGCTTTCCATTGAATGTCACATGACCAAACCGGGAAAAAAGTTTGATTTCATCCGTTTGTCGGAGAAGGCGGTAACAGCAGTATGAACTGACTAACTGAGCTATAAAAAATGATCAGTGGGGTATTTTGACAGACACCATTCTCGGGACACCAGAGACTTGTATCTTGTAAAAGGGGCATTATAGTTCCTCTTTAAGACCAATAAAGTACCCGAAGCAAAATAATCCTAACTAAATTCTTCTGTTTAGCATCCTGAAGGCATCTTGATTTCATCTGAGGGTACACACAGAGTTTTTTTTTTTTTTTTCTTTGGGAAAAAATAACCATAAAAAGTCCAAAAATTAAGTGCCCCTATTATGCTATTTTAAAGGTTCCTAAATTTGGAGGTCTCCTACAACAGGTTCACATGCATAAAAGGTAAAAAAAAAAAAAAAAAACTTTCATTTTCTTAAAATATACATTGCACATCACCTCATTTCTCAAAGACTCTAAAACAACTTGTCCGAAGATTCCATCTCTCTAAATCCCTCCTTTCCGTGAGCATGCTCTGCTCTGATTGGTCAGATGGCCCAGTCTGTTGCGATTGGTCCACCTCTTACAACGTGTGTTGGAAAAGAAACAGTCAATACCATAACTGAATTTAAGCTCCGGAGGTTTCCTAAAGCTCAGCAATTGTACGCACTGTAAAGACAGTAAGAATGGCATCAGTTTTACAATATAAATTTGAGTGGAAGTCCGATGATGAAATATTGGAAGAATTAGTTATTCAACCAGAACCCCCATAGCATGGACGATTTGAGCATGACAAATTTTAAGAGATAAGTTTTTACTCAGTTTGTTGTACATTTTGAGATGTTGCAACTGTAATTCCTCTACATCAGCATTAACAAGTGTATTTCAATCAACAAACCGATTGTCAGAGATCGGCCAGGCTCCATCACCACCCAGTCACAGAGATCACTGTAACCAGAGTACTAATCACCCGCACCTGATCGTCATCTCCTCATCAACACAGCAGCATATAAGCACACACTTCACCCTGGTCTACTTATTTTCAGGTGTTGTTGCTCCGTCGTCTGTCCTGATCCTCTGTGTCTCCAGCGTCTCCCTGATCGTCTGTGCCTCCAGTGTCTTCATTCCCCAGATTCCTTCCATGCTCCACTCACGTCACCGAAGTTTGTGCTCAGCTGCTCACGTCCACGACTTCCTCAAATCACCTGCAATACAAAGAACTGTCAGTATTTCCATCCATTATTGCATTCCTGTTTTGACTGCTTTACTTACCTGCCTGTTTACTTTACCTGCTACATCCAATAAACTCTAATATTCATTTCTACATCGTTGTGAATCTGTTTCGTAACACCGATATGTATATTTCTAATTTATTGAAGTGCACTTGTGGTAACTGTATCATTAACTGTATCAATAACAGTGCATATGTTAGCTGAGCACTAATGTGAATGACTGATGTAACATCAAAGTTTGTAAAAACAAATCTTGCTTCAACCATTATCATTACTCAAAGTAGTAAGAAATGTCTGGTTTGGGTCAGCCAGAAAATCAGATATAAGAAGCCTGCAACAGACTGTTAGAACAGCTGAAAGGATAATTGCTGTGCACCTGCCCAACATTCAGGACTTGTACAACTCCATAGTGAAGGAATGGGCAGGTAACATCATCACATACCCCTCTCACCTCGGCCACAACTTGTTTAAACTTCTCCCCTCAGGCACATGTTACAGATCTCTGTGCACTAGAACATCTAGGCACAAATAGAATTTACTTTTGCAGTGCAGAAAACAGTGTCTTCTCGAAATATACACAACACAAAGCAGCTACAGTGTTTGAGGGCGGTCCAAAGTAGATGTTTGTGGGCAGCCAATAAAGACCATTAGGTGGGCATTATGCAAATTTGTTACATTGTTACAGAAGTAAGACTGGAATTTTTCTTTCTTTTGGGAGACTTGGCACTTTGATCTTTAAAACTTTGCTGACCTTTTACATTCACAAACCGCTATATTACACACTACATGAAAGGTAATATCTGAAAAAGCATAATAGGTGCACTTTAAATATATGCTCATGTTAAAAACAGTCTCAGGTCACAACTGTAACCCTGGTTCCCTGAGAAGGGGAACTAAAGACTTTGTCTTGGATTGACTCTATAGGGAATGCCCTTAGTGTGGCTGGTGTCTGAAGCAGGTGTGACAAACACTGGCTGAAGACAGTCTATGATATCACAAGTGCCTGTCTATAAGTATAAAAGGGCGCCTGTAATACACGTCAACTCTTTTGTATGAAGGAGATGTGCAGGCAGGCCCGAGGCATGGCAACAAGATGCAGTGTCTTGTTCCTCTTCTCAAGTACCCAAGGTTACATTCTTACCTGAGATTTTCCCTTTCGAAGTGGAACTCCAACACTGTGTGTCCTTGCCACTCCTCCAAGGGGAAGCCAACATCTTTACTCTACTCATGAAAGAAGTCAAACAAGAGCAGCACATAGTTTGCAGTTGTCCAGTAACTCTCTTCTCCCAGGCTCCAAAAACCCCAGAGAACTACAGAGGAACTTAGGTCCTACTTAAAGGCCCTAACTGCGGGAGGGCAGCTCAACCTTGCCTTAAGAGTAAAAGGCACTCTACCTAAGCCCTGCTATAGCTAGCGCTTCATCTTTTTCTTTTGGCACCAGACCATAGTATGTGACAGATAACAAGAAGGGACACCCATAGGCAAACTTCCTTTACTTGTTAGCATGTCAAATCAGGGCCATAGTAGAGCCTTCCAAACGGACGCTCTATCCCTACTTCAGGACCCAACAGTAGTTGGGGTGAGAGGTAAGCAAAGCAGTGGTAAATTATACAGCCCTACATAACTCCATCTACCTTGCATCAACCCTTAGGGCCATCCAAAGGGAAAAAAAGTCCCAGACAAGAGAAGGCAGGCTGCAGTTTGCCAATAGCTCTCAACCACCATACTCAACCCCAAGGAGTGCTGTAGGGGAGTTCATGCCCTACTTAAAAATGTTGGCTGTGAGAGAGCAGCTCAACCCTGACTTGAATAAAGGCTCTACTCCAGTGCTAACTATAGTATTGAACATGGGTCATATTAGAGCAGCCTATGAAGCACCCATCCAAAGGGGAGCATACATCCCTACTTCAAGATCCAACAGAAGTTAGAGAGGGAGGCAAACGAAGTAGAGGGAATTTATACTGCCCTACATAACTCCGTTCACCCTCCATCCACCCTTAAGGGTGTACTTAACAAGCATCCATTCACAGGGGAGCATAATTCTACTTTAGTCCCTAAGATAGGGGAGAATATAGCTCAACCCTGGAAAAGGATATTTACAGGATATCAGAGTGAAGCAAGAGTGTTGCCAGAGACAATCAACCTCCACCCACAGCCACTGACCAATGCCACTCTCACCTTGGGGGCAAATGACGGGGATAGGATGTTCTCAGACATATACCCATCCTACAGCCTATCACCCTCCAGCAGCACTGCTGAGCAAAGATTGGGTGGATATCATGGTGTACAGGGCCTCCCAGGCCTGACTTGCCTTTGCATATGACTTGACAAGAGCCGCAAGCTGGAGGCAGACTTAATTTGATAATATCTGCCTCTACTTTGCCCACCTATGAGCCTACGGTTCTGTGCTACTTCAGCAGGGGGCGGACTGTAAACACCTTTAAACTACTATTGGTCCATGGCGATTATGTAGTAGGTAGTTGTGTTCTGGGGCTTTGCCTTCTTTGACATGAAAAGTCAGAGTCAGGATGTTCTGTATACTGCTGGTCATGTATATTTCAACCTTTTTTTCCCTCTAAGTGAAGAATGAAAAAGAACTTTGCTGTGAGTATATCAGGCCCTTAACAGTATGCAATTTCAGACGCACCTAGTGCTCACTGTTTCATGTACAGAGGACCTGAACTGGAAGCAAAGTTTGTTGTGCATAACCCGAATGACACACCTTTTCTCAAAAACTTGATTTCAGGGAAAGGTGTTTGTTCTATCCCTACTAAAGATGTTTATAAACAGGTTTCCATAACACCACCCTCACCTTCCATTTGTCAGACAAACACTTAACTCCACCTCCAAACTTATACTATTGGTTAGGGCTGTGGCTGGCATTTTGGGCCACTAAAAAAAACTAGTCACAGTGTCTTTTGGAAGTCAACCTACCAATGGCTTACTTACAGTCTCTGCACATTAAACTTGGAGAAAAGAAAGGGTTTTAACATAGAAAATTACAGAAAACACTTTTAAATATGATTGAATGAAATTTTTTACAAAGAAGGAAAAAAGTGATGTGTGAAACACTGTGAGCTGTAATGATGTATGTCTCCCTCATGCTGAGAGTGTTCTGGCACAGAATGCTGAGTGAGCTTTTCTTCGAACAGTTCATGAACTCCTAGTGTGTGTGTGTGTGTGTGTGTGTGAGAGAGAGAGAGAGAGAGAGAGAGAGAACATTATCAGTTTTTGTACACTGTGTGCACTCAGCTAAAACTGTGTCCACTTTAAGTGTACCATATTGTCCTTCTATGAGTGTGTGAGTCCTCAAAAGGTGCCTGTTCTTGCTGTTCTTGTACACATCTGTGGGCACATCTTGCTACACGATAGTGTGTGTGTGTGCACCCTGAGGCCTGGCAGAGGAAGCTCTATTGTAGCCATCAGTGCTTGAGTAAACAGCACAGTGCGTTCTCTTTCACCTCTCACCAACAGCACCTTCCTTCTCTTCCTTATTCTCACCACACATCTCTCTCTCTCTCTCTCTCTCTCTCTCTCTCTATCAGCAGATTGGCTAAGCTCCCAAAGCTCATTGCATCTGAAATGCTTCTTTAGCTCAGTGTGCTTTTCACACACAGTTACAGCCTGGTGGATAATTACAAATATGCTTACAAGAATTTTACATTTTGTAAAGAAAAAAAAGAAAAATGTCAGTGTTTTGAGTGGTTGGCATTGCAATGCAGTTGTCAAAGGTGTTCTAGAGTGTTTTAAAGCATTGCTGTGGTGTTTTGGTGGTGGTTAGGGTGTTGCCAGGTAGAAGCAAAGGTGTTCTAAGTAGTTTTAGTGCATTGCTATGCTCATGCTGTGGTGTTTATGGTTGCTGTGATGTTCCTGGATGGTTGCTTCAGTGTTCTGTGTGGTTGTTACAGCATTGCTAGGAAGTTGCTAAGATGTTCAAAGTAGTTTTTAATGCATTGCTATGGTGTCTTGTGTGGTTGCTAGGAGGTTTTGGGTGGTTGCTAAGGCATTGCTAGGTAGCTGCTAAGATGTTCTAAGTATACTTTGCTATGGCATCTTGGGTGGTTGCTTGGAAGTTTTCGGTGATTGTTTGGGTATCGGAAGATATTTAATAATGAGTTCTAAGTGGTTTTTAAATGCTTGCTATGGTGATATTTGTGGTTGCTGTGTTGTTCTGGGTGGTTGCCACAGTGTTTTGTGTGGTTGCTAGGGCATTGCTAGAGGGTTGCTAAGATTTTTTAGCACACTACTGTGTATTTGCAATGGTGCTCTGGCTGGTTGCTATGATTGCAGGAGTGGTTGTTATGGTGACATGAGTGGTTGCTAGAGAGTTTTGTGTGGTTGCCAAGGAATTGCTAGAGGTTGCTTAGGTGTTCAAACCACGCAGTCTGTGGCATAATTCATGTCTTTAGCACAAACAGTAGTATGAGTTAAATATCTCAGATTATTACTATATTATTACATATTATTACTTCCAACATCTATATGAGTTCTTTACATCTTTATACTGTAATAACATGTAAACTCTCATATATCAGTAAACCAGTGACTAAATATACAAGCTTATATATGATGTAAACGTATAACTGTATACATAATTGTATATATATATAGCATTTTTATATATATATATATATATATATATATATATATATATATATATAGCAACAACAACTTGCGATATAGCAGTATTCAAAGCATCACAAACCTCTAGTCTTATTGTTAACATATTTTCTCTACTTAACAGTGCACACAAAGGCTTGTCGTGTGAAGTGTTACATAAATGTTTTGTAGGTATGTGTGTGTGTCTGCTTTTGTCCTGAACTCTTAAACTACCCCAGGACTATCTGCTATGCAAACAAACAGCAGTTGCACGGGACACAGCAATGCAGGCGCACTCTGATTGGATAACAACTTACATAATCAGGCTGCCACGGCGACGGCCCTGAGGAGGGAGGGGGAGGGTCCGGCAGCACATGCACATACACTCACACAAACCCATACGCATGCACGTATGCATGTTTGCTCTCCAAAAATCCGGTAAGTCAAGAATATTTGCAGACTGGTTAAACTGCTCTCAGGGACAAACCATGTGTGGCATGTAATTGTTGTACATATTATTAGGTCCAGTGATTTTCATTTTCATGTGACACTAATAGTACTGTTAAATACTGTTAAATCTGTGATCAAACATTCAGAAGAGTAAATATAAGGTTTCAAAACAGTAAGGGCCCTCTGCATGTCATACATGTTGTACAGAGAATGCATCATCACAATGTCACATCATGACACATCTCACACTAATTACTTGCTTATAATGAACTCTAACAACACACTCTCAGACTGTCACATGGTAAGTGAGACAAACCATAAGTGAAATGATCTCAATTATATCTTGCCTCTACAGCAATGAAATTGAGAACAAATGAACCATGCTTCTTATATGTTTCTCCTGAGAAATAAAGACACCAGTAAGATCATATGTGGCTCCTCTAGAGTTTCAGATCATATATATCGCAAAATGAACTCAAATATTTTTCATCAAATTCTAATAAGACCAAATCATCTGAGCTATATGGCTCTACTCATACTGTATATCAACAACAGACTGAGACAATCCAAGGAATTTTCCTTTATGTCTTTTAAGATTAAAAAGAGCAATAAAACTTGCTACTGGCTGTGAGTCAAGGGCTGATGTAACTCAAGCTTGTCTTTGTCCTTCATTTAATCCAAGGCCTCTGTCCCTCTTCACTCCCACCCCACTCTTCTCCATTCCTTGTTCATTGTCTCTTGAAGCAGTCTGTGGATGAGTCGTGTTTCCTGCTTGAGGAGGGAGGAGTTGAACTCCAACAGCAGTGGCAGGTGGTTTCATGCTGCTTTTGTGTTTGTGTTCTTTTCACAGAAGTCTGTCAGTTCATCCAGAAACAGAACCTCAAGAGGCTAGAGACAAAAATAAAGTTTTACCAGCATGAGCAATGTACCTTTTCTCACATTTCTTCTGACTCTCTAAAGTAAACTAATATAATCCCCCCTTAACCTCCTGCACAACTGATCACAGAACAGTTCAGCCAGAGGTTCTTAACCTTCGGGTTGCAAGAGATTTCTATCAACTGTGCCTATATATTTTATATATATACACACTACCAGTCAAAAGTTTGGAGACATTACTATTTTCAATGTTTTTGAACGAAGTCTCTTGTGCTCATTAAGGCTGCATTTGTTTCATAATAAATACAGAAAAAAACAATAATATTGTGAAATATTATTACAATTTAAAATTATGGTTTTCTATTTTAATATACTTTAAAATATAATTTATTTCTGTGATGCAAAGCTGAATTGTCAGCATCATTACTCCAGTCTTCAATGTCACATGATCCTTCAGAAATCATTGTAATATGCTGATTTATTAGTTTTTTTTTTTCTTTTTTTTGAAAGAAATTAATACTTTTATTCAGCACAGATGTGTTAAATTGATAAAAAAGTGATAGTAAAGATTTATATTATTAGAAAAGATTTATATTTTGAATAAATGCTGTTCTTTTTAACCATTTATTCATTAATGATTCCTGAAAAAAGTATCACAGGTCCCAAAAAAATATTAAGAAACACAACTGTTTTCAACATTGATAATAACGGAGTATTAAATCAGCATATTAGAATTATTTCTGAAAGATCATGTGACACTGAAGACTGGAGTAATGATACTGAAAATTCAGCTTTGCATCACAGAAATAAATTATATTCTAAAGTATATTAAAATAGAAAACCATCATTTTAAATTGTAATAATATTTCACAATATCTTTGTTTTTTCTCATATTTATTATGAAAGAAATGCAGCCTTAATGAGCATAAGAGACTTTGTTCAAAGATATTAAAAATAGTAATGTTTCCAAACTTTTGACTGGTATATATATATATATATATATATATATATATATATATATATATATATATGTTTTATAGCCATAGGCTAGATCTAAACATTAAACATGCAGCTTCTCTTATGATTAAACATTATGTGAAATGTACAACCCTAATGCTGTTGGGACTTTTTTTAAAATTTGAATAAAATGAAAACTAAAAGACTTACAAATCACATGAGCCAATATTTTATTCACAATAGAACATAGATAACATAACAAATGTCATTTCAAATTTGATGCCTGTTACAGGTTTCAAAAAAGTTGGCATGGGCCAACAAATGGCTGAAAAAGCAAGAAATTTAGAAAAGATTCAGCTGGGAGAACATCTACCAACTAATTAAGTTAACTGATATCAGGTCTGTAACATGATTAGCTATAAAAGGGATGTCTTAGAGAGGCAGAGTCTCTCAGAAGTAAAGATGGGCAGAGCTGTGAAAGAGTGAGTAAAAAGATTGTGGAGTACTTTAAAAACAATGTTCCTGTGATGAACAAGCCCTGTGGTGGTTTGCTGGAGGGAATTCTGAGCATACTCCGCCCATGGTAGGAACTGGCTCCAGCGGTCCTGGTTCCGGTGGCAGTACAACCTTGGGTACCTCCCGATTTCCTGGAACTTGCGCTCAGTCTGGCCATTGGTCTATGGATGGTATCCAGATGACAGGCTGACTGACACTCCTAGGAGCTTAAAGAAGGCTTGCCAAACTCGTGAGATGAACTGTGGTCCACGGTCGGAGACAATGTCTTCAGGAATGCTGAAATGACAGAATACATTGTGAAACAAGGCTTCGGCAGCTTCAAACATGGTAGGAAGGCCCTTGAGGGGTATGAGTTTACAAGCCTTGGAGAATCGGTCCACGATTACAAGCACACAGGTGAAGTTATTAGACGGTGGTAGGTCAGTCATGAAATCAATTCCCAGATGTGTCCATGGTCGACGAGGTTTCGGTGATCCGTGATGACTTCAAATTGATGTCGTGCTCCCTCCATCCAGTGTCTCCATTCCTCCAGTGCTAACTTGATGGCAAGAAGCTCACAGTTCCCGATGTCATAATTTTGCTCCGCCGGGGATAGCTTTTTGGAGTAGAAGGCACATGGATGGAGTTGTGATGGATCACCCTGCCGCTGGACAGGCCATACGGCATAACCTGATACTCATAGTGTCCAGATGGTGTGATGAAGGCAGTTTTCCACTCATCCCCCCGGCGGATACGAATGAGGTTATATACACTCCGCAGGTCCAGCTTGGAGAAGATGCGAGCTCCCCGTAGCTGCTCCAGAGCCGCCGGGACCAAAGGAAGGGGATAACTAAACTTTACCGTCTGGGAGTTCAGGTGACGGTAATCGATGCACGGCCTCAAGCCTCTGTCCTTCTTGGCCACGTAGAAGAAGCTTGAAGCGGATGAAGCATTGCTTTAGTGCCTCTTGGATGTACTCCTCCATGGCCTTCTGCTCCGGGATGGACAATGGGTAAACTCTACCCTTGGGTAGACAGTTCTTGAAACAGTTCTTGAAACATTCGTCACTCCATTTGAGGATCTCACCCGTGTTCCATTGAATGTCAGGCTGGTGTTGTGTAAGCCAGGGGCGTCCCAGGAAGATGTCTGCGGTGGACCCTTCCAGCACCATGAATGTGATCTCCTCCTCATGAAGGGCCGAATGTGACCACGGCCCAGTGGTTTTCCCTGGATAGTTTGAATGTGGAGATCTTGTTGGCAGCGTTTGCGACGCACATTCAGTTTCTGGAGAATCTGGTTGCTGATGAAGTTCTCTGCAGAGCCAGAGTCGATGAGGGCTTGCGCTGAAACACAGACGTGATAGTTAAGGATATGTACAGTGGTTCTGGTGAGCGGTGCAATGCGAGCGGGCAATTGGATTGTACTCACCGCTGGGCGTGGTGGTCGGATGGGACAGGCAGTGATGACATGGTCCTCTCCCCCACAATACAGGCAGAGATGTTGCTGAATTCTTCTCTGATGCTCTGCATGAGTCAGGTGATAGGAATTGACCTGTATTGATTCGGGTGCTGGAACGGCGACAGATGGTGTGGCGGGCAGAGGATTGGCAGTGGGTGTATGGAGAGTACATGCTGAATAGCGCTGGGCAACTCAGATGTCGGATGACGACAGGAGTGGAGATACGGGAACTTAGGTGGGTAGCGGGTAAGGAGTCCAGGTAAGTGAGATGAGACCAGACAGTGAAGTGAAGGGAGTGAGAGTCTTTATAGAGTCCTTGATGAAGCGGTGCAGGTGATCAGTACTCGGGAGACTGTGAGTGAATTGGTGGAGCGTGGTGATCCGGTGACGATGCGTAGGTGTTGGTGGGTGTTTGCTGTGACTCTGTGACAATAGGCTTGTGCGTTTTTTTTTTTTTTTTTTTAAGTGCTTTTGCCTACATTTTTGGAAAACTCCAAAAACATACCTATACCTAAAATTCAGTGCAGTTTCCAGCTGAAATGAACACTAATGGCAGTAAACAACTTTTATTCTTTGTGATTACAGGGGCAGAATTATCAATTAATAAAGACTATTTTTGCATGGTTCCTTGCACAATAGTACAGTAGTCAACATTTGAAGTGGATCAAAACCTTTCATCAAAGTTGTCCTAAAACCTTCTTCTTAGGACAACTTAATTCTTAGGACAACTCTGATTAACTTTTTTGATCCACTTCAAATGTTGACTACTATATTTTATTATGACCTCAAGACACTTTTATCATAGTGCATTATTTGTAAACTCATTTTGATTTTTGCATCACATAACCAGTTTTTTTTTCTGACATAGTAAACTTGCTCAGTAGCTCACCTGGTACAGCATTGCACTTGCAATGCAGAACACTCTGGTATGAATTCCGGGTTACACTTTATTTCGATAGTCCACTTTAGACATTCTCCTAATTCTCATTAGAGTATTATTAGACTGTTAGGTTAGGGTAAGGGTTAGAATAAGTTGAAATGTAGTCGCAAGGTTACTTATCTGTAGAATGTCTGTTGGGGGAGTATCAAAATAAAGTGTTGCCAGATATTAAGCAGACAGTCTACTAATACTCTAATGACTGGTAGTTGACATGTAGTTGCAAAGTTGCTTATAGTTAGTAGAATGTCTAAAGTGGATATTAAGTAATAAAGTGTTAGTGATTTCCGTGAAACACAAGTCCCGACACTCAATAAAAGATCCCAAGGACTTACAGAACTCAGCTAAAATGACAGACTTGCTTCAGCAATTGCATTTTTTTTTTTTTTTTTTTTTTTACAAATTGTTACAAATTATTGTGTTGGTCCCCTTGATCATCAATAAATCAATCTAAAAAACAATATGAATTAATCTATTTTCTACAATATTTTATGTGTGCATTTCAGTATTTTCGGAATTATTACAATTCTTAAACATTAACCTGGCAACATGCTAGTGTAGACTCTACTGGATTCAATTGTTAGTTATGTCTTCTGTAACTGTTACTTAAGGAGTGTTATTTCTGTCAAGTCTATATCTTTGCAACATACTAACATCAGACTCTTTTAAAAAGAGGCTGCTTATGAAAGAGTAGACAACAAGGCAGCACACTAGGTTTTGGAACAGAGCTTTAGTGTCCTCTTCTCTACTCTCTCATGCATTTTAGCCACACTCAATTTTATTCACTATGGCTATTTTGAAATCGATCTTACACCCTTGTGTTATAAGCAGCACATAACTGTGACTTGTTCTTATTATACTTTGGACATGCCAGTGTTGATATTCTTGGGAAAGCCAGTTGTCGGCCACCTACACAAAGTAAGTTTTTCATGGGATACATGAACTAATCTAACACTAGAAGAGGCACAGGGTGGTTTCTAATTTTTTTTTTTTTTCTACATTGAAATTAAAGGAATAGTGCATTCGGTCATCATACTTACCCTCATGTTCCCATGCTATAAGACCTTCTTTCTTCCTCGGAACACAAACGTGTTTTAACAGCCATGCTATGCAAACTAATGCAATCTGCTAAACATCTTTTGTGTTTCATGGTAGAAAGAAAGTCATACAGGTTTTAAAAGAAATGAGGGCAAATAAACAATGACAGATTTTTAATTTTAGGGAGGACTATTACTTTAAATATGCTTTCATTCCAGGGGGATCATCATATGTCTTATCTTCACCTCATTCACATATGTTTTTATTTTTCTAACCCACTATGGGACTAATTATAAAATCACAGCTAGAAAAATTTAATGACTTTATATTTACATATATTTAAGACAAAAATCATTTTCCAAAATGAGTTTTCTACATCTGATCTTTGACCTTTTTTTAGGGTTACGTCATTCATAACTGACATTGTCCTATTAGGTTTTTTTTTTTTAAACTTAGAAAACACATTTGTACAATGATATATATATATTTTTTAAATGTGAATTTATATGTATTTCCTAGTTTAAAATGAACTCACAATGGAGCCTTGACAGCATGTGACCTAACATGCGCTAATGTCTCCTTCACATCCTTGTTGCCAAAAATGTCAAGCACATAGGATATAGATTTTAATTTTATTGGCTGAAGGGGATGTCATATGATAATACTAAAATGTAATTTTTTTTGGTTGAATATTATTATTGTATTTTAAATGCAATTTTTTTCTGCGTCATTTATAAATAACGATACACAATAGAGGGCTAATTGACTTTAATATCCCTAGTTCCAAATATATTCTTAAGTCAACAAAGCAAGGAACGTATACATCAAAAAAGAAAAGAAAAGTGAAATGCCCTAACCTGTGGCTTCATGTACAATGTGATTCTACTTGTTATTCGCAATGCATTTGTAATGACTCACAACGGGAGAGGCGTAACAGTGAAATTCACCATCCCGTCATTAGCAGTAATTATTCTGAGCTTCTTGCTGACTGAGGCTGAGAATAGCGAAGCCCAGCCAAGCAGCGTGGCTTGGGCAGGTCAGCGTGGCATATGTCACTGGGCGGCTCCAATTTGAGGTGGAGCTTTTGTCACATACGATTAAAGCTGTGGAGGCTGCAGTCAGACATGATATTTTTGTTTTTACAGATGACTTGACAGTGTCTTTCCTATGAGTGAATTTTTCGTAAAGGAATATTCTAGGTAAAGTACAAGTTGGGTTCTATAGCGGGAAAAAAAAGGTCACTCTCATGCCAGAAATGTACTGTAGACAAGTACACAAACTCAAATGGTATCACTGTAAAAAATGATTTTATGGTGAAGTAAATACTACAAAAAAACAAAAAACAAATGTAATTTTTACATGAAAAAGTTAGTTCAGGCAAGAATTTAAAAAACTAAGTAAATATTAGTACTCAATTTAAGCTTGTAGAAATTAAAGCGTAAATATCAACATTATAAAATTAAGTAAATCTACTCAACTTTTCAGATATTGGTGTTCCCATCATGCACTGGGCCTTGAATAATTAATGAGTTCCAGCTGTATTTACTCTGTTTTATCATTGCTTTTGTGGTTATGTTTAGTAACTTGCCATTTTGTGACATTTGGAGTTTTATACTCAAAATGGCACATACACACACAAAAACGATCCATCGAATGTTACCGTCATTGTGTATTGTGTACCAAGTATTGAGGTCTCAGTGTTCAGGTGCCACGTCACTTCTAGTATGTAAATATGGTGTCTACACAATATGTATTGTATTATTTACTTAGATGTTTCTAAGTAAAGCATACACTTTAAAAGCATGGTTTAATTCAGTGTTATATTGTTTGAGTAAAATGTATTGCAAAAGAAACTTCAACAAGTAGAAATTACTCAACTTTTTACTGGCCAAGTTAAAATGACTTATTTTCTTTGTTAATTTTACTTAACTTAGTTAAGTAGAGTTACTTAATTCCATATTTGAAATTTACTTAAAAAATATGCATGCAAAAACTTGCAAAGAAAAATTAAGTACGTAAACATGCAGCCCTATTGCACATAGTTAACTTGTAGACCTGCTCTGGTTCAGAAAGAGAGGGGAAGTAGAATTATTATTTAGGCAGCTAATTATAAACATGTCGACAGTTTAACTAGCTCAGCAATATTCTGACAGTTGTGGAACTGAAAGAGAAAATTACCATAGAAGAAGACAGTTTACATTAATGCCAATGCAGCAATGTTGAGAATGTGAACTGTGGCCTGACACATTACGCACAATGACACATGAAATCAAGCTTGTGTAACTATAAGTATTTCATGTTTTATGCTCTTAAAGTGGAAGCTTATGGGGCATAATAATATAATAGTAGAAGTTCCATAGATGTCATTTGTATGCACATTTGTGTCAGTGTGTGTGTGTCAGTGTGTGTGTGTTTTTTAACCCTTAAATGCATACCTCGGGTCATGCTCATTCATTTTTTAAAGTTAGACATCAACCTTCTTAGTATTCCTCAATCAATTCATTATAAACAATATAACAAGAAAAAAAATCATAAAATTATAAACGAATGCCTGTTTTCCCATTTATTTTTTGTAAAAAATTGTATAGGGTCGCTAACGACCCGAGGTGTGTATCAGTGCACATATATTTTTCTCTGCACAACAATACTTAAATCTTTTATGATGGAATAAGTGCAATTCACCTTTATTCCACAAGGTGGCAATGTCTGATACACAGTGATGAAGTGACGTTTCACTCATAGTTACTGCAGGCAGAAAACAAAAGAAAAGGAAGTATCATAAGCAAAACTTGAAATGGCTCAGCGATTTACTGCAGAACAAGTACTAAACGCAATCAAATATTAAGGTCCAATCCCAATTCTATTTTATACCCCTTTGCCTACCCCTTTGCCCTTCCCCTTGCCCCTTGAAACAGAGTGGCAAGGTGTAGGGGTGAAAATATTCCCCTAAGAAATGGGACACTACTACTACACCATTACACACGTCATCATACCTAGTTTCTTTTATTAGTGTCCTGTAACATTTAACCAGTATGAACAGCAATGAAGTGCGCATATCAACAGAAATCAGGTTAAACAGATTACTCACTCCCAACGTTGTTTTGCGCTGTATTTTAGACGGCGCTCGATTTCAGTTCGAAAATGTATGAGCCTTCGAGTTTCTCGAGACTGGTGAAGCCGCTTTTCCATCGGGCCAAGCTGTTTGTTTAACCGTTCCATTCTGTGCCGAGCCGGCCGGTACGTCCGGTTTCGTTTTCTACTGTGGTGCTGCTAAAACGGACCTCTTTCCAAAGCAATACAAACGAGTCAGTTGTTGCCTTGGTAACGCAAGAGTTTACATACGATACGAGATGTAAATAGCTATGAAGGATGACCAGATATTTCTTTTAACTGTATTACTCATTTGTGTTCACATCATTCAAATAGCGCGTTTAGCAAGCTATGGAGAAACTGGCAGCCAGGTAACACATAAATGATCGATCCTGAGTGGAAATATTACTACCATGATCACTACACGCATTCTAGCAGCACAGTTGTCGGTGTATGCAGGGAAATTTCTCATACCCCTTCGTTCAAAGTGTGGTCCTGAAAAATCTTCGTTTGAAGGGCTATCTGGCCCTTCCCCTTACCCCTACCACTCCAGCCAAAAGAGAATCGAGACACCCCAACCCCTTCACGTGACCGCGCAAAACGAAAGGGGAAGGGGGAAGGGGTAGAATTGGGATTGGGCCTAACTGTCTCTTGATGGTGGATCTGGTGAAGAAGCTGTCAGCGATCAAAATATTGATTTTAAAAATGATACTTTTGATAATATGTTTGAGATTGTGAATGGGCTCATATTTGCCATCTCAAACATATTCTCAAAACTATCATTGGCTGAATGTACTGGGAAATGAGCTCTGATGAAGTGATGATGGTATGAAACATCTGCTCAAACTGAACCCTTCCAAGCTCTAAAAGGAAACAAAATATGCTTTATTTTATTCTTTTGTAATTGTTACTCTAATATAATATAAGGAGAGTTTTATATTATCGCGACAGGTAGACATCCATCCGTGTTAGATATAGATCTGGGTCACTAAAGACCTGAATATGTAAGAATGATTGGCGAAACATTCATGCATTTAAGGGTTAATTGATGTTTTCAAATGAGCTTAACTTGTGTTAACTTTAAATATTCCTTTAGATTAATCCTCTGAGTTAATTGTTAAAGTAGTTCCCTTTCGAAAGGAAAACGCTCCGTTCCTGCTTGGCCCTCTTCTCGAGGGAAGGGGCGTCTACATCTGCGCCTGGTGGGTCTGGCCCCGCTCGTGCTGAGGCAGAGTGGCGGCTGCATTCATGGGGTTCGCAGATGTAGCTCGCCGCGGAGTTTGAGAGAGGCGTTACAGTCTCTTGGCCTCCTGCGGCGGCTGGCGGAGATGAGATCCTGATCATCAGATCCAGGAGCGAGTGTTCTTCTGGCAGCTAGCCCCCGAGAGCAGGAGATGGCGGTGGAGGAAGAAGCGAGTGAGACTGCTTCTTTCTCCAGGCCTCCTTGCCCAGCGTATGCTGAGTTACTGGAGGTTATGGAGCGCGCTGCGGGCAGACTGCAGCTGCCGCGGGTGCGCAAGAGGAAAGAAATCGTACGCGGAAGGCTTGACGAACGGTTTCTTTCTGACCATAACCCCTTAACTCCGGTGAGCCTTCCATTCCTTCCGGACCTCCACGTAGAGATCAAGAAGGCATGGAAGAGCCCGTACTCTGCGAGAATACATCCACATCAGTGGGGAAATTTCGCTGATGTGGAGGGATTACGCAAGCACAGGTATGTGTCGATGCCGCCTATTGATGAGACGTTTGCAAACTATCTTGTCACTGGCAGTGCACCGACACTAAAAGCTCCGTTCCTGCCGTCTAGATCCCTAAAGATGACATCTCATCTGAACAGCAGGGCATACGCTGCTGCAGGTCAGGCTGGTGTGGCTTTGCACTCTATGGCGGTGTTGCAAGCTTACCAAGTGGATCTGGATCAGGGGCAGGGGCAGGGTTTGTCCCCTGATGCGGTAGCTGAGCTGCGCCGCACTACAGATCTCGCTTTCCGGGCCACCAAGCAGACGGCCGCCTCAATTGGTCGATCGATGGCAGCCATGGTGGCCACGGAGAGGCATCTGTGGTTGAACATGGCGGACATCGGGGAGAAAGAGAAGGGCTTTCTCCTCAATGCCCCTGTCTCACCTTCTGAACTTTTCGGTGGCTCCGTTGAGATGGTCGTTGGAAAGTTCAGAGAGGCAAGGGCGCACTCAGAAGCTTATAAGAACTGTATACCGCTCAGATCCAATTCTGGGCCCAGACAGCCGGGAGGCCCTGGCCTGTCTCGAGTCGATGCTCAGAGACAGGGCCAGCGATCCAGTGTCGCTGCTCGAGCGCCTCCTCCACCTCGGAGTAAGTCGCAAAAGCGGCGGGATACGAGGAAGAGGAAGCAAGACTTGAGGGAGGTGATCGAGCACAGGTGCCAGCAGTGCCAGTAATCGATCTCCTCTCTGGCAGGGGTATACTATATCTATCCCCACCCCTCTTCCTCAGCCTCCCGGGAGTTTTTAACCAACTGTGCATGTTCAGGAGACACCTTTGAACAGTCAGGCTGACCGCTGGGCCCATGATAAGTTTTTCTCTGACGGCCCGCCTTCTGGCTTGATAGTGAAAGGGTTCTTTGGCCTTAAACCTGGATTCTATCCTTTCATCAAATTCAGAAGGAAGAGTCCTTGGTCTTCGAGCCGTGGGAAGGTAAGACAAGGTCCGATTTATTATTTAAATGTTTGACCTTGTTTTGTTCCTGTGTATATAATATTTTCCTGAGCATGTAACAGTAAAATATGTTACAGGGTTTTTGGGCAAAACTGAAATGGTTTTCAAGATGACTGAGCAGGCCACAAAATGGCTGCTGTTCAGTCTCCTTTGAGCTTCTCAGCTATTTTTCAGTATAGTCTGAGTTGGCACTCACTACTTCAGTTTACATGTATCGGCGGCCTTTACCGGCCGCCTGACATTACTGCTTGTGAACTTTACTTTCTTTCTCTTTCCATGAGATTTGGAAGCAAATAACAGGCTTTATTAGGTTGTTTGGTGCCTGTTGTTGTATCTAGGTCCATAGCTTAGAGGCCAGGCTAGAGCTAGGTTTATTGCGTTATTTGTATAAATAACCCCTTATATATACTACCCCTGTCTGGATATATAGTTCCTAGTTCTGGCCTCCTCCTGAGGGAGTTGTTAGGCCGTATGCCCATTATCCCCTTGCTATGTAGGTGCAATTGTTGAGTTTAACAGCTAGGTTGTAGACTGTTTTTAGACTTCCTGTTGCTGTTATCTCAGGTGGTAGGCCCTTATCTTTGCGTAGATAAGTTATGCAGTTGTGCTAGGCCCCACTTTCTAGAACTTTTAAGGAAATGCTGAGCTACTTGTTTTCTTGAATCAAGTTTGAGTTGACGTTGCTAGTATTAGCTTCCGTCCTCTATGGCTCTGTACAGATTTGAGAATCTGTATGAAGAAAATTATTTTCCTCTTTGAAAATAGCATATATATCAAAGCGTTGGGTTTGCTTTGGAGTTCTAGACTTTTGCCCTACATTGTATGTGAGCTTACTTATGCTGCCACAGGTTAGCACCTGTTCTCATGATAGCAGGCTTTTCCATGTAGCCACTATTGGAGACATTGGTGACCTAATATTCCCCATTAGTAGGTTTATTGGTGTTACTGAGTGCATCACCTGTTGGATTGCATACTCAGGGTAGTAGTACCACTTTTTGAGGAAAGATGGTTGCTATTAGCTCCCCTTTTGTGATCTTTTAACGGCTATATCGCATATAACTTAGATTGTAGGCCTGTTCATCTAGCCTCCTTCTAGTTAGCATTTGTTATCTACATGCTGTTAATTGATCAGTGTTTGCTCACATATCTACACTGCCACAGGCTTTGCCACGTGTTTTTTTGAGGTGTAGGCCTTATGGGCCTTCCTTAGACCGTGTTGGCTTTGTTTGGTTCCCTTTAGCCTCCTTATGTTAGGGTACATTGCCTTTTGGAATGTGTAGCCTAGCTCAGGTTGTAGTTAGCTTCCCATAGCTTATTTGGGTTTAAACTGGTTCCCTGTCGCTTGGTCCCCCTAAATTCACGAGCTGAAGCCACGTGTCATTGAAATGGTAGGCCCCTTCAGGCCTCCTTTTTAGTTCACATGTTGGCACAGTTGTGTTTTTATTCTGCAAATGGGCTGAACGCCACTTGTCGCTGAGATTGTAGGCCCCATAAGGCCTCCTTTTTAGTTGACTTGTTGGCAGGATGCTTTGGAAACCTTACCACCTTAGCGGCCACGCCCCACCTTGACGGATAGGCCCTAATCAGGCCTGTTCACGTTGGGTGGTAGCATTCTATGTATTTCTTCTGAGGAAGTTTCAATACCAAATACATGGCCTTTGGGTGGTCTGGTTATGGCAGCCACTTGCTGATGCCATATGTTTACTAAGGTAGGCCTCCTTTCGGCCTCTGGTGTAGCATGTGGAGTTCAGCTGTGTACTCTTCTCGCTGTGAGAGTTTATGGTGTTTTTTCCGAGTACTTTTTTGAGTGGCTAGCCCCTCAGGGTGTATGCTGTGGTGAAACCTTACTGAGGTTTGGTTTAAACTGCATCCGTCTCCTTGAGTCTGATCTTTACTCTAGCTGAGCTAATAGCCACCTAGCCTTTAAGGTGGATCTATTACATGCTCCTAGAAATGGCCACTGGACTCATGCCATATGTCTAAAGAGGTTGCTAGGCCCTATGGGCCACCTTTTGAACATATTGGTATATGTCTGTGTATATTTCTCTCCGAGAAATTTATATATACACTTCCGGTTGGCCAGAGGCCCAGATGACAAGTTTAACCTCCTTTGGTTCGGTTATTTATCGTTCTTGGTGCCTAAAACACTGCCACGAGCTGATGCCACGTGTCTGTTGAGGTCAGAGGCCTGGTTAGGCCTTCTTTGATGCATGTTGGCGTACGTTGTACTCCTCTTGCATTTAAGAGTAAAAGGTGCTTTTACTGAGTACACTGCTCGTTGGATTGTGTTAGGTGGATTGTCATGCGGGCATTTTTGCAGCCTCTTCATGCTGCTATTGAAGTTGCCTGTCTGCCCCAAACGGCAAGACAGATACTCAGAGTGGCCCCTCAAGGCCACTTTCTGAGTACACTTCTGTTTCACTTATAGCTACTATCATGCTGTAGGCCCCTCTTCGGCCTCCATGATTATGTGCCCATTGCATGATCTACCTGTTAGGTAAGCTATGTACTTCCCTTTTTGGGTTATGTACGTAATAGTGCTTAGCTCCCTAAGCTGATCATGGTGGTAGGCCTTAATCAGGCCTCCTCCTAAGATTCAGCCCTAGGCTGGTTTATGCTCTCCTGTATGAACAGGTGTTTAGCGCACAGCCTCCTCAGTGCGTTAATTAAGCACTGAGTAGATCCTAGGTTGAGCGGATTATACTCCCCTCGATATGAGGGTTCATAGCACTCAGCTGAGTTCTGTTCTCCGGGATGCCCGTCTCTACGCATGGGTTTGAGCTGCTCCTGCCTTTCTGCAGTCACTCTTACCTGCTCTCCTCTTTGAGGAATGCGTTTTGGAGATTCTGTATTCAGACAGGACTGGCCAAGACTAAGCTTGTCCTATGACAGGCCAGGTCGGCCTCCCTGGTGGCATTAGGGGTGACTTTGTTCCCCTCTAGTGACTGGCCGGGGTTCCTTTCGGTTCCCTGACCACATTCCCTTAAAGGGACCACTTTATCTGCAGAAAAGTTGGTCTCAGATGCCTCTTGCGGTCTTGGTAGGCCTTTTCTCTCTGGAAGGCCTTCTGTAGGCTCAACTTGGGCTGTTGGCCATAGGGAATAGGCTGTCACTGACAGCCTGGTGTGACCCGAGGGGGAGTTGCTACGCAGTTTCTACGAAAGCTGCTTTTCTTGTCTCAGCCATTTCTTTGGCATGCATTCTCCTCAAGCATGGCGGCGTGGGTATATCGTTCCCCATTGCGTATTCAACTCAGAGCGGGTTCCCTTTCGAAAGGGAACGTCTCAGGTTACATATGTAACCATAGTTCCCTGAGAACCAGGGAACGAGACTTTGCGTTTCCTTGCCATGCTTCGGGCTGCCTGCGGAACAGTCCCTCAAGACGATGGATACTGACTGCTTCCCTAGGCGCTCCTTTTATACTTCCGGGTCGCGCCATATGACATCATAGGCTGTCGCCGGCCAATGAGGATTGGAGGTTTTGGATAGTTGGTTTTCGAACACCGAGTCACGTGTAACGTTCCCCATTGCGTATTCAATCCAGAGTCTCGTTCCCTGGTTCTCAGGGAACTATGGTTACATACGTAACCTGAGACAATTTGCATTTACTGAAAGAAATCATAAGGGACAATGGGTCTCATTCACTAATAACTGCATTGATTATTTTGTATTTATTATTCACTGGAGAACTTATCACGAAAAATGTCTGCCTAATTCTCAACACATGCATATGCACATGGATTTGTTCTTAACCTCATTCCATTTAAATGAATTTGGAGTATTCTAAATGAACGAGGTTAGTCATTTGCATGAAACATGCCCAAACCATGTCCATATAAAGGCTTTCCACACAACATTTCAGCTTTTTGTTACTCTCAGCAATCATATGCTGCTTTCTAAAGACATGCTCTAGATCTTTGAGCAATGCCAAGTGTTCCATTCTCAAATTAATTTCCGATTTCAGCTGTTCTTACATTTCTTTTTCAGGTTCAAGCTGAATTAATTGCAGTTTAACACAACATTTTTAGACTCTAGAACAAATCGAAACAAGAATGTTGAGGAATATCAGTACAGTGCTGCTGTGCAAACACTGAAAAAATATTTTGAAATATTTATCAGTGCAGGGAATCTATTGGTTTATTTCATTCTAATTATGTTAACAGTGTAAGTGTGACATCTAAAAGATGCTTCATTGATTTGTGAAAGTATGGAAATGCATAGGGATGAGTGTTTGTGTGTGTGTAAAGGTCAGCAGTCATTGTTGTTTTCAAACTCCCTTTGAGCGTCAAACACCCCTCCCCCACCATGAGTGTCCACAGAGAGACACAAAGGAGAACAGAAAGAGAGAGAGAGAGAGAGTATGTGCGAAATGTGAGAGCCATTCAGAGAAAGTGTGAAACATTTGTGAATTTGTGGTCCTGAAAACAAACTGAGAGCATTTTATTTTTGAAAATATAGCCATATTTCATTGGATTCAACAACAAACACAAAAGAGCATAGATGATTTGCAGAATCATTAGTGAACTTTGCTAATGTGCTATAGTGTTCAGACTTTCAACTGGTGGTTGATAAACAGACTAAAAAATCCCATAAGCCAATTAAACAAACACAGTATCATGGAGACCTGGGGGTGGACTGTTTTGATTTGGGCCAGTATAAGCAATGACCTGACAACTACCCACAATGCTCAAGCAATAGGGGTGTAACAATATATCGTGTCACAATATATCGCAATACAAAAATGCATCGTATATATAAAATATCGTAAAATATCGTATCGTGGATAGTGATAATATGTGTTATGTATAGTTCACCCAAAATTAAAATTACTTTGTGAGAAAATATTCAAGTTTACAGAGTTTTAGTGTCAGTACTACATTAAATGTTGAATATAATGTATAATAATGCAATGGGGGAACATATGTGGATCCTGATAATGCCAAATGTCTTATGTTAAATAAATGTGGCATACATTATTTAAACATATCTAGTCAGTGACAGAGTGCAAACATATTCATCTAAAATAAATCTGTGTTTCAGCATTAGAATCATGAATATTTTTATTCTGGTGTCACCATTGTCCTGTACATTGGGTTTCCAGAACCAAGTCCAAGCCTATTCATTTCCAACCCCAATGTAATACCAAATTTAGCTATTTAATCAACAGTACAATTTTTGTACTGAAGTATTGCAATAATATCATATCGTGAGTTCAGTATCGTGATATGTCTCGAATCGTGATATGAGGGTATCATTACACCCCTACCTAGCAAGCACATAGCAATGCCCCGACAGTCACCTACTGGCAAGTTTTGATTTGTCTTTTTTTTTAAATAAAAGTTTAAAAAAAATATATATAAAAAATATAATATATATACAGACGTGGATAAAATTGTTGGTACCCTTGATAAATATGATCAAAGATGACTGTACAAATAAATCTGCATTGTTTATCCTTTTTAACATATATATATATATATATATATATATATATATATATATATATATATATATATATATATATATTACTAACATATATATTATGTTAATACTACACACTTTAATGATTAGTTATGAAACATAAGAAGTCAGCATTAATTTATGCAATTTATTATCTCTCTTGCTTATGACATCTGTGCTATTTTCATACAAAATTCTCTCAACTCTTTTACTCATTGCCATTATAAAATTAGAAGTACAGGGGGAAAAAAACAGAAGATATTTCATCCTCCAGGAATGTGGCCACGTGTTTGAGTTTTTTAGTCAGTGATTAAGCAGATATGTATCTGATATAAATATTGTCATCTCATCACAAATTTAATTTAAATTAAATTTAGAGCAAATGGAAACTTTAGCTGAAGGCTAAAGTTCTGAGAAATAGACCTCAGTAATCTGTTCACTCTCAAAAAAGAGCTAAACTGTGCTCTGAACATACTTGAAATAAGTAACATTGCAGATGATTATAGTATTTGTTTGCAGAGAGTATATCTCTATAGAATAAATCTTTTTTTTCCCTTTTTTTTTTTTACAACATTTTTTGCAAACCTCATTGAGTTTTTTTTTTTGTTTTTTTTTTTAATGGTTTTTAACTAAAATGAAAAACAAACTTAATTTAATATATATTCTTTGAAAACAAGTCTATTTATGATCCTGTTTTTGGAAAGTGACTTTTGTGTAGTGAAGATCAATGATTTGAGCTGTGTTCCATATGTCAGCAACTGTTTGTTTCTATTTTTTTTTTTTTTTTTTTTGTAATATCTCCTGAGGAAACATTTGAAGAAAATGTAGCTCCAAAAACTAAAAAAGCAACCTGTGAGCAATAACATTTCTAATCACTTCTCTCTGCGCTATATCTTGCATCCTGTCATTAGTGAAAACAATTTTCTCACCAGAAAACCCTAGCGAAAAAACTTATACCAAAATATTTTTAAAATACATTTATTTTATGCTATATATGCTACAAATCCGTTAACATATACTGAAATATCGCTTGAGACTTTGCTGATATAAATATTATAATTCAACTTTATTTGAAGCACTTCTTTATTGCACAATGCACAAAATATTAAGCCTAAAACAGTTTTAATATCACTATTAGTAAGGATAGTATGATCACTAATATATTTAAAGTGCACCGAAAGTATACTTGCAATAGTTCCATTTTAGCACAATCCAGTATACTTAAGTAAATGTTTAGTTGGATGTCATCACTACTTCTGGATAACTAAAGTGCATTAAGTACAAAATTAGTTGTTCCAATTTAGCAGATTTTAAGTATATCAATTTAGAATACCAAAAGCACAATTGCAGGGTATTTATATTGCAGGGTATTTATATTAAGTACATACATATGTAAATGTATTTGTAGTATACTTACAAAATATTTAAAGCATTAAAAAAATGTATTTCACATACACTTTGGTATATTTATTTTTCACTAGGGAAGGCTGTCAGTTTTTTTATCAGTATTTTAATTTTCTTTGGCTTATAAATCATTTTAAGTGTTACAACTCAAAATCACTAAGTACAAAACTTAGGCTGTGGGCAATACCCATAAGCCCCTTCACTTGAATAATTTAATTATGTATGCTCAGTCAAAAGATGATAACTTAGGGGGCCATTTAATAGTCATTAAGAATTCATAGAGGCTTTAGCTCTTTTCAATTTTATTTATAGTTGTTTTGAGTGGTCACATTACTGTGATACTGTTCCTTTCCGAAAATTCAGTTCTAAGCATTTACATAGACTCAAATGACGGTATGTTATATTGCAGAAATGGAGTTTTATGTGCATTCATGGGGATAATCCAGTTTATTAATGGTTGATTTTAGACACCATGTCCTTTACTTGTTTCATAGTATGATTATATGTTCTATATTTTAGCCAATTTAATGAAATTAGTGAGTTGAAACAATGTTGCGTCTACTTAGAACTAGTTAACCTAAAAGGTTAAGATCCCTCTTTATGAACTTGATTTTATGAAATATTGAACTTTACTTAATTGGACACAAGTTTAATCACATTAGTGTAATTTGTTTGTAGTAAATTCAACTTTTGTTTACAGTGTTACAGGGTCTTTTCTCATACTGTAACATCCTTTTGACAGTGAGTTCATGTTATTTAGCAATTTTACGAGAAGAGATTTATTTTATCTTTCTGATTCGCACTTTCTTTTCACGACCAAATCCGTAATTTCACAAGTAGGATTGAGTAACCCTGCTCCTAAATTCAGGTCAGGAAACAATGACTGTAAGTAATATTTGTTTGAACAAACAGCCAATGAGTTAAAGAGCAGATAAAAAAACAAAACAAAAAAACATGGAGTGTCCTAAAAACAAGCAGACAGGGCAAAGATCAGTCGCTTTCTGCTGGCGTGTGTTTCCAACAGACCTTCAAACATTCCCAACCCGCAGACTGTGACCTTCCCCACAGGGTCGCCATGGAGACACCGTTAAGAATCTACTCGTTCCTAAGCAGCAGTGGTCAGAGTGACTCAGCCAAAGAGAGAGAGACAGAAAGAGAGAGAGAGAGACAGAAAGAGGGAGGAGGGTGTGGGAAGACAGGGAAAACGAAGCTTGCTCAAGCAGTTGAACGTTGGACCTCATCGTGACATGTTACATGGTACACGTCACGTCACTCATTTCATAATTTAATGGAAAACTGAGGTCTCATCTTCAGTCTTCACCCATCTAAGACATTTTATTTGAACCTTTTTAACACTGCAAAAATAATTTTCCTTGTCATTATCTTGTCTTTGATTCCAGTAAAAATATCTAAACATCCTTGAAACAAAATAAATTTGCCATAGAACTGTGTGATTATTTCATTTTTCCCATGATTCTCAGTCAATATCATGGTACAGTGATGATGTTAATATCACAGTGCTTGACATTTGCCATGATACTAACAGACTTGTAGTTAAGACCAGATCTAATACCAGACCAGATGTAGAACCAGACCAACATCAAACCCCAAGACCAGACCAAGTGCTTTCAGTCCAAGACCCAGCCTGTCCATGTTTTGTAAGTGGCTAAAAATCCATTCAGATCAGATTATGCAAGTCTTTCAAATTATCTTTTATGGTGAATATGGACTGTCCCAAACTCTGGTTGAGGTAAAAATCACCTTTAGCAAATAGCAAATCAGAGATGTATGAGTCTACAATCCAAGGCCAAGATCCAGACCAAGACTTAACGTTTCAAGACCCATAAATAGATAAACATGTAAATATGTGCAGTATGCTATCTTCTTAAGAACACAACACACTACAAAACTAAATAAATAAATAGACAGTAATGAGAAAACAGCAGTTAAAGGATTAGTTCACTTCTGAATGAAAATTTCCTGATAATTTCCTCACCCCCATGTCATCCAAGATGTTTATGTCTTTCTTTCTTCAGTCGAAAAAAAAAAAAAAAAGGTTTTTGATGAAAACATTCCAGGATTTTTCTCCTTATAGTGGACTTTAATGGACTCCAAATGGTTGAAAATCAAAATTAGTTTCAGTGCAGCTTCAAAGGGCTTTAAACAATACTAGACGAGGAATAAGGGTCTTATCTGATCGAAATGATCGGTCATTTTCTTAAAAAAAAGTACAAATGTATATGCTTTATGAACACAAATGATCGTCTTGCAAGTGCTTCCACCATTCCGCCTTCCTTATTCTTCAAAAAGCTTACGCTGTATGTCTTACGCCTTCCCTATTCTACTTACGGAAAAAACGGAACTGGCGGCGTGTTCGTTCCTTAAGTTGAATAGGGAAGGCGTAGGACATACAGCATAAGCTTTTTGAAGAATACAGAAGGTGGAAGCACTTGCAAGGTGATCATTTGTGTTTATAAAGCATATACATTTGTATTTTTTTTTTAAAATGACAGATTGTTTCATTAGATTAGACCCTTATAGCTCGTCTGGTATTGTTTAAAGCCCTTTGAAGCTGCACTGAAACTGTAATTTTGACCTTCAACAGTGGAGTCCATTGAAGTCTACTATAAGGAGAATAATCTTGGAATGATTTCATCAAAAACCTTAATTTCTTTTCGACTGAAGAAAGAAGGACACGGACATCTTGGATGATATGAGGGTGAGTAAATTATCAGGAAAATTGTATTTGAAAGTGGACTAATCCTTTAAGAAAGCATCTGATTATAGTGATGTGGTTATGTTTGATTGCAAGCTTTGCAATTCGGCACTTCAGTCAAGTTACGTTTATTTATATAGGACTTTATACAATAGACTGCTTTAAAGCAAGCAGCTTTACAGTCTTAAACATGAAAAAAAGTGTCTTTGTCTCTGTTTAAATTAGAATTACAACTTCAATTTCTTCTATAAAGTAGCTCTCCAGTGTGTTTACTCATATCTGACCTTGATGGACTAAACAGAAGAAATTTCTTGGATATTTGAAGATTTACACATTAAAAAAGGTGGAGTTGGAGAGCGTTATTGCCACGGACCAATAGGTGAATGTGATTTCACCAAGTTCAACATGTTCCTGGATCAACATCTCTGCTGATCCTGGACCAACATTCCAATCAACCAATCAGATTTGAAGGACAAGTCTACAGTTTATGTCAAGTGTAGGCTTACAACCAGGGATAGGTTTACTTATTAAGTTTTGGAAGATCATTTTTAGTCCATCTCTGCAAAACAGACTTTTCAGGATAGGAGATGAAACATAAAAAAATGAACACTCAAAACTTACTGCCAGATTCTGGAAGATAGATTCTTCAAACAGTGGTACAAGAGAATGTGGTGCTGGTCCTTTAAGAGTCACTCTCAATCTATAAAGTATATAAAGCCTATAAAAAAACACAGTATTCATGTATTTTACAACACTTCAGCTTCTGATTCTTATGAAGTGGGGGTTATATTTTAGGATTCTTTAAGTCTCAGAGATCCTGACGCCTTGCACTTCTGGAGACTCCAGGTTGGTTGCAGTTCTGGAAAATGGTGGCGCTGGAGACTAAAAGGTTCCTTTCAAATAAAAATTTCCTGCTAATTTACTCACCCCAATGTAATCCAAGATGTTCATGTCCTTCTTTCTTCAGTCAAAAAGAAATTAAGGTTTTTGATGAAAACATTCCAGGATTATTCTCCTTATAGTGGACATCAGTTGGCCCCAAACGGTTGAAAGTCAAAATGACAGTTTCAGTGCAGCTTCAAAGGGCTTTAAACGATACCAGACGAGGAATAAGGGTCATATCTAGCAAAACGATCGGTCATTTTCAAATAAAAAAAATGTATTTGCTTTATAAACACAAATGATCGCCTTACAAGGGCTTCCGCCAGACCGCCTTCCGTATTCTTCAAAAAGCTTACGCTCTATGTTCTACATCTTCCTTATTCATCTTACACAAAAAAAACGGAACTGGTGCTGCGTTAGTTCCATAAGTTGAATAGGGAAGGCGTAGGACATACAGCGTAAGCTTTTTGAAGAATACGGAAGGCGGAAGCACTTGCAAGGTGACCATTTCTTTTTATAAAGCATATACATTTGTATTTTTTTAGAAAATGACAGATTGTTTTGCTAGATTAGAGCCTTATAGCTTGTCTGGTATCGTTTAAAGCCCTTTGAAGCTGCACTGAAACTTTAATTTTGACCTTCAACAGTGGAGTCCATTGAAGTCTACTATAAGGAGAATAATCCTGGAATGTTTTCATCAAAAACCTTAATTTCTTTTCGACTGAAGAAAGGACATGGACTTCTTGGATAACACGAGGGTGAGTAAATTATCAGGAAAAATGTATTTGAAAGTGAACTAATCCTTTAAGAAAGCATCTGATTATAGTGATGTGGTTATGTTTGATTGCAAGCTTTGCAATTCAGCACTCCAGTCAAGTTACATTTATTTATATAGGACTTTATACAATAGACTGCTTTAAAGCAAGCAGCTTTACAGTCTTAAACATGAAAAAAACTGTCTTTGTCTATGTTTAAATTAGAATTACAACTTCAATTTCTTCTATAAAGTAGCTCTCCAGTGTGCTAATGTTTTACTCATGTCTGACCTTGACGGACTAAACAGAAGAAATTAAAATTTCTTGAATATTTGAAGATTTACTCATTAAAGAAGGTGGAGTTGGAGAGCGTTATTGCCACGGACCAATAGGTGAACGTGATTTCACCAAGTACAACATGTTCCTGGATCAACATCTCTGCTGATCCTGGAACAACATTCCAATCAACCAATCAGATTTGAAGGATAAGTTTACAGTTTATGTCAAGTCTTACAACCAGGGATAGGTAGGTTAACTTGTTTACTTATTAAGTTTTGGAAGATCATTTTTAGTCCATCTCTACAAAACAGACTTTTCAGGAAATGAAAAAATGAACACTCAAAACTAACTGCCAGATTCTGGAAGATAGATTCTTCAAACAGTGGTACAAGAGAATGTGGTGCTGGTCCTTTAAGAGTCACTCTCAATCTATAAAGTATATAAAGCCTATATAAAAAAAACACAGTATTCATGTATTTCAGAACACTTCAGATTGTGATTCTTATGAAGTGGGGGTTATATTTTAGGATTATTTAAGTCTCAGAGATCCTGACGCCTTGCACTTCTGGAGACTCCAGGTTGTTTGCAGTTCTGGAAAATGGTGGCGCTGGAGACTAAAGGGTTCCTTTCAAATAAAAAAATTCCTGCTAATTCACTCACCCCATGTCATCCAAGATGTCCACGTCCTTCTTTCTTCAGTCAAAAAGAAATTAAGGTTTTTGATGAAAACATTCCAGGATTATTCTCCTTATAGTGGACATCAGTTGGCCCCAAACGGTTGAAGGTCAAAATTACAGTTTCCGTGCAGCTTCAAAGGGCTTTAAACGATACCAGATGAGGAAAATCTATCTATGAGGAATATCATATCTACCGAAACGAATAAAAAATAAAAATAAAAAAATTCAAGTAAAAAAATGTATTTGCTTAATAAACACAAATGATCGCCTCACAAGGGCTTCCGCCAGACCGCCTTCTGTATTCTTCAAAAAGCTCATGCTGTATGTTCTACACCTTCCTTATTCATCTTACACACAAAAAAAAAAAAAAAACGGAACTGGTGCTGCGTTAGTTCCATAAGTTGAATAGGGAAGGTGAAGGACATACAGCGTAAGCTTTTTGAAGAATATGGAAGGCGGTCTGGCGGAAGCACTTGCGAGGCAATCATTTGTGTTTATAAAGCATATACATTTTTATTTTTATTTTTTTAGAAAATTACCAATCTTTTTGCTAGATAAGACCGTTATTCCTCGTCTGGTATCGTTTAAAGCCCTTTGAAGCTGCACTGAAACTTCAATTTTGACCTTCAACTGTTTGGGGCCAATTGAAGTCCACTATAAGGAGAATAATCCTGGAATGTTTTCATCAAAAACCTTAATTTCTTTTTGACTGAAGAAAGAAGGACATGGACATCTTGGATGACATGGAGGTGAGTAAATTAGCAGGAAATTTTTATTTGAAAGAAGACTAATCCTTTAATTCATCACCTTAATTCTTAATTCTTTTGCAATTAACATGCGTCTTTTCTTCTCCACCTGTTTTTGTCTGACCCTGCATTTCGCTGTTCAATGGTCATGCCTTAACTGCAATTTCTACTATTGCATTAGTATTGCATCCTTCTCATGAGCGTTTAATAATTTTTTTTAAAAATTAAAAAGTTAAATCTCTTGTTTTGGCTCATTTTATCTGTAAAAGAAAACCTAATAATTATGCACACCTGAATATAAGGCGTTTTTCATTTCCAGCCTTCATGAACAATTATATATCACTATATCACTTGATTAAATACAAAATTAATAATAGTTATTGAGATGTGGTTTGGGATTGGTAAAATGTGCCTGGAAAAAAAATGATCAGAAAATCAACTTGCATAATAATTATGCATGCACTATGTATTCATTCAGCTGCAATGTTGCAGAAATAGAGACCACACATCACGTATCGCTGTGATGGCTGGTTAGGACAAAAACATGGACATGATCGGTGTAAATGAGGGCAAATTAAAATATTGCAATGGTAAATGTCCAAAAACTTGTAATGCCATTTCATTTATTTTCAATTCATTTTTTTTTTTTTTTTTTAGCCAAGCAGATGTGAAAAGACATGGAATGAAAGGGTTATTTGTATGGTCAGGCCATAGTATTTGTCCAAGCTGTGGTGCTTTACAGATGTGTTTGTGTTGAATGTGAGACCGCAGCAGTGCTCGGAGTCATTGAGGGTTCTTCTGAGAAAGGACATATCAGGTTGCCTGGCATGTAGCAGCATACGGTATGTGTGTGTGTGTGTGCGTGTGTTGGCTGGACGGAAGGACCTGATGCTATAGTTGAGAAGAGGGGGAGGCTGCAGGAAAAGAAAAGAAGAAAAACAGTGGCCTAACGGCTTTCTCTGAGTACAGCTGAAGGAAGCTGGGTAAAACTGAGCTGATGGGGCGGAGCAAAAGCAAAACACAGCAGGTGTGCAGAAAAATACATGTGTGTGCTGTTTGTTTGTGGTACAACAGGATATAAAGTCCCAAGCCACAACTTGTTTCTTGGCTGTCTTGTGTGTCTTAGGCTGGTTAACCATGTCTCTTTAGCTGCTTTCACACTCACTGTCACTCGCTGTTTACCTCCACATCCCCCACTCCTCCTCACGTGTTGCTGTCTTTATCTGTCTATCTCACCCAGCGGGAACATGGACGCTCGTTGCACGTGCTCGGTCACAGTCTGCACCTAGTGCGCTTCACACTGAGCTCTCTAAATATGCATGTGACTGACAGCAAAGTCATTCATTTACTTTATTAGGGGGAATAAATACTGTTTCCTAGGACGTATGTAGAAATAACGTGAAAGTATTACAAACACAGAACCACAGCAATTGCCATGTGCAGCTTAGATAAGAACTTAAATTCTTCTTATCTGTGCATATGTTTTCTAAGAGTTATAGTTTCACTTTTGCATAAACATACAGTATATCTGTGTTCAGGGGCTCACTCAAACATAAAGACGTGTCACATGTAGTGTAACTTTAGTCAAGCAATAAAAAAGGGGAAGTTGTTATAATAATGAAAAAGACCTTAGTGATTTCCCTGATTTTTGTCTTGTTTTTACAACTTCATTTTCTTGTGATCTCAGCATAACACATGTGCCGATCTCAACTTTCTCACGAGAAAAAAGTTGTACTGTGCCCACCATCTCTCTCTTCAGGCACAAACCATTTATTTGACATATGTCTAACATGATTCTTTCACAATGCAGTTGTCTTAAGTTAAGTTGCCTGGCTTTAAAATTTGTCACATCTTCAAAGTCTCTATTGTCTACAACAATAAAGTTTCTTAAGAGTCAGAAAATGATTATAGGAGAGCTAAATTATACTGACAGACATAGAGATATTCCAGTGTGAGTGAGCCCAGATCAAAGGAAAAAACAAATTTGTCCATGGAGGCTTTTATTACCTCCAGAACAAGGAAGAACTAGAGAAAGAAAACAATTTTTATGTTAAGATCACAACAAAACAAGGCAGAAAATCATAACAATGCATGGTGACAAGTGATAAAAGCTACACTGAAAAGCTTTTTTTGTTATTGTTGTTGAAATTACTTTATTTTAGTCAAAAGTAAAAATATATATTAACATTACGGAATACAAATAAATATATTCAATTACACTAACAAAGCTAAATTTAAAATTAGTAAATAAAAAAAAGCTCCTTAAGCCATAAGTATACGTACTTTGTTTTTTACATGTACGCTAGGGAATGCGTACAGTGCGTGTGATGTAAATTTAGCATAGTATGTACCTACTGTATGCATACGGACTGTTTCTTCTAACCGCAGATAATTTGAACACTCAGCTCACACATATGATTGCTTTATGCACTGATTTGGTCAACTGGGGTATACTTTAAAAAGCTGTGTTTGGCTGTATAAATTCACTCACCAGCCACTGGTACAAGCTGTTCAATGGCTCGTTAATGCAAATATCTAATCAGCCAATCACAAATAAATGCATTTAAACATGTAGACATGGGATGGGTCTCAATCAGCTCTCTAGCTTCCTAGGTCATGAATCAGTATATCATGTACACAAATTCGGGCACTGGTAAGGAGAGTAAAGGATGCTGACTCATTGGGACACTGATGACTCTATTTCCATCCTCATTGTAAAACGTCACAACTGGTATTTATGAACAAAAGCAGAACTGATATCTTTCTGACATTATTTTTAATGTTATTTACAGTACATTATGCTAAATACTTTGCTTGTTACATATACGTGCAACATTTCAGCCGTAAATAATTTAAAAATGTTAGCTAGATTATGTTCAATTGTCTATGCTGAAATATAATTAAATAATGGTAAAAACATCTTAATGTGTAGTGAGTTTGCTCACGTGATTTATGTTTCATGCTACAGAACTTCCATTAAGGGAACATAGTGAGCATGGTCCAAAAAAGGGAATATATTCAGTGTGTAGCAGTTCTGTGAACGAAAGTGCCTTGTTGATGCCAGAGGAGAATTGCCAGACTGGTTTGAGCTGATAGAAAGGCAACAGTAACTCAAATAACCACTTGTTACAACTGAGGTTTGCAGAAGAGCATCTCTGAACGAACAAGACATTGAACCTTGAAGCAGAGGGGCTACAGCAGCTGAAGACCACACTAGGTGCTACTCTTGTCAGCTAAGAACGGGAAACTGAGGCTACAATTTACAATGGATCACAAAAATTGGACAATGGAAGACTGGAAAAACTGGATGAGTCTCGATTTCTTCCGCGACATTCAGATGGTAGGTTCAGAATTGGGCGTAAACAACATGAAAACATGGATTCATAATGTCTTATATCAACTGTTCAGGCTGGTGGTGGTGGTGTAATGCTGTGGGGGATATTTTCTTGGCACACTTTGGGCCTCTTAGAGCATTAAACACCTCCGCCTCCCTGACTGCTGACCATGTCCACCCCTTTATGACCACAGTGTACCCATCTTCTGAGCAGACTTCCAGCAGAATAACACGCCATGTCACGAAGCCCAAATGATCTCAAAGTGGTTACTTGAACATGACAATGAGTTCACTATACCAAAGACTATAAAGATGGTTCACTCCTGTTAATTATGAATGGGAGAAACTGCAACTCGCAATATGGCAGAATACGTCCTGCCTTCTAAGTAAAAGAGCCAATTGCTGATTGATAAAGTCATTGCATCACTGCAACTGCCGTTAGAAGCCCCGGTTCCCATAAAAACCTGAGACTTGCGCTTATGACTACACATGCGCATTAGCTCGTTTAGCCTGAAAAATAAGCTTTTTTAACGCTATCTGAGCATAAGAAACAACATTTATGGGACAGTTCATGTCAGATTTTATTGCTGATTTGAAATATGTTATTTAATTTTGAGTTCGCTAAGCAGTTTTTGAGATTTCAGGATTCCCCTATTCAAATAGATCGGACTTGGTCTTGGATACCCGAAATAGCTGCCTGGAGGCATTGCAAATATGGCCACTGAGTGAACAGACTTTCCTTGAAAGGGACTTTGACTATCCTCAAAGAGCCTCCACAGTGAAGTGTACTTTGGCCTTCAAGTTAACAATTGCAGGTTACCAGTTCTTACAGTGTATCTTTGCACGTTAATCGGCATTTTTTGTCCAAACTATAGTCACTACTTCAATGAGCATTAGAACATTTTGTTTCTATTTCTGCACCTTCATGCAGGGTAGCTACACCCACAATGAAATCTCATTGATCCAAAATCCAGCTCCTCATAACTATACATAAAACATCAAGTATCTTCTGACTGGTTGTAACTGTGTCACGTAATGCAACGGTTTCACATTCAGAGATAAATTGCTTATTACTGGACTCTGCTTATGACATGTTAAACTGTCTGTTTAGGACATGGTATTTGGCAACGTAAGTATCCTCAGCATTGTAAATGAGGTACTTAGCGTGCATTAATTTAAATGTGTAGGCATTAGTCTTCTTCTATGGCCATTTTTCAGTTTTAGTTCATCTACTGTCATGGCAACAGTTTGAAGAGAGTCTTACACAAGTTAAAGCACTTACAATGGTAAATGTTAAAATGCTTACTATTATAATTGTATAGACAAAGTTAACATTGTTAATGATGTATGTAATTTTACAACTCATGACAACTTAATGCCTAAACCGTAAGACAACCATGACAACTTTAAGCAAAATGAATGTAAGTGATTTCATAAAATCATAAGTTTCACATTTCTGCTTTCAAATCCCCATTTACAATGTTTCACCATAACATTTCCTTAAAAAAAAAAAAAAAAAATGAATACAAAAGACAAGTTTAAATGATTTTTGTGGTAATAAACATTATGTCACATTAATTAATTTACTGTTTACTACTAAAACCTCTAAATGAAAATCACTCTACAGCAGATGACTTTGTATGAAACGGTCTATTGTGTAATGTTTCTTGAAAGCGTTTTGCAACTGAACTCCCTCTGATCAGAGTCCAGCGTTCCCTTCACTGAGTGCTGTGTCATAACCGGCCTCTGACCTACATGAACACTGAATGCCAGATGTAGATCCAGGACAAGAGCCGGTCTTGCCCAGTGCTTAGCACACACACAACCACACACACACACATGCACAAACACTGCGTGAGCCAGGGTGGAGAGAAAGGAGGAAAAAAGAAAGAGCAAACAAATCATGGGGTGGGGAAACCACATTCCTTAAGTGCTATGAATAGCTAATGGGATCCTGGGGGGAGAAACGAGAACCTGCTTTGAGGCGAGGAGAGACTTCTAGTGTACTTGCATGGAGGAGACCAACATATTGGCATAAATAAAAGCAGCTTTAAAGATAAGATTTCAAGTCTTGTCTGGGCCTTTTTACAGTTTTTTTTTCAATTGCTTACACACAAAATCCTTACTTGTCACACAATTTCTGAAACCTGACACTCAAGCACCAGAACCACACACCAAATCTGCAAAACCATACACTAATTCTCAGCCTTTGACTCATTTTCATAAAACACTTTTTGCAAAACACAACACACAATTCTCTATGTAACGCACAAAATCTAACAGGAAGTATCTTGATTTCCTTTTTCAAACACAACCTTTGTTTCTGTCCTACTACACACGGTTGATGTATCTATTTTCTTTCGTACTGTGTAATACTGTATTCACAACCACAAATGCTTACAGTAAAAAATAGTTTGGTTTCAATTTTGCTTTCATGTTTAACGTGAATTTTTCAACATCTCTCTGCCAATTACTTTCAATCTTGTACAGAAATGTACATAAGAGCTCATGAAAGAAGAGCTTTAGGTTTTGAACAACTGTGTGTGTATGATATATCCAAAAATATTGTATTGAATATTATGGCAAAGGTGTTTGCAACATAAGACAAATGTTTGCTTTTTGAGATGTGTTTGAATGCAGTGCTTCATTTTGTGTGTGCATTTCTTGGATTTGTGTGTAAAGTTTTGAAAAAAAGAGGCAAAGTTTTGAGAATATGTGAGCAGCTGAAAAAAAACTGTAAGTTCTGTAAAGGACATTTCATTCTCTATTTCTTTAGTAAACCATCTATGTTCTTCATGTGGTATGTCTTCTAAAATCAGAAAGCAAAGTTCCCTCTGTTTGTTTATTTCTTCCAGTCCAAAGTTCGTACTAATCCAGTTATTTTGGATTCTTTTTTTTTTATTCCTAAAATTAATGTTTCATCTTGGTTTCAACAAACAACCAGTCACTTTCGGATCACTATTTAATAATCCTTGTGGCAAATACTGCAGGTGTCAACATGGAGGTTTTGGTTTAATTTAAATGAACTGAACGGTCACTAAAAACTGGCTCACTCAAAGATTATATCATGTTTCAAGTCATTTCAAATTAATTTAGATTCTGAACAAAAGTGATGTCTGAGTGGATGAGTTGTTTACTGTGTAATTAGTCCATCCATTTCAACTAGCTTGGCCCATTCAAGTCGAATTAAAGCCACCATAGGTGGACGTTATCGCATTGACAGTGCAATCAGCTCGTCATGGAGATGTAGAGCCATAGCCTCATTTCACATGACTTTTCACCTATATTTCACATTAAGCCCTCTTGTGAGAACTCCAAAGAGAGAAACCAAGACACATATGAAGAACTTATAATGATGAACATTAATAAACCTACAAAAAAAGTAACATCAAGCACTTTTTAATCTCAGCCAAAAACAAAAGTTTCAATACAAATTATTTAATTGTGGTGGAAATCATGAAAATCATAAACTTTTTTTTTTTTTTTCGGAAATAAAGTGCAATGATGATTCGTTCATAGTAAAAATAATACAAAATATCAGCATGAATTTAAAAAGTACACAGAGTCAGTTTTTATCCCATGTTATCTTTAAAGCTGCGCACTTTATATGCTGATTGTATGTGCAGTTCCCTACGCATGGACAACCACAACATCTGTGAGAGTTTTAAAACCCACCCAAACTCACCCAAAGTCAACCAAACTTAGATTGCATGGGTTGTCATTGTAGATGAGCATTTGTTGTCATACAAACCACCCTGTAGAATGGGTGGTTATGTGATATTGAAGTGGTGTGTAGTGTGTTATTTTATATTTTGGTTGGAATTGCTTTCGGATGAGTATGTTGATGAGCTCAGTAAGCTCACATGGCTGCATTAAGTCTTTTTTTAAAGGGATAGTTCACCCAAAAATTCTGTCATAATTTACTCATTCTCATGTTATTCCTCCCACAACATTTTTCCTGTTCTCTGGAACACAAAAGAAGATCCAAATAGATGTTGAAATTTTCTTGAATGTTCATTTTGACAAACTGTTTTGAACTCTAGAAAGAAACTTTTTTTTATTTGATTTTATTTGAAATGACATTAAACCAGTTTGTTCTTCAATTTCGCTTGAAGCACATTGTGGCCTTAAGCCTTTATTCACAGAAATTGTTCTCATTCACTGTAGCTCTGAAATTTAATTTGCACTTCTACTGAACTTGCCACATCATGATTGGCTACAAGAACCAATGTTGTTTGATTTCACTGATGTCAAACCATACCTTCCAAATTTTTAGTGCCAAATGTGAATAGCTGCTGAAGACCCTGCTGAAAATTCCAGCATAAACCAGCATGAATTCCTTGTTGGTCCAGGCAGGTTTATGCTGGTTAGAGCTGGTATAGTTCCAGTATAGCTGTAAACCAGCAAACCAGCATCCCATGCTCATCCCAGCATGCAAAACATACATTATTCTGGTGACCAGCAATACTGAATTTTTCAGCAGGGGAAGTAAATATTTTCTGCAAATAACAACTTAAATTTGGGTCTGTTCCTCACACAATGTTATTGTATAGCTTAAAAAGACTTGTAATACAGTGCTCAAGCCCTGTTGACTACTTTTGTGCTTTTTTATTATTTCATTTTTTAAAAATAAGACAAGAAAAGATCAATGCCAACATTGTGCCTAATGTCTGATTTTGTATTCACCTGATGTTAAGTAAATTATATCTTCATTTTTGGTTGAACTGTCCTAGGCACTGCATAAGCTTCATCAAGCACTGGATAGTCAGGAGTTTGGAGGCCGGTCTTGGGAAGGTAGACTCATGGGGGGGAGGGGTCAACGACTGCCAAATGGAACAAGTGAAGCAAAACATGACTTTAACACCATGAGACACAGGCATGCAGCGCATCACCCCTCCCCCTTGCTTTTCATTCCTTTTTTCTGTCTTTTTTCTATTCGTCCTCTCTCTTAATCATAAACGAACCACATTTGCACACACACTTACAGCAGTGTGTGAATCAAATGCATATGATGAGTCATACACACAACAGGCATAAACATTGATAAAAAAAAACAAACACATGGACACACACGATCAAGCGAGCAGTCTAGCACAAACATGGCCTGATCCTGGTTACCTGAAGCCACAGGTGAGAGACTCCACCCCCATACAGATAAACAAATGGGGTGTGGAGAGATCTTTGTACACAACACAGCATGCACTGGAGATAATGCAGGCTGGTGTGTGTGCATGTGTTAACTAGCCGAATATGAGTATGTACAAATTGGCTAGCTCAACCTGTTATCCCATACTGGTCAAAACTAAGCTGAATATGAAAATCAATTACCCATGTTACCACAAAATACTAGCATAATTTATAGAAACATAATTTAAGTTGTTATACATACCAGATTGGTTGTTGTTCAGGTAACTACAATAGCTATAAACAAGTTTATACAATTTATCTTGCTCAGCAAGTTCCTCTTTAAACTGACATAGCCTATAGTTAACCTGACATTAGTTGTTTTGAAAAAGAAAACTGACAAAAAGACAGTTTATGCTAATACCTGCTAGAGCATACCTATTAGAGCAACTCTGACATATTTCATATTATGCTAGTTTATTTACGCTAGTGTTAGTTTTTCCACTGTTGGGCCAGTGCGAGTCAGGGCTAACAACATACTGGGTGAGGCCAATAGCCTTGGACCTCACGTACCGAGGCCAAAATCAAGCTGTGTGCCAGTAGCCTTGCAGTGCTACCCTAAAACGTGCCACACAACCCCACCATTTCACCAGCATGGGGAAACTAGCTGACTGAAAACTATATTGCAAAATGAACATGACAGAAGTGGACGTTTGGTCTTCAGAGACTCCAGCATCGATACTTCACCAAAAATGTTACAGTGACAGTAATTTATTAATTTGTGTCAGGAGTGCACATCAATCATGCTGAATCAAACCTTATTTATAAATATTTCACATTAAAAAGAGAAAATGCATACTTATTCATTCGCGCCTGTATCCATTTATTTAAGGCTCACGCCTTTAGAAAATTATTGATAAAATAGCATTATCGCTTATGTTACATTTCTTTACAAAGAATGATCATGCCATTAAATGATATGATCTGAGGAGGTTTGAGTGATCATTTCTGTCTCACTATACTGTTATTCTTTCCACTAGAGCAATAGAGGGAGCTCACAGACAGAAAACAGGAGTTATATGAGTTAACAGGACTATATGTAATTTATGACATATGCAGATATCGGGTATCAACAAAGGCACTGACATGTTTTAAGATATGTCAGTGAAAGTTGCTTTCAGTTAAAACAGCTCAAACATGCATTTTAGTCTGGGACTACGCTTAAGCTTTGTCTGTGAGGGATATGAGGAATATGTCTTAAATGTTAAGGTTAGCTGGTAGCCTGACGTGAAAACATGGAAAATGAGCAGTAGCGTTGACCCTCTCCTGACTCAGGTAAACTCTGCCTTTTTTCGAAACCACTCCTCAAACCCCAGTTGTCCTACTTCAGACCAAGGGATTCGGCAGGCCAAAAAGCCGTTGGCCCCGAGGAGGCCCCAAGAAGGCCCGATCAAGCCCCAGAAGTGACAGTGAAAATGCGTTTGTCCCTAGAAGGCACAAGTAGGTTCACTTTTGGCCCAATAATGGAAACGCGGCTATTGATTCGTACAGTTGAGCTAGCATAACTAGAAGTGCTGTGTTCAAGAATATGTTTTGGGCCTTTTGGTACCATACATTACCATTTATGCCAAGAAAGTAAATTCTGCAAATACTTTTGAGTAACAGAGATGTAGAGTAAAAACACAAGGGTTTGCGAAAGTGGTGCACCATTAACCATCAAGTTGTGAAAATTTTAACTTTTTCTGAAACCCAGTCTTATGTAAGCATCCTTTGATAAATAAGAATTTCAGACAAGTGAGTACGGTTATACAGTTTGCTTTCACACTCGATTACAAACTAAACCAGTGTCAAAGCGGATCGTATGCATTCCTATCTATCAAATGTTAACTTTTGCTGCAACACAGTCTGAAGTAAATATCTTTTGACCAATGAGAATTGCAAACACATGTATACAGTTGTGCTTTCGGAAATTCAGTTTGCTGTATTTACACTTGGTTATAAATTGAAGTGGTGTCAAAGCAGATTTTATGCATTCCTATCTAGAAAGTGCTATTTGTACTACAACACAATCTAATGTAAGCATCCATTGATAAACGAGAATTTCAGACAGGTGAGTAAGGTTGTACTTTTGGAAATCCAGTTTGCTGTATTCACATTTGATTTCAAACTTAACCAGTGTCAAAGTGGATCTTACACATCTTACACTTTTGCTGCAAAACAGTCTGACATAACCAACTTTTGATCAATGAGAATTTCAGACTTGTATGTTACACATTTCTGTCTATCAAATGCTCCATCAGAGCTTTCTCTAGGGTGTAATTTCGCTTAAAAGGAATGTTTCTCCCTTTAAAATGTTACTGAAAAGCTTTCCCTTTTTTGCAACCCCACTTTCAAAAACCGCAATAGGCAAACATAGTCCATGAAAAAAAAAAAAAAGATTTATCTTTGTTTCCATAGTGCTCTGCTCTCCACGTCCATCTCAGTGGGTTTCAATACTGACCTGTGAGTGTGGGTGCTAAACACCAATATAAACACACAACCAAACAGCTGTGAAAATATTCATGATACTTTTATTATGAAATGTCAGAGGGAGAGACTGAGAGAGGGAAAATATAGGCACTGTTATGGAAATGCTCTGCACACACCACCTGCAAATTGCTACGGATAATTTGCGGTGTTGCCACACGCGTCAGAAGAGACCGTCCATCGCTGTGACCTTTTTACCAATGCTTTCATTCTCCCTCTGAAGGTCAAATGGTGAACTAGTCACAAATTGAACCAGTTCATTGTAATTACCTTCCCAATGACATTTTGTTAGTCTTAGCCTGTAATTGTTTTGGAATAACTTTATTAATCATGTTGAAACTTAATGACTCGTGATTGAACTGAATGAAATGGCATGAGTGTGAGAGTAAGAAAGAGTGATATACATAGATGCGATCTGTACAGATAAATGCCATTTTTCCATCTTCCAAACCATGTTTTTGGCTTACCCTAAATCACTATGGTGAGCCTATACCAATTATTTATATTGTAGAGCTGTCCAGAGTGATTTCACAGAAAAACTGTATACTTCAGTCAAGATATGTCTAATGTCATCATTACCAAACATTTGAAATGTTATTTTCAAACAATTGTTGTCAGAACAATAGCAGCATATACTGCTCATGAGACATTTTTCAGATATCCGACTTTCTTTCATTTTTGGAAGCGTTTTTGTTAGTGTCGTTAGTGAAATTCACCCTAAGACAATAGCCTGTAACCATGGTGAAATGTCTATTTTTTTGTGAAATATACTTTTGTGTGTATGTGTACTTTTGCCTTGTCATCTATATGCAAAGCAATAAGATAATTTAAGTATGTAAGTCATGCCATGAGTATGGGGTGTGACTACTTATCCAGCATGTAAGAGACAAAAGATGAGATGTTTGGGAAACCTGTTTGAAAAAAAAAATAATTTCAATAGTTGCAGAAAAATTGTACACTTCACTTTTAAATATTATGCAATTTTCAAATGTTCTTTTTTTAATAGGCCATTTCTCAGAATACTTTCATGTGAACAAAACTGTGCACTCTAAATGGGCCATTATGGTCCTCTGCAATACTCTGATGTAAAATATATCCAGATTGAGAAGACAGACTAATTTTATCGTTATTGCATTAGGCCTTTCGCTCTTGACACATTTTGACACCCCGCAAGGAATTTTAAAAGAAATTGGGTTTAGCACTGAACACCTATATACAAGTAACAACGTTAGGACAAAATGTTCTCAAAATGTTTTATTATGAAAAAGAAAGGTGGTGACCCATGCAAAATTCACTGGTCCTGGGTGTTGTAGGGAGTAGCCATATTGCTATGCAGTTGATAGGTTGTTTACTATGATTAGTTACTGGCCCAAGTCATAGGAGCCCATCTATGATATTCTGTTCCCTAGATATGGATCCTTCAATACAAGTCTATAGGCTTATTTGGCAAACTGAAAATCATAAATCTTATTTTTCGAAAAGTAAAAGAACACCTGTCTTCAAAAAGCTGCACATTTTGAGGTATTCATGTCTGTAGCCAAACAGCAAAGGATGAGTTAAACAGAGCAGATTTAATCACTCAAATCATTCAAAGGCCAAAGCATCAGAAATAGTAACAGAGATGCTTGTCTTATTAAACACACATAATCACAAATTCTGTCCTTTAACAATTGATTATTGGTCTTTTTAGGGCACATTAGGCTATGATGAAAGGTTTCTGTGCAAAGTTAAAGTCATGTAAACACACTGTTTAATCTCTTCAAGGCTGATTCAGGCTTAATTTACACACTGACAAAGGAAACAATACAAGAACAGGAGAATGGAGAGAGAGAGAGAGAGAGAGATTATACACTGTTCGCCACATTCTTTTCTAGAAATGGGGGAGTGAGGAAATAGAGGCATTTCAATTTGTCAAGAGTTTTCTGCATGACTCTTAACTGTTTTGAATCCATTTATGTGAAAGTGTTTGAAGAATGAGTATTCAACACACTTATATTAATCTTAAATTTGTGGTTCTTCAAAGATGGCACCATTTGTCTAGATGGTATGCATTTTGAACAGTATTGAATGAGATCACATGTATACTGGCTACCAGCTCCAATTCATCCACAAATGTAATTAAAACTTTTTTGTTTTTGTTTTTGTTTAATGAATATATTCATATAGACAATTTATTTTAAATATAAAATCCATTTAGATCAAAAGGTTTTGAAGATCACAGGAAATGTAAAACATACAGTTCATAGAAAAGTGTAAATGAATGTGTGCAGATATATGTAGTACTGTATGTTCAGGCAGTACAACACTGCTATTGTCAGTCAATTGCACATGATTTATGCCAGCAGGAGGTTTTCTTTCTTCTGTTTGCAGTCTGTCTCTCGCTTTAAAATGGTAAATATGCAGTTTACATAAGAGACAAAAGGCTGTGACCTGCTTTTTGTCCATTTTCTGTTGAGGTGCATTAGATAAGAATGCCGTACAGATGAAAAATAAAAGAGGTCAAACCAAATGTACCTGTCTGAAATGAAGTGGGTAAATTGATCAATGAACTTCCTGATCAACAGGTTTTCTTTTGAGACTAACAACATTAAGTTCCTTTAAAAAAATGAATTACATTTTTAAACAACAAGCAGCACTTATGCGTTGTGTTTAAGTTTGCTGGAGAGTTTTGCCAGTGCACATTAAAACTGAAGGCCATGTGAGTAATTGGCCAGTGACGTCTATGATTAGAGGAAGAGCCAATCACAGCAGAGGAGAGGCGGGATTTATGTTGCTCCGCCCCTCTCACTGGTCGTCTTTATGTATATGTGTGTAATCCTTGTGCTGACCCAGAAAGCGCTCAGCAGCAGCAGCTTGTTCAGATCTGAGTACAGCCACTGGAGATACCTGCGCTGCTTTACAGAGACTGATAACACGAAAGAGCATCTTTACAAGAACAGGATTTATTTGACGGTATGTGCTTTTTATATAGAGATAGCTGTGATAACGAGAAGACTGGACCTTTTGTCCTTTTGTAATCTATGAAAGCAGCGTATATTAGCGATATTTAAATATCTGTATTGTTGAACATATGGTTGGATAGGTTACGTGTGTTATTATTTCTGTTCTGGTTTTTAAGTGTTCTTAGAACTCAAAATATGTTACTCTAGTATGACTTTTGCTTCTCAGAAAATAATGCGCAGTATGCCTAGGAATATATCATTGGTAATATAGCCTAATACTGACACTAAAGTATTATACGTATTTAAATACTCTTGTTTTTAAATATATGAGCAGTATTGCTATGCAGAGCTTCAACTGAACATTAAAAGAGTTTAGGAGACGTTTCAACTTTTAAATACACTAAATACACAGTAAATTCAGTAGTCTACATGCTGATGTTTAATGAAAGTTTCACTGTGGTCTGACAGGGATTGTGAAAGTCTGTAGCCTATATTTCATTTAAAGACAGATTTAATCTTAGTAGAAAGAAGAGGAGAAATTCTTTGTTTTATGTAGACAGACACAGAGAGAGGTGCCCTATAGACCCCATACGACATTGTTCTTTATCTCTTATTTCTATCCCATATTATGACATAGATGTAACTGTGAACTTCTAAAAATATGTTAGTAATTGTTAAACATGTTCTGATCCACTCCTGAAGCTATTGATTTTAAGAGATGACAGACAACAACACTAAACAGAACATTTACTCACAATGAACAGGACTGGGTTTGCCAACAAAAAAAGAAAAGAAAAAAAAAAATCATCTCCATGCCATCAACTGAATGAATTGGGAAGATGAATTCATTATATCTTTTATTTCAAAATGTTATGATTATATATTTGCTTTGACTAGAGAGTATACCAACTGATGTATGCCTCAGGATTAATACTTATTATAATTGCATTGCACTTTTTTCAATTCAGTTTAATATAATAATATACATTTTCAAAACTCTTAACACTATCCTGTCATATGAGTAGATCCAATCAATCATGCATTTTGTCATTATCTCTTGCTTCACAGTAGGTTGGCTTTGTTTGCTGAACACTTTGTCCACCTCCCTGCCTGTTATTGTTTTGATCCTGCTGGCGACTCTTTGATGCTCCTTACTGCAATATTTCTTCTGCTAAGGGCTCAAGTCATAATATATCTGCTTTGTTTAAGCTTGCAACCGAGTAATAGGATGCTGTATCAAAATAAGTGGGACATGTGGGGGAAAAAAAAACATTTTTTTTAATCAGTATTTGAATCTTAATTTAATATAATTTAAATATCCGTAAAACAAGACACATTTGCTTACTTGTAACCATAACCCTCACTAAATTGTGTTGAATTAAGCATAAAACATAAAAAAAAAAAAAACAATCGGGTAAGAAAAATAAACTTTATTAAAGATATATTTTCTGAAAACGAATCACGGATACTAATTAAGAAAATTATTTCTTTTTTCTTTTCTTATTTTTGTGCAGTGGACTGACTGTAATCAGTGAAAGTCAATTGCAATTGATTGATAAGCATGTGAGACTGGTCTTCAAAACCGAATTTAGCCAGATAATATTGGTTTGTGCCACAGATGTTTTCTACTGATGGTTTTTAAGAAACTGAAAGTGTTTATCAGCTGATAAAGAGAACTTGCTTGAATATTTCCTATTCTTCTCATATCTCTGCAGTTGAAAAGGCATGGCTGAACACATGATGATGCCAATGACCCACGGCTCTGCTGGTGGAGGCCTGCATGGGTATCGCATGGGAATGAACGGCCCTTCAGTGCACGGACACCAGCCCAGTCTACGGACCCTTCCCAATGGGCAGCTCATGCACTACAGCAGGGGGCCCCAGAGCTCCATGGAAGCAGCCATGAGGCAGAGGAACGTGATGAATGGCGTCATGAACGGTCAGGTCAACGGCCAGATAAGTGGTGGACACCCTCACCAAATGCAGCAAGCTAATATGATGTACGGAGGTCCGAATCAGCAACCGCAAGGTCACCCTCAAACCCAGCACCATCATATGCACCAACACCAACAGAACCAACACCCACAGCAGTATATGGGTGGAGGAGGCCTTACAGCATCTCAGCAGCTTATGGCGAGCATGCATCTTCAGAAACTCAATACCCAGTACCACGGGCATCCTCACGGTCCCATGAATGGGCATCACATGGGAAATGTCCAGCACAGAATGGGTCCTGCTCAGTTGGCAGGCATGCAGATGGGGATGGGCGGGCCAGCGTTGGGCCTCAATGTCATGGACATGGACCTGATTGATGAGGAGGTTCTGACATCCTTGGTGTTGGAGCTCGGGCTGGACCGTGTTCAAGAGCTGCCTGAGCTTTTCCTTGGACAAAACGAGTTTGATTTCATCTCGGACTTTGTGTGCAAGCAGCAACCAAGCACTGTCAGCTGCTAAAATTCTGTTTCTGGTCCTTAAATCAAAGAAAGACTTGGTCATCAAGAAAAAGCCGGGGCAAGACGAGAACGGCTAAAACAACCAGGTTCTCTGTATCTGTGAAGCTGTGCTATGCATGTTGTAGTGCACACTGTTTGCTTTCAATGAGGGAAAAGACTTCTGGATGGTCTTCAGTCTTTGAAGAACTGGGCACAAGTGTGGCTTTGGTGAGCAGGCCTTGTCTTGTCCCATTGGTCATCCTGGATTAATGGTGACTGAGAGTCCCAGGGTTGAATGTAACTTCACATGGTGGAAAAAGAAGTCTGCTTGGAACTTTGCAGAAACTGCTTTGCCTCCTCAGGGGCATCTAGAATCAATAGCATTTAGAAATGTATTTATGTATGACACCTACCAAAAATCAAACATGCTCTGTGGTGATAGAAACTTGCCTTTTCTCAAACTAACCCCAAGACTTATTATAAAAGATGTTTGAATGAGTGTTATGTGGGAATTGAAGGCTGGTACTTCAAAACGGGTCGATTTTCCACTCTTAATGATATGAAATGGTAAGGGGGTGGTAGCGGTTGGGTATGAAACATTCTTTGTGCGCAGGGTTAGACTGTCCCTTTGATCTTTTTTTTTTTTTTTTTTTCTACAACTATTCACAATTTTAAAAATGACTGCTTACAGTAAACATTTTTTTCTTTTTTTTTTTCTAAATATGACTGAATTAGACCCAAAATGAGTGTCTTGCATATAGGATATCTTGATGCTTACAGGAATATTTCTGTATTAGATAAACTGGAAAATCGTGGAATGTTTTGTAGCCTCCCTTGCTAAATGCTGAGCTCCCTGCTGATGAGTCTGAACTGTAAAACTGCCTTATAGTTGTTGTTTTTTCACACAGATACTGATGAATATTCACTGTAGACATTCCTACCTTGTTCCATGGAATGAGGAAGAAACTGCTGTCTTTATATGATTCAAAAAAGTGACATCAAAATTCCAGCTCAAATGTAGTGTTTTCTCATATGCTCCTCATTGTAGTGAAGAACATGGAACACAATATTCATTAAGCCACATGCTGCGTAAAGAATTAAACGTTCCACCTGTTTCTAAATTAACCTGAATTTCAATTGTTCAACTATTGTCGAAATAACTACTAACCACAGCACTGATGTGCGTTAAAGCCAACCTTATAAAACAGCACAAAATGTTGTTTCCCTCTTCGCTGCCTGAACACTGCAGGTTTAAACTTGATTACATTTAAATTACACTTACAACCTTCTTCTTAATTGAGGTCAGAATGGTCAGTCATCTCAGATAGCCTGATAATTACAAAATGGAAATGTTCATTTGCTTGCTATCGCTCAGGTTGGGAACGGCTGCCCTGTTGGGTTTGAGAACTTCCTGTGTCGTTATGTTGGTAGTTCTTGCCTTGAGTACTCTGTGGGGGTTGGGTTGGTATGGAAATAGCACAGCATACAGTAGTAGTAGGTTAATCTGTTCCACCAGAGCCGGGCTCAACTCCCTCGGCTTTACCCGCCCTGGCTCGGGTAGTTGCTGTACGTACGGCTTGGAATTGTGAACAGTTGCCACCAAATTAAAAAAAAAAAAAAAAAAAGCACAAACAAGAAAAGACACAACCTGATTGGTCATATTCTGTGTTTTACAACTCCATATTGGCTGATTGTTTAGGGCTTTGATACATACGAAATGGGAAATTCAGTTTCAGACTTTAATTTTTTCAGCTGTATTTCTTGTATCTGTAGAGACTGGGATGTCTTCCCCAGTATGCTTATTCTGTAATTTGTGAATTTTGGATAATTATAGACAAACCACATCTAGCAACAGAAAAATCTAATGATTTGTAGATTATTATTTGATGATTGAATGATTTTTCACATTCCCCGCAATCCAATCCTGTTATTTTTTTATTTTATTTTGTTAAAGGGAGGGAATATGTGAAAATTTTGAGCTTGTCAGCTGTGTATCGTAGATCACAAACCACCCCGCAGAATGTCCCCTCTAGGTGAGATTGTATGTTCTCTTCCAAACTGTGTGCTGTCATGTACTGTCGCCATGCTCCCACAAATGCTTTTTTTAAATGTTGTTGATTCTATCTTAAAAAAATGTATTTATTTTCATTGAAAATAAAATATTTATTTAAAGAAGTGGTTTCATAAAGTGTCATTGTATGTGTAATTTCATTTTGATGGTGACAATCACAAGATTTGCTGGTACAAAATCACGCAGTTTCTGAGCAGAGACATTGATATTTATTGAATATTTGTTTATTTCATCAAATATTTATATCTGTACAAAACTGTACACAATAACTGGGAAAAGGTAATGGTTAAAAAATAAAAATTGACAAAATATATATTTCAGTGTGAAATCAAACCCATGTCTGACAATTTCAAAATTCATTTAGTTTCATAAATACTCTCTTACTTAGATAAGAGAGTATTTAGATGCTGTATGGAACAGGCTCAGAGCAAAAGCAGAGACCGTATATGAGACAAAACAACAACAAAACACCTAGTTCACGAGTTTACACATACATGAAATCAAAATAAAGTAATTTGTATAGGAATTTATGCGAATTTGGGGTGCTGTCCAGGAGAGGGCTCCGAGCTCGGAATTTGGCCCGAACCCAGAGTACTCCCCCTCCTTAACTGGGATAGAAACCAGACAAGAGTGAGGTGATGGGGTGGTGGAGGGATGCTATGAAACTTGTCGTGGGATAGAGGTGAGAGACGGCTTTATAAACCAGCTTCCTCTTGCACTGATTGGTTGATTACCTGAACGTGCGCCTCCCGAATTTTGTTAAAAATTCATATATTTAAGCACCCAACATCCCTGATGAAAAATCCAGCATAAGCTGGTTGCTGGCTTGCTGGTCACCAGCATTGGAAGCGGGAGTACTGGTGGACCAGCTCCACCAGCAAAATTTTGCTTGAGAACAGCAAAAATTGCTGGTCCACCAGCTAGACCAGCAGTATACCATCTCTAACCAGCATATACCAGCTGGACCAACATGGAATCCATGCTGGTTTATGAGGGATTTTTCAGCAAGGATGGCAGCTGTAGGAAAGAAAGTGCCATCGTTCAATGTGAAAAGCCTCCGAGAGTGGATGTTCCCATAGCTGATGATCTAATCTGTCTTACTCAGTGGGATAAGGTCTGAGCGTCTCATCTGATGGACAATTGCTCACAGTCTGTTGCTTTGTTCTGTCTCATACACACTAGACTCCATTTACATAAAATCCATAAAACAGGGATGGGCTAAAACATGTTACCATACAGTGGATATGGACAGTACATAATGTACTATAATATTCACCAGACCAATATTAGCCAATGCTTTTCTACATTACCCTGCATTCATGTTCAAACAGGACATCTTGTAAATATAAACACCAAAATCCTTATGTATAAAGTGGATATTCATCAGTGCTATATACCACTGAATGATTGCAAATCCACACTGCATATTAATCAAATCGCAGTCTCCAGTCACAGCCATGACATGTCACTGTCTAGCACCTCCCTCAAATCAGACTCATCTATACTAGCATACGTTTTTTTGCCTGAGCTTTGTGAATTTAGACGTTTTAAATTAATAGTTATAGCATTTGATAACCTGTTCTTATGATTATTATTGATTCTAGTCACTGTTAACCTGCCTAATATATGCATTTAATAAGAAGTCATTTAGCTTTTTTTTTTGACCGAAATCCACCTGCCTGTCAACATATGTATTTCAATACCTCTGTGCACTCTGCGCACGCAGACATCACGCGTCAGCAGCGCATTCCGTAATGCTATGCAGAGTTGTAGACAGACAGTCACCAGGTGCCACAAACAAACAGCAGCCATCTTTGCAGTTCCTCCTGAACCAAAACAACGAGTTTATGCTGGGTTCATGCCATGTCGTAACCGTAATTATGAGATGGCAACGCCGTCTCTCATGAAGCTTTGCAGACTCTGCTGTGTGCGTTCATGTTTTGGAGGAGGCGTAGCTTTGGAGAGCACTCTGAAGGGAGGGTGGGATCTCATGCTTTCTAAGCTAGCTTGCTATTGCTAGCCTCTCCGAAATTGCCTAACCTACTTTTAAAAGATTCCTTATCCAGTGGCTTCCTATAGAGGGCAACGTTAATATCAAAGACTTAATATTTCAGTTGAAATCGCTGATAGTTTACAATTTTCTGTTTTCCTCCCACGCATCATAAATTCACAAAACTAAGCATGTTTGCTCAATATGTACAAAGTTTTGAGAAGTTTGTGTACACAATATATAGACATAATAGTCATAATGGGTCATACCAGACATGGGACAAATATTCTCACAATATATACATATATACATTTTTGTAATGGTAGCCCATTCAGATTTTATGTTATTGGTTGCTGATTTTGATTAGCTGGCTGCCATTTTTTATATATATCCAAGTCATAGAGGATATGTTAGGACATCCACCAAAATGCATACCAATTTTCAACTTCATGGATCATTCGGTTGCAGAGTTATAATGGTTTTTTAGTTGTTGCGCCCCCTATTGGCAGAGTTTTATGAAACTTGGTATGCATCCTCAGAATGTCCTGGTGACTTTGTGTGTCAAGTTTTGTTAAGCTTGGACATTTCGTTAAGCAGATATAGGTCAACTCGTAAAAATGGGTGTTGCCGGTCCAATTAATTAGCATAACTTTGCAATGCTATGACACCACCTAGTGTCGGACAGGTGTGTGTTTATGTGCCAGAGTAGTGGTGCACTATTGGGACCATTCTGCCAGTTTTGGGGTCTCTACGATTTATGGTCTCTGGCGGCCATAAACTTTTAGCACAGAAAAAATAAGGAAGAAGAAAAATAGTACAAACACAATAAGGTTCCAGCACCTTCAGTGCTTGGACCCCTAATAAGTTCATGAAATGCAAATCAGATTCTTTTAAACTTAGTCATACAAGCTTTTCAAAGAATGCCGTAAGCCATATTACCTCTGGTGCTGATACACATCGACATGCAGACATGTACAAACAGCTGTAATCTCTCAGTGTTCCAATATGTTACCTCACAACACACAAATCAAGTCAAAAGGAAGACAGTCTCTGTCTTGTCCTGGCACTGACTGCTCTTTATGTCTCCACCCTGTCTCTTAGACGGCTTTTCTTTTTCTCTCTCTGTTGACTCATTCAGCCTGTGTCATACTGTCATGTGTATGTAGAGAGGTGACTGCAGTCTATGGGCTATACCAATAACACCTCAAGCATTTATTCAGTCATCACTCAGTTTGTGTAGCTAAAAAAAACAGTATGACACTGTGTTTGACGCCACACATTTAAACAGAGAGTAAGTGGCACCAAAGCATGACTGCAACAGTAGGCTTACATTGTGCTTTTACACTGACAGCAATTCTGCTGCACAAAAAATAGCTGCAGCTCTACATGGTTACTACATTACTACATTACATTATTTATTTTATTAACTGCCATAATTATAAATCAGGAGTTTATCCATTTATCAGGAGTTTGCCATTAAGTTTTATTTCTCAATTATAATGAAAATAATTTTCAGTTTTGGAGAGTCGAAATCATAGACCGAAATGGTTATGTTTAATTAACACTTCTCCAAAGCCACGTTTTGACTGTGTCGGTGTCTATTTCTTGCACACAACGTGGATAAGCTAAAGCAGATAAACATGTCAGCTGTGTCTATGGCTATGATCATTTAGTCTGTGCTGTTTTCAGCTGATGTGTTTACAAAACTTCACTAAACATTAGGCTTATTTGTAGAGTGCCTAACATCCAATAACTGCAATTAGCTTTGAGGCATCCAATAAAAGCTTTGTGCTTTGTGCTTTTTTCATATGAAACAAAATCTGAGCTTTCAAATTCTGAACAAAACAAAATTGGAACAATAAATTGTCTCCTCTGTTCAACGTGGCAGCACAGAGCGTGAGTAAACTGATCATCTCTAAATAATATGTATAATAAATGTAATGCAATATTACATTTACTGCAGGAATGCCATCCAATGACCATAGCTTGTTAGCCAGCTAGAAAAAAATAACTTTAGAAAGGAACATTTTGGTAAATATATGCACTGTATTGCATATCCATTATACTTTTACTTAAAGTCATTTTCAAGTCAGTTTACTATGCAGCCATCTTTCAACAAGTACAGCTCCTGTCTAATAGAATGCTGTGATGACATATTTTTGTAGGCTGAAGTAAGCATCACTCTGGTTCCCTCAACAAAAAGCCAACAATATTTTGGATTATTGCAGAAAATAAGCATCAAAAGTCACATGACTTCAACATAACCATCATCAGGATGTGATTTGCCAGAGTAGGATGGCGGGATCCCCCTGTCTCTGCTTTTCATACGTTTTATCCGCGTTTCTGGTCAGACGGGATACATTTCCCATTTCCGACAGTAGACGGTGATTTTCTAACAGCATATTTAAACGTGTTACAGGTTCTTCCAAGTGGAACATTAAGTAATTGGATCAATATTATGTTATAATTTTAGGTCTAATGTTTATAAATGGTAGAACAACAGTTTTACTAGCAATTGCCTTCCTCAACATGATGGCGAGATTATCAGAATGTGTTGCGATGTGTATCAGATGTGTATGTAGCGTGGAAGAAAATAATTCACTCTCAGGCATGTTGGAAGTATGGCAAGGTGATACAGCATCTCATTCCCCTTTCAGGGAACCAGGGTTACAGTCGTAATCGAGATGTTCCTTTTTGAGGGAACTCGATGCTGTGTCAGAATGTTGACAAATGCCTGTCCTGAATCAAGTGTGAATCATAGCAAGCACAGCTTAGGACATAAACACTTGAGATGCTGGCGTGGAATCGAAATCCAGGCTGTAAAATCTGATAAATGTGTACAGACAGCCCCAGTCCGCTGCATCATATACTTCTTGGAGGGGAAACTCCTGACAATAAAGCCCTAGAGGCAGCCATACTCTTTGAAGAATGAACACTTACGACTAGAGGCAAAGGAAGGTCAAGCTCCTCATAAGCCACAGAATTAGCATTAGCATTAGTAGTAAGTTTAGACACATAACCTGGTCATGGGTGAAGAATTGCTTTGACACTACCTGGAGCAATTTCAGGAGAAGGCAACAGACAGGGCCTGCAGATCTCCTACCTTTTTAAGTGAGGTAATAGCATGCAAGAAAGCCATCTTGTAAGTCAGGAACTTCAATGAAACTGATTCAGTAGGCTCGAATGGGTGTCAAGGACAACCCCTCCTAAACATGGCCAGATCCCAGGCCGGAACTCTCACATGAACAGCAGGCCTTGGCCTCAATGCACCAAGTAGGAAACAAGATACCAGAGGGTGTCTCCCCAAAGACCCACTGCCTAAAGGTGCATTGTAAGTAGCAATGCCCGCCTCAAAAACCTTTAACGTGGAGGGAGTTAACCCAGCAGAAAAACAATCCTGAAGGAACTCTAGCACTGAACCAACTGGGCAGTTAACTGGGTCTAACTGGTGTTCTCTGCACCATAAAGTGAAGAGTCTCCACTTTAAGGCATAAAGTTTCCTCATGGAGGGAGCACTGGAGTTTAAAATGGTCTCAATAATCTTGGTTGTGAGACCAGAGTCTAGGACTTTATCCTCCTCAGGGGCAAAACCCACAGCCTCCATTTTTCCGGCCAGGGGTGATAAATTATGCCCCTGACCGGAATCTCCCAGGTAGAGCTGCCTAGGAGAGACATATACAGACCTCCATGATGATTCATGTATGAAACTACCGATGTGTTGTTTGAATGGATAAGAACATGATGGTTTGGGAGAAAGCGTCTGGTTTGGGAGAAAGTACCTCAGTGCTAGAAAAGACAAGGTGCATCTTTCTGCTATCTCAGTGAACTTTCTTAAACGTGTCACAAAAATGAGCCGGTCCCACCCACGTGCAGCTCAGGCTATTCAAATGGTAATTATCCATGTAATTCACGCAAGCATGTAAACGCCTCCATTAACTCGATAAACAAATCATCAAGCTTCATCAGATTGCTCTAATTTTCATAGTTTTTGGAAGAAGTCATGCTGAGGAATAATCCTTGAATTTACCTCAGAAGAAGAAGAAGCAGAAGAAGTAGTATGAGATGCATTGCGTGACTTGATCCAGCTGCGGATATCATTTCTGATGAGTAAGTGATTCATTCTTACATTACTGTGTTAGTTCTTACATTAGTATTAGTGATTTCTAATGCAATAATATAGCTGCTCCTGATATCAGCATGCTCACAGTGCCTTTTTTTTCTGGGACCAGATACCACTGATGAGTCCTGCAGACTCAAACTTTCACACAAGTCTCTTCAAACTGTTTGTCTATATGACAGCGCTGTACCAACATCAGCAAGCTGTTCAACTTGGATTGATATTCTACATGAATGTGGTGAATCACTGACTACTGATGGTGGGGCAATTTTTTACTTCAGTGCATGGCAAAAGAAGCAGCAAACACCCTGGAATTGCCAGGTATGGTTTACTTGTATCTACAGTCAAACAGTTTCCAAGAATGGCACAAAGGTGTGTGACAGTTCAAGTGTCTATGTTTTGATCAGTGTGCTCAATAATGTGCCTTTGACCTTCATTATGTATTGATTATGTTTTGTTATAAATAAACTACAAACAAAGAAAAAACATCATTTTAATCTCCTCACATTCTTTCTTTGGTTCCTCACAATCACATCAATAGGCCCATTGGTGGAGGGACTTTGTCTTCGCAGGTGTGAATGACATCAATATTCATGACCATTGACACTCCCTCACATAAGGCCATTCTAACACAAAAAAATGAAATAAATTTATTGTTTTATATGAGTGAGTGGTCAGGATGATTTTCACATCATTTTAATACCACGTATAAACATTGTTTTCTCAAAACTACAAACTTTTACATACATGCTGCTCAAATATTTATAATATACAGTTTGTGCTGAATACAGTGCAGTCCCACTTTAGCCATGAAAATGTAACTGAAATAAGCACAAATGTCTGGGCGTATAAAAAAAAAAACATCTCAAAGGCCCATAAAACACCTCAGACCCCAGACGGTTAAGAGACGATGCAGACTCTTCAACCCTGGCCATCACCCCATTCTCATGCACATTTAGCCCCATGATTGAAGAGCAGTTGGAGACCACAGGCAGGTAAAAGCTCAGAAAGGGACAGACCCATCTCAAGCTCCTTTGCCAGCTCCATTTGTGACCCTTATGACCTGAGCCGCTGCATTGCCTAAGCAGATGCAGGACCCGAACCATGAGGGGCTCAAACCTGGCCACCCTCCTCAAAGAGGGCCAGGTAGGAGCAGAGCATCCTGAGTGGAAGTTGTTCACAATAAACACACTCAGCCCCCTCAAGAGACTGTGCATGCTCTGATCCTAAGCAGACTAGACCAGATAACACCAAATAGGCAGAGTAACAAATAGTGGTTACTGAAGGCAGAGAAGCTGACATTGTTTGGTCCGGGTATCCTTTAAGCTTCCGTGGTATGCCACCATGAATCACGGGCTGAAGTTACACCAATGAGATTGAAGTGATTCTACACATGCTTCAGATGCAATCATGCAGGAGTGTTCCCACAGAGTCAGCATTCTGACGCAGCGTTGAGTTCCCCTTTAAAGGGAACTGTGTATTTCAGGTTGGACCAGATAATGTGCGTGTGCAGTTAGAGCAAAGACTGTGCGTACTGTATGTTTCTCGACAGTAAAGGCTGTTTCTATAGTATCTGGAGTTTCTAACAGCAGCTGCATTGATGTTGTCATCAGAAATCAAGAACTGTCATATATACAAACCAATGACTTTGCAAATTGGTGATTGGTTCTTTTATTTGGAAGGTGGGAACAGATTTACATCTTCATATTTTCTGTTGAGTTTAGCAAAAATAGTTGAAGCTACACTGTAGCACCACACGGCTCAAGTGGGTTCTGTGAATACTGTAACCTGTTAATATGGGTACTAAAATAAATGCAATGTGAAACAGTCCTTAGTCAGTTACCCAAACTGTCTTGGAATAATCAGTGCAGTGGCAGCTTGACAAAATATTAATTGCCATGTTAACTGTTTCCAAGGCAACATTATTCCACCCGACTGAAAAACAGGCAGCAGTTGAGCAGCTGTTGGGGTGATGACGGAACTGTAGCAGTGTCTTATCTGCTGTCACACTACAAAAATAATTTTTCTTAAACACCCCCTGTGGTGAAAATCAAGTTTCTAACATTGTTTATATGTCTATCTGGTGTTTTTAATATGCTTTAAGACAAACCATTTAGCAATACAGCGGGTGAAATATGTATCTTATGATGTTATGATGATGAACTACAGTATATGCCTTTCTCCACTGACACCATTGCTGAGTATTTTCTTCTTAAACTGCAGTGAACTAAAGACGGTCTCAAAAACACAGTTTGAAATCACCCTGGTTCTCTACATTACAAATATGTTGTAACCAATCCTGTCAATGTGCAGACGGGCTTTAGCATATCATTAACTATGCTGCGAAGCAGGGGGGTCTCAAGAGAAGCCAGGTTATCCCAGTATATTTTTCTGTAGATATGAAAAATCTGGTACATTTAGCAATATAGCGGGTGAAATATGTATATTATGATGTTATGATGAACTACAGTATATGCCTTTCTCCACTGACATTCTAAGTTGTTCAAAGCATTTCTAAGGATACTGATTTTTAGAAGGCAGCTGTCTGACTCCGAGATGCATAGTTTGTGTAACATTAGCAACACATTATTAGCTGTTTGATTACATAGTCAAGCATGTGTCCAACGTTGTAGAAAGCGATACATAAAACGCATTACCATTCTGATACATCGACTTGTAGATGACGACCCTGTATAATTCACGCTTCCACTTCTTCTGAATCAGTTTCTGGTTCAAAAATATATGGCTGAATTAAACCAGTTTTTCCACTTGCTATAGTGCAGTGTTTACTACAGTAAAGTTGACCGAGTGGATCAGGTATTCTGAGCTCGTGCGATTGAGTGGAGGTGGAGACTAATTTGCATATTCATGGATCCGGGTATAGGGGAGCGCGGGGCACAACCTAAAGCTTTTTGACTTTCTCAGTTTGTGTAAATCTACTTAGGGTTCAGAGAATTTATTTTGTTCCACATTAATTTCACACATGTCTGGTACAAATATGTGGCTTTGTTTCATTAATACAGTGTATACTTTTTTCTTTATTTACCCTGAAAGAAGGGAAGTGAAATGTGACAACATGCCCCATAGGTGGGGCACATTGTAACGTGATGGGGCACGTTGTAACATGACCATTTGGCAGCTAAAAATGTTATGTGATTGAATTAAAAAAATATACATGACAAACTAAAATATTTTGTCAATAAAAGACAATAATTATTTTTTTCATATAAAATAATAGCATTTTTTAGAAATTCAAATTTAAATAATTTTGTAGTTTGACAATGAACACTCTGCAAAACACAGCTATACAGCACTGGTCAAAACAATACAGGCAAACAGATGAAGAGACATATTCAGAAAAACACAGAGCTGAACAAAAACTCTCCCTCCCTCCACTCACAGCTCTCACAGAACACAAGATAAATAGACAAGCCAGTACAAATGCTGAACATTTCTTGAAATAATATTTTCTGGATGTTCAGGTTGTTCCTCTCAGTCTTTATTCACCTTTTTTCCATAGTTTATCAACAGAAATTCATAAAAGTTGATTATGCCAGTTATATCGTAACTGTATAGAATTGTATAGTTTTAATAGCAGGGCACATTGTAACGCAGTGTTACAACGAACCCTATCTGTGCAACTGGAATTTAAACCTGGTTAGTGTCTTCTGATAGTTAGTGAAGCATTAAAGAACTACCCAAACTGCTAAACAAGAGATTGGAGATTAAAATAATATCAGATTTGTCTAATTTTAAATAAACACAAAAAATATAGATGGAAAATTATCTTAAGTAAGAAATTTACTTTTGCTACTGTTAAATAAATGTTCAGTGATATCTCACAAAGATTTCTGAATTTTGGCGCAATTTTTTCTCTATACAATGTCGATATGGCAACTAGTAAATACACTAAGTTTCTTCATGCTAGCTTGTGTGGAAGTATTTAAACCATGTGTGTTACAACTAACCCCGCGTTAGTTTGTGCCCTGCGCTCCCCTACTGAATGAATCAAGAGTGTAGATTTAACATTCAAGCTATTTTAAGGCATGAAGAAATTATTTTCACAGGAAAAAATGTTTAAATATGTCATTTTGGTGATCAAACAAGAGTTTTAAGTTTTAAATTATTATTATTATTATTATTATTATAAAATTATTGACTACAATGGGACTTTAAATACTATTTTTAAAAGTAAATAAATAACAGAGTGAAAACCAGTTAGTAAGACTAGTTTTCAGAGAAATGACAAATTTATGTTTAATCTATTCAACTTGAAGTGGTGCTCCGCAGATCAATCGGTGTATGACATCAAAGTTCCCCGAGAGCGATTCGGAAGGATACGGAGCTGTCTGATCTCTGACCGCTCTCGCGGTACTTTGATGTCATACACCGATCGGTCTGCGCAGAGCCGCTTTAAGTCGAACACACCTAAAGCCAAATTTATTTTAATTTTGTAGCAGTAAATGCCATTTAATTTGTATACATTTGGCAGACACTTTTATCCAAAGCAACTTACATTGCATTCAAGGCATTCATTTTTTCAATTTTTTACTTTCGCCAGGAATAGAACCCATGACCTTAGCATTGCTAGTGCCATGCTCTACAGGAATACAGTACTTTTTCTAAATGATAAGACACAGAATGTGCCTACCCTTCAGAAAGTGTTGTCCATCCACCTCAGAAGGTCGAACTAAATATTATATATAAACTGCTTTATTTTCTTTAATATGAGGTTTACAATTTTTGCAACCCTGTTAACAAAATATTGGGAATGTCCGACTGTAGTTTTAAACACTGATTTGTTTTGATTTTCATTGTTTAGCAGTTTAAAAAAAAAAAATTAACAGTTAACAAAAATGGTTGCAGATTTAGCTGTCACTGGCTAGTTTAAAATCAAATGTTGGTTTGTAGAATTGATAAATGTACATAGATGCATAAATGTACATTTTAGTGTAAATGATGATGAAAATGTTCAGCTTTCTGTGTTGTAGAGTGGTGTTCTGTGTCTATACTTATGAATTCATTCTATCATCTGCTTATCCGTAGTGGAGAAGGTATTCCTGTGCTTCAGAGCTCTGCCTGTGAAAGGCCACGCTTGACTGGGCAGTTAGGCTGGAGCCAGCCTCTTCACTGCACTCATGATTTACATGGCTGTCTGGACGTCACACACACCCCACAATGAGTCAATTGCGTCAGCAGCCTTCCACTCTTTCTCTTTCTCCTTACACACACACATATAAACAACATCCCTCCCCCACCGTTGTCAGGCTTCAGCAATCTGCCTCCCAGAGGACTCTCTCTGACGAAGGCAGCCCTCCCCCATCTGTTCAGGTCTCTCTGATTCCCATAAGACTGGACTGAATCCTTGTGAACAAGGTTAGAGTGTTCACTACTAAACACAACACTTGACTCATGCTCAGGGTCTGGGTGAACACATGATGTTTGAAGCAGCTTTACCTGCAAGGTATACACAAATTATGTGAATTGAGGGGAATATCATGAAAGTAATGGCACATTACAAATAAATGTTAATAAAAATACACTGAAAAAAAAAAAAAAAGTGAAACAACTGTCATTTATTTAAAGTGCAGTTTTAAGATATTGAGCTTCAAAGTTTTTGCATTCCATACTCCTTTGTATATAGTTTTCTAAAAAAAAAAGTCCCCAAATGTACACAAAATCACATAATGTAAATAAGTCACAGAATAATATGTGAATAACTCAATTTTGACAAAAAATGTCAGAGAGAACCTTATAATTTCAAAGTGACGATATATATGTCTGGGGGTGGTGGCTGTAGAGAAACGCACAATGAAGAAAATAAACAAAATAGGCTTTTAAATGAATAATATCAAAATAATCAGGATAATACCGAGGAGAAACACAACCACGTTACACGCAGACATTACCAAAGCAAGACAAGGAACTAACTGAAACTTAGGGCTTATACAGAGCAGACAAAGGGAGAAACTAACTAGACACAACTGAACTGATGAACCTAATTAATTAGTAACCATAGAAACAAACAGGGAGAGAATGGAGGACAACCGAACAAATTAACAGACTAGAACAGAGGTGTCCAGTCCTGCTCCTGGAGGGCCACTGTCCTGCAGAGTTTAGCTCCAACTCCAGTTAAACACACCTGAACCAGCTAATCAAGGTTTTTAGGCATACAGGAAACTTCCAGGCAGGTGTGTTGTGGTAAGTCAGAGCTAAACTCTGCAGGACAGTGGCATTCCAGGGCCAAGTGGCATTCCAGGGCCAAAAAAGTCCAGCAGTGAAGGGCAGGTGGGTGCCCAGGAGGCTGACGAAGGGCTGAAGAAGTTGGTGGTCTAAGTGGACCAAGAGGTGAACCAAGTGAAAAAGGACCCAGTTCTCTTTACGTTCACACTGTCCCTGTCCCTGGAAAAGGACTCAGATCCTTTTAAGTAGGAATGTGGTCTCAGACCTTTTTGTGTTCATATTGTTGCTTTTTGGATCTAGTCCAGTTCAGTGTTTGATGGCTTGACCCTTTGGTTTGATGGCTTGACCCTTTGGTTAAAAAAATATATACCATTCACTTACATTGTACATGCACATACACAACATTGTATGTGCCTCACTAACCAAAAAATTAGTTTGTAAATATTATTCTTATTATTTTGTAAAACGACATTGTTACAAATGCTGTTGGGTGAGCTTGTTGTTTATCTTTTGCTGTTGTTGCAATATTACATCTGTATTCTTGCACTATATCACACATCCATCTTTGTAAAGAACGTCTCGGTTACGTATGTAACCCTCGTTCCCTGAAGGAGGGAACGGAGACGTACGTCAGTAGTGACCGACGAATTGGGATATCGCTAGAGAGCCCTATCAGCTTCGAGTGAACTAAAACAGGCCAATGAAGTTGGCGTGCGATATTTGCATAATGCGCACCGCCCCCGCCAGGTGGTATAAATAGGGGAGCAGATGCAATCGCACTCTGTTTTTCGCTGAGGAGACAACCTAGTCCGCACTACAGCGAGGGTACAGCAACTGTGGCGACGGGACGTACGTCTCCGTTCCCTCCTTCAGGGAACGAGGGTTACATACGTAACCGAGACGTTCCCTTTCAGTCGGTCACGTTCGACGTACGTCAGTAGTGACCGACGAATTGGGATCCCAAATAAAGCGCCACAGTATGAACCCCTTCCAGTGCCCAGCGCAAGCTCTAGCCACCCGGCGCACCAGTGGGACGGGGAAGGGGGCGAGCTTACGCCGAGAGAGTCTACTGCTGTTCCGACATACCCACTAAGTAAACTAGACTACACTGGGGAAGCGAACCCGTAGGGGACGCTGCGGAGACCACTACCCACCCGTAGGGGAGGAATTTACGTGGAGAGTACACATATGGACTGGCCGTGGGCAGTACGCATATGGAGTCCCTGGGATGGCTCCACCTGGGTAGGGGGAGACTCATCTGACAGGTGACAGCAGAGCTGGCTCTGCTAAGGGAAAGACACGGGCTCGCCGTAGGGAGTTGACCGTGGACAAATACACACATGGGACCACTCACGTGGAGGGGTCACGACATGTGGAACCCAGCCAAACGTCAGCGTCAGTGACGGAGGTTTGGCCTGGCATCAGACACTCCGCAATGTCCGAGCCGAAGGGGGAGGCGGAGGAACTCGACAGGGTTCGCCAAGCGGGGAACTCGACTGGAGTAAAAAGGATGCACGTATCCGGCCCAGGGGGCGGGAGTGGCATTGCAAGCCGACACTAGAACGGGCTCTTCGCGTCTACCGGCTGGTGGAAGCGAGTACACGGGAAGAAACCGGTTCTACACGAAGGCTATAGAATCTAGCGAACGTGTTAGGTGTCGCCCAGCCCGCAGCTCTACAGATATCTGTCAGCGAGGCGCCGTGCGCCAGCGCCCAGGAAGAGGCCACTCCTCTGGTGGAGTGGGCTCTCAACCTGAACGGGCAAGGCACGCCCTGGGACTCATACGCCAGGGCGATGGCGTCCACTATCCAGTGGGCCATCCTCTGCTTGGAGACAGCCTTTCCCTTCTGCTGGCCTCCGTAACAGACAAAGAGCTGGTCTGAGGTCCTGAAGCTTCGCGTTCTGTCCACGTACAGGCGCAGAGCGCGGACGGGACAGAGCAAAGCTAGGGCTGGGTCTGCCTCCTCCGAAGGCAGCGCTTGCAGGTTCACTACCTGATCTCGAAAGGGAGTGGTAGGAACCTTGGGCACATATCCAGGCCGGGGTCTCAGGATAACGTGAGAGTCACCGGGCCCGAATTCCAGGCACGATTCGTCAACCGAAAATGCATGCAGGTCCCCTACCCTCTTGAGCGAGGCCAATGCAACCAGGAGGACGGTCTTTAGGGACAGTACTTTTAACTCGACTGATTGCAAAGGCTCGAAGGGACGACCCTGGAGAGATGTAAGAACCAGGGTCAGATCCCAAGAGAGTACAGAGGGGGGCCGGGGAGGATTCAGTCTCCTCGCCCCCCTCAAGAACCTGACGATCAGATCGTGCTTCCCTAGCGATTCACCATCAACTGCATAGTGATGTGCGGCGATAGCGGCAACATACACCTTGAGGGTGGAGGGAGACAGCCTTCGCTCCAGGCCCTCTTGCAGAAAGGAAAGCACGGTTCTGACCGAACATGATCGGGGGTCCTCTCGCTCTGGTTGAGAGGAGCACCATTCGACGAACAGGTTCCACTTCAACGCATAGAGGTTCCTCGTAGAAGGAGCTCTAGCGGAAGTGATAGTGTCTGCGACCGCTTGCGGGAGATCATTCAGAACCTCCGCGTCCCGTCCAGGGACCACACATGGAGTTTCCACAGGTCGGGACGCGGGTGCCAGAGGGTGCCCCGTCTCTGAGTCAGGAGGTCCTTCCTCAGAGGAATGGGCCAGGGAGGTGCTGTCGCGAGGAGCGTGAGGTCCGAGAACCAGGTCCGAGTGGGCCAGTATGGAGCCACTAACAAGACCTGCTCCTCGTCCTCCCTGACTTTGCACAGGAGTTGTGCGAGAAGGCTCACTGGGGGAAACGCATATTTGCGTAGGCCCCGGGGCCAGCTGATTGCCAGGGCATCCGTGCCGAGCGTGCCGCCGGACAGGGAATAAAACAACTGGCAGTGGGCAGTCTCCGGGGAGGCGAACAGATCTACCTGTGCCTCGCCGAAGCGCTGCCAGATCAGCTGGACCACCTGGGGATGGAGTCTCCATTCGCCCGGAAGCGGAGGCTGCCGTGAGAGCTCGTCGGCTGCACGGTTGAGCACGCCTGGGACGTGAATGGCACGAAGCGACCTCAGATGCTTCTGACTCCATAGCAAGAGATGGCGGGCGAGTTGCGACATACGGCGGGAGCGTAGACCACCCTGATGGTTGATGTACGCAACGGCCGCAGTGCTGTCCGAGCGGACCAGTACGTGCTTGTCTGACAACAGCTTCTGGAAGCGGCCCAGTGCAAGACGTACTGCTAGCAACTCGAGGCAATTGACATGCCAATGCAGTTGGGGCCCCGTCCACAGACCCGATGCTGCATGCCCGTTGTACGTGGCTCCCCACCCCGTGGCGGAGGCATCTGTGTGGACCACAGCATGCCTGGACACTTGTTCGAGGGGAACTCCCGCCCGCAGGAACGAAGGGTCCGACCACTTGGTGAGGGTGCGGCGGCAGTTCGGTGTCACGGGGACACGGAACGTACCGCGCTGCCACGCCCATCTCGGGACCCGGCCGCGGAGCCAGTGTTGAAGCGGCCTCATATGAAGCAATCCGAGCGGCGTGACTGCGGCTGCGGATGCCATATGCCCCAGGAGCCTCTGAAAGTGTTTCAGTGGGGCCGCTGTCCTGCGCTTGAGCGTACTCAGGCAGGTCAACACTGACTGGACGCGCTCCTCGGTGAGGCGCGCAGTCCGGGCGACCGAATCCAGTTCCATACCGAGATAAGAGATCCTCTGCCCGGGGGTGAGTTTGCTCTTGTCCCAGTTGACCCGAAGACCCAACCGACTGAGGTGAGCTAACACCATGTCCCTGTGTTCGCACAACTGCTCTCGCGAGCTGGCTAGGATGAGCCAGTCGTCGAGGTAGTTGAGGATGCGAACGCCCTGTTCCTTGAGCGGAACAATGGCCGCCTCCGCAACCTTCGTGAAGACGCGGGGCGACAGGGCCAGCCCGAAGGGTAGGACTTTGTACTGATATGCCCGACCCTCGAACGCAAACCGTAGGAAGGGTCTGTGACGAGGCAGAATCGAGACATGAAAGTACGCGTCCTTCAGGTCGATCGCTGCAAACCAATCCTGGGGACGGACGCATTCGAAAATGCGCTTCTGCGTAAGCATCTTGAACGGCAGCCTGTGAAGGGACCGGTTCAGGACACGCAGATCCAGGATTGGCCGTAACCCACCGCCCTTCTTCGGTACAATGAAGTAGGGGCTGTAGAACCCTGACTTCATATCGGCTGGAGGGACCGGCTCGATTGCATCCTTCGCCAGGAGGACAGCAATCTCCGCCCGGAGAACAGGTGCATTGTCCAGGGACACCTGAGTGTAGTGGACACCCCTGAAGACCGGGGGACGCCGGGCGAACTGAATCGCATAGCCGAGTCTGATAGTACGAATGAGCCAGCGGGACGGGCTGGGGAGCGCTATCCAGGCTTCCAGACACCGAGCCAGCGGGACCAAAGGCACCACAGACGCACCGGGGGTGGGGCAGCGAAGCAGAGTGCTGGAACCCGACTCGGACGGCACAGCGGCCCGAAGTGAGGTCAGACTCTGCGAGGTGGCAGTGTGAATGGGAGACGGCTGAGGGGCGGCCTCGACCATCACACTGGGACCTGCTGGCGAAGTGAGAGTGGGCTGCGAGTGGCAAGGGGGGGCCTCGCGCACTGACAGCCGCAGTCTCTTGTGACCTGGAGGATTGGGAAACTGCTCTTTTTGTGATGAAGTGGGTACCGCTGGACTCCGGAGAGCCAGCGGCGGGACAGACAAATTCACAAATTCCCCCCGGCCCTCCTCTGGGGGTGGGAGAGATGATGGAGTCCTCTCCCGAAGAGCAGGAACCTTCCCCTCCAGGTCGCCCGTCTCAGGGTCGCGTCTTCCTCGACCTCTTGCCACCTGGCTTGGCCTGAGCGGGCTGGGCGCCGCGTCCGCGACCGGCACCCTGCTGTTTGGCTGGTGTAGGCTGCTGCTTTGCCGACTTAGCAGGGGCGGAGGACGACGCAGGCGGGCGCCCTCGGCGACGAGCGGGCTGAGGCTGTGCGGCCGGCGGCGGGGTGGAGGCAGCAGCGGACCGCCGGGGCAGGACGTGTTTGATAGCCTCAGCCTGCTTCTGGGCGGCAGAGAACTGCTGGGCGAAGCTCTCTACCGCGTCGCCGAAAAGGCCGACCTGTGATATGGGGGAGTCCAGGAACCGATACTTGTCGGTATCCCTCATATCAGCGAGGGTCAGCCACAGGTGGCGCTGCTGGACCACAAGTGTGGCCATCGCTTGACCAACAGAACGTGCCGTCACCTTAGTCGCCCGGAGGGCGAGGTCCGTGGCGGCACGCAGCTCCCCAAGCAGCTGCTGGTCAAGACCTCCCTGGGGCATTTCCATCAACGCCTTTGCTTGATGAACTTGCAAAAGGGCCATGGCATGCAGGGCGGAGGCGGCCTGTCCGCAGGCTCTGTAAGCTTTCTCTGTCAAGCCTGACGAGAATTTACAGGCCCGGGATGGGAGACGCGGCTCACCGCGCCAGCCGGAGGCCGTTGGACACAGTTGCATCGCAACAGACCTCTCGACTGGGGGAATCCGCGTATATCCCCTAGCCTCCCCGCCATCCAGGTTGGTGAAGGCGGACGAGGGACCAGGTCTCGCACGAACGCTATAAGGCGTCCGCCAGGACCTGGTCACCTCATCATGCACCTCCGGGAAGAATGGCATCGGGGCGGGGCGCTGGGGACCAGCGCGGGCCGCCCCGAGATACCAATCATCAAGCCGAGAAGGTTCGGGACACGGTGGAGGGTTCCAGACGAGCCCAACCTTCTCGGCAGCCCGGGAAAGCATAGCCGTCAACTCAGGATCGGGCTCGGACAACGCTACGGTCCCGGAGGGAGGTAACGCAGCCGAGTCCTCATCTCCCGAGGACTCTTGCTCACCTTCCGATGCCGTGATCGACATACGGTCATCCGCCGGTGCACCGAAAGAGACGGCTGGTCGCTCCGTAGAGGGACCAGCACGTTCAGTCGGCAACACCACCGGTTGCAGTGAAGTAGAGGGGGCAGGGGCCCGCGGAGCATCGCTCGGCGGGGAAGCCCTGACCGTAATCCTCAGATCACCCTGTCTACACGCCGACACACCGTCACCTCGGCCGAAGCCAGAGAAAACGGCGGCACGGGGCATAGGAGAGGGGACCCCCGCTCCCTGAGAACCAAGGAACGAGAGTCTCGATCTCAACACTGCAATAGTCATGTTCCCACAATGAGAACATGAACTATCCACAAAAGCTGCTTCAGCGTGCTGAACACCCAGGCACGTGATGCAGCGATTGTGGCCGTCAGCGGGGACCAATGAACGACCACATCCAGTAACGCACAGACGAAATGACATCTTGAAAAAGACGCAGGGTTCGTCTGTGAAGCTCTTTCAGAAGGGGAAGAATCAGCTCACTTGTGCTGAAGCACACAGGGAGTGTCACGATGTGTTCGGGTACACCACTCCCCGAACACAACGGAGGAACCGGCCCAATCGCAACAAACACAAGCGCTGGAAAAAGTTGCTGTAAAAACAGCAGTTGAGAGCTTTAAGCTCAGGCTCCTCGAAGCTCGCAACCTCGCTGAAGTGCCTTAACACCAACACAAGACGCTGAACTTCACAGAGGCTTGTTTCTCTTCACTCTAGTCTGAAGCAGGAACAACTGGTTGGCTCCGAAGCGAAAGACAGAGTGCGATTGCATCTGCTCCCCTATTTATACCACCTGGCGGGGGCGGTGCGCATTATGCAAATATCGCACGCCAACTTCATTGGCCTGTTTTAGTTCACTCGAAGCTGATAGGGCTCTCTAGCGATATCCCAATTCGTCGGTCACTACTGACGTACGTCGAACGTGACCGACTGAAAGGGAACAATTATTTTGAATTGTTTTCCTTGAATCATGTTTTTTTTTATTGCAGAAGGCAATTATAACATCAGCATAGAAAAAAAATTAAGACGAATACAATAAAAGAAAGATGCAAATAAAATAAACTGCTTTAAATTTTCCATGTACAGTAGGTATACCTAAAAGCAGCATTCAAGTAAGAAATTGAATAATCAAATGAAAAAATAAAATTGCATATTCTTCACTGTATGAATAAAACATATACTGGTTCTACTGTTTTATTAGGCTGTCACTTTAAGAACTACAGCAATGCATGGATCCAATATACTGATAAACAATACAAGATTTTTATCCCAGATATATACACTTAAGACAAAGCCTGTTTATGTGAACCTAGAGTGTTTTGACATGCAATAAGACGCTACAGATAATTCAGTTCAGTACACATGCTGTGACAGCTGGATTTCTGTGCATGTGTGTGCGCTCGTAAAACGTATATCGAAAATTAGCAAGGCACACAGGTGCATCTCTCTTACACAGTTTTGAAGCAGTTGAAATGACAATAAACAAGTGTACATTGTGAATGAATAATTTGTAGAGATCTGCCAGAAGCAGTCATGATGGACAGCAGATTTGTATGGAGGCATCTAATGACCAAACTACATTGGAATTCGGGAACGGAAAAATCGAGTGAGCCCAGAGAGGTTTGTGTTCAGATTGAGTGTTTTTAGCGAACCGTACCATTAGCTGAAAGCGAACCATACTCAGACCACCTCCCGAGATGGTCTTGGTTCGGTTCATTTTTAAGGGATCTGAGATCTTTGGTAGTGATCACATATGGGCCAAAATATGGGCCCTTGAAAAGGACCAAGTGTGGAAAAGAACCTTGCTACCATTCAGGCATCACGAGGAGGTGGTGGTACGATTTTGCCGGCTTTCACGTTACAGGATCACATGTCACTGAATGGTTTGTGTAGTCGTATTTGATGTAGTCTTTATACGAGTGCTTTGATCAATGTTTTTGGTCTGATTTAAGATTGCATAAAGACTTTTCATTTCAATCTATTTATCATACAAAGTAATTGTGTCACTTTAGAACAGTGGTTCCCAACCCTGGTCCTGGAGTACCCCCAACTCTGCACATTTTGTGTTTCCCTAATCAAACACAGCTGATTCAACTCATCAGCTCGTCAGTAGAGACTTTAAAACCTGAAATGATAGGGCAAATTCCAAATGGAAGTGAGCATCCCTATGCCCTACTCCCTTCGAAGGGCAGAGCCCTTGCAGTGAGGACTTTGGAGTGAGCAGGGCACTTGCATGCCAATTATGTAGTCATTTGGAGCAATGTTTGATATTTACGACACTCGATCGGGCTCCCTCTCACATGATACCCATGAGAGCCAATGAGCTTTAGGATGTTGCGTGCTTTTATAGCTGAAACTTGGCAGCCACAAACATGCCACGAAAGTAGAGTATTGAAAAAGAAGATTACCCACATTCTTTTTTTTTCTGCTTTGTTTTTCTTCCCATAAAACAAAACTCACGCCAGGAGAACCAGCTGATGACGTTGATCGTCCTCCATTTGTTTTTAATGCCAAGTCACGTTTGATCTCACGAATCTCCATGAAAATGTTATTACAATCAACAGGTGTGTGGTCTCAAGTGTGCATTCGGAAGATCATAATGCTAAAAATTGGTTGAAACTGCCCTTATGTCTGTGGTCTCCCACAGTTTTAAAATCGGTTAAGATTTGAAAATCGTCTAGTGTGTCCCAGGCCAAAACTTGGAATATAACAACGATTTGGAATATAACAATGAGTTTTATGGATTCATTTCACACTACCTTTATGTCCTTTGTGAAGCATAACATTTATGGGTCCCATTTACTTTCATAATAAAACATTCTTAAAATATCTTCTTTTGTAAGAAGAAAAGAATTTTGCAAAAGAAAGAAAAGCGTATTCACATGAGTAAATGATGACAATTTATTTATTTTTTTTGGTTGACATTTTATCTCTTTAAACAATATGGCTGAACAGACTCATCTGCTTTCTTGAAAAATCTAATATGTCTATCACGACACCAAGTTAACCTAAATGGTGATTCACAGTTCTCACAGTTTTTTTCCAATCTGGCTGTAACAACAAGGAAACCTTCATCCTCTGACATGAAGGTAATGGACAACTATTCCATTAAATATTAAAGATACGATTTTAGTTGTCAAAACAGCAACCTTTTTGCAAGGAGATAAGTGGGTACATTGTTAATGCTTAAAGGCGTTGTTGTTGTTGTTGTTGCTGCAGGACTATTTCAGACCATAGCATTTGCTGTCTTGACATGTAAAACTGGTATAAACTGGATTGTTATTTGCCTGAAACATTGAGCAGGTATGTGTTACGAGAGGTGAATTCAATGTGTGCATGCCCGTATGAGTTCAGCCAATCTAAGTAGTCTCAAAACATCTTGGCAAATGAATGTTACAGAGTTTCCAGATAAATACAACCACTGACTCACTCAGTATAATTTTTGCTTTTGCACAACGAGTATTATTCAAACACTTCCCTTAAACTAAAATTCTTTGTTAGTCAGACAGGAGGAAGTGGCTGATGTTTTGGAGAGTAGAGGCATGTGTCATTGGCTGATGTGGGCAGAGTCATTATTCACACCTTTATAGCCTTGTGTAGGAGACAAAAGTCATTGATGGATGAAATCATCCAAGGGGCATAATATCTCACAATGAACGCATTTAAAATTAGAACACTGCAATGTACTGTCCTAGACTGCTTCTGTGTGCATATAGTGTATAGTTAAAGGGACCGGTAACAAAAGTTATTAGCACAAACTACCAGGGGTATACTAGTCCCACGAAGCCAGACTTTGCCTGACGACATAAGGTCTGGGCAGTGTAGCCACTGCAATTGGCCAAGGACCACCCACTTAGCCAAGAAGAGGCTGTGAAGGTGAAAACTATGTGAAAAGTATTATATTTTCATATATATATATATATATATATATATATATATTTTTTTTTTTTTTTTTTTTTTTTTTATGTAATGTAATGTACATTTATAACACTATGCTTTGTTGTAGCAACTAGTTTACACTGCTGTGTGAGTGTTTTTGACATCATCATTCTCCCTTCTGACCAACATAATCTCTCAACATTTTTTCCTTTTTTGGTCCTAGAAATGCTATAGTGGATTTTTTTTTTTTTTTTTTTTTTTTTTTTTTTTTTTGCTTTCTATTCTATTGGTACAAATGGGAATGCAAAAATATTTGTAGTAGTTTCCATTCACAAGTTTACCCATTTATGACAACTTCCACTTCAGAGAACTCCAGAAATGTGAACAGTGTTGGGGGTAACGCATTACATGACCTAATTCAACCATACTAATAAGCAAAAAATTAGTTTATATTATATTTAGAAATTAGAGTGTTGAACTTCCTTAACCCATTTCCTCACCTCCTTCATTTTCCTCATCAGCGTGGCACTATATGCATATTGTGATATAATTTCTACTTTTTAATTTACTTTGATACAAGGAAAAAGAGCAATAACCAGTTACAGTGACAGCATTAAATTCATTCAAGCAGTTCATTTCAACTTAAAAATAGAATGCACCCTAATTTTATTCAACATAGTTATGAACAGAAACTTATTATACTGAAAAAAGTGAGTCTTGAAAAAATAAAATCAGTTCGTTTGAATCAGGGATTCTCAAGTCTGGCCCTTGAGATCCACTTTCCTGCAGAGTTTAGTTCTCTGCTCACCAAACTCACCTCAACAAGCTAATCAAGGTCTACAGGATTATTGGGCTGTGTCCAAAAGCTTAAAAATGCTGCCTTCAGAGGATGCATTCCAAGGTAGGAATCCAATGGAATCCAATCCTTTCTCCATCATCTGATTGACTGTTTTTAAGGCAGCATAGATATATCCTTCGCTGCCTTTGATATCCCACAATCCTGTGCATTCCATTCTGTGACAGTTGAGCTAAAAAAATAAAGATGGCATCTTAAAGTTGCAGTTGGTGGTCAGTTTGTGTGTAAATGTATGTTTTTGACCAACATTTTTCACTTTTGATGTCATCTCTAGTGAGAAATTACTATTGTAGTAATTAATATTCACTTATTTATCACCAAAGCTTTCTCTATTTTGTTGTAGATCATTAAACCATTACACTGCCTCAAAATCAGTACCTTAGTGGATCTTGAGGGCCAGAGTTGAGAACCTCTTATTTTAATGAACTGTTTGAACAACTTTCATTAATTGACTGGTCTATGAACTGCCATGTCTCTTTACAGTCCATTTCTTAACAAACTTAAGCATGCTTGTAATATTTAAAGGGGACCTATAATGCCCCTTTTCACAAGATGTTATAAAAGTCTCTGGTGTCCACAGAATGTGTCTGTGAAGTTTCAGCTCAAAATACCCAAAAAAATCATTTATTATAGCTTGTTAAATTCGCCACTATTTGGGTGTGAGCAAAAACACACCATTTTTGTGTGTCCCCCTTTAAATGCAAATGAGCTGCTGCTCCCGGCCCCCTTTCCAGAAGAGGGCGGGGCTTAAACAGCTTGCGTTTCAGTTGCTCAACAACAACAAAGCTGGAGAATCTCACACAGCCAAAATGATGATTGTCAGTAACGGTGTTCAAACCAGAGTCGGACACTGATGGAGAGACTCTTGTTACAACTTTTAGAATGCAACTGGACGTTTCTGAATGGTTAGTGGATAAATTTATGTAGTTGATCGACTAGCATGTGCCGTCATGTTAATCTTTTGTGCAAATCCAGTGCTCAATTTACCCTCGTTTGTGAAGAAGTCTGGCGTAAAATGACAGCATGGCAACAACTCCCTACTACAGCAACTCTTCCTCTTCTCTAAAGCAGCTTAATATGACCTCACCCTCTTTGTTGTGTGTTCTCAGGGTCGGGGTTTATGTAAATTTTAGGGTTAGTGATGTCACCAACCCGGGAAGAAGCTTGTTGTAGTCCCTACCAGCCATTTGTTGTAGTCCTTAAAAAGTGATTTCTGTAAAAGAAAATATCTCCCTTTGCATTGAACTTTGAACGTCGTAACTTTGCAGATGTTGTTTATGCTCAAACAGCAACATTACACACTTACTAAAGTTAAAAAAGTAAAATCATAATCAACCACCCCTTTAAAGTTCATTTAAAAAATACCAAAATTATTTTTTGGAACAAGTTTATACTAGAATACTAGAAAAGCTACATTATTTGTCACCCACTCACTGTCTAAGAACCCTTCAAATTTTAAAAGGGTCCATTGTGAACAATGGAAGTAAGTCATATGGGTTTGAAACATGAGGGTGTGTAAATGATGACAAAATTCATATTTCTTAAGGTTATTCTATTTTAAAAAGCTGCTCTATTTCTACTGTATGTCTTGCATGAGAGGAAAATGTGTTGAATATTTAAAAATAAAAAGGGGAAGTCAGGGAGAGAAAGAACAAACTGCTGACTAAAAATACTTAATTCTGCAAGTGTCAGTGTGATGATGTGATTGGAGTGTTGAAGTCTCTGCTGTATGGTGTCCATTTTAGGACATTCTCAAACCTCAGTCATACAACGAAAAGGTGTCATGCCTCAGACTAAAAGGCTTCAGTCATCGGACAAAACGGAATCGCGCCTCAGACTGAAAGGCTTCAGGTCTCAGGAAAAACAACGTCAGGTGTCAGGTCTTGTACAATTAGGCATCGGACAAAACAGCCTCAGACTAAAAGGCATCAGATGAAACGGACTCAGACAAAAAGGCATCAGACTAAAAGGCATCAGGTTTTTTTTTTTGTTTGTTTTGTTTTTTGTTTTTTTGTTTAACTTCAATTGGCTTTTATCCCATCATAATACCATCCTTCAGTTATCTTTTTTTCTCCCCCCTTTTTATATTTATCTGTAACTATTACCAGATTGATGTAATTATGTAGAATCTGTCTTTGATGGTATTCATGTAAGCTATTTATGTAATCCCTTAGCAATGTTCCTTATGTTATTGTTATGATATATATATATATATATATATATATATATATATATATATATATATATATATATATATTGGGGGGGCGAAGGTACTGTAAGCTATAGGCTACATGATGATATTTTATTCTTACAGCTTTAATTAAATATTACACTGGTTAGGTTCTACACAGAAAAGAACATGGCGATTTTCACATTGGTCTGCAGAAAAACAGCAATTATTATCTGAATTAAAATGTAATCGACTCTCTGACAGTAGGTGGCGCTAGAACAGCAGAAATAAAGCCGTTTCCTTTGTAACCTCTGTACACAAAAAGCAGTCTAATAGCTCTAAAGATTTTTTACTTCCCTTATGAAAATTAACCATGGTTTCACTCCAAATAAAACAAAAAACATGGTTATTGTAGTTAACCATGGTAACCACAAATTAACCATGGTTACCACACTTTTAATATAATAAAACCATTGTTAATTTTCATAAGTGTTCACGATAGTTTGCAATGCAAGCTAGTTGCAATGTGTAATTTAGCTAACTTTTTATACATACAAATAAAACTAGCGAATAATACAAATTTACAAAATAATTCAATGTTTTATACAACTTAATGTAACATTTAACAGTTAGGAAACGGGGGAATTCGCTTCCTTAAGTCCGTTCGTCTGATTCTTTTATGTCTGATGCCTTTTTGTTTGAGGCCGTTTTGTCCGAGTTCGTTTCGTCTGATGCCTTTTAGTCTGAGGCTGTTTTGTCCAATGCCTAATTGTACGAGACCTGACACCTGACATCGTTTTTCCTGAGACCTGAAGCCTTTCAGTCTGAGGCACGATGCCGTTTTGTCCGATGACTGAAGCCTTTTAGTCTGAGGCATGACACCTTTTCGTTGTATGACTGAGGTTTGAGAATGTCCTAAAATGGACACCATACTGCTGCCTCTCTTATTACGTCAAACAGAAAAAGATCAAAACACAAGAGGTGTTGTACTGTCACAGTGACTGCTTTCAGTGTTCCTTCATATCTCTGAACAGAGAGATAAAGCTTTGTTCATAGTGTACCTTGTTTTGAAACTTGTTGCTCTTTAAGTGAACCATTTATAGAAGCAATCCCACCATGTATTGCTTTGAATTACCTTTTCCTAATGAATACAGTTGGTGCTATGCAAACCAGTGGTGCCCTTCTGAGCTTTTTACTGATTTTTTTTTCTATTGTTTAAAATTAATTATCAGTTTTTGAGAACTATAATATCATTCAAAAGTTTGTGCTTGTTATGTCCATTGTATAGCAAAACACTTTTGCTGCTATTGATATGTGTAATAGGGATTCGTGGAATGGTTAGGTTTAACGGTCAGTTAGGGAAGGGTTAGTATTATAATGTAACTGCAGAAATTAATTACAGCTGTAATGTAAATGTAATTAAAAAAAAAAAATAACAAAATGTAATTCAATTTAAAGGCGACAAAGAACACCAATTCACAACACATTTTATCTATGTAATGTCATATTTATGAGTGAATCGGATTATCTTGATTTGATCATGAGACTGAAGGTCATGTTTACCTTCAAGAGCTTCTCCAGGTACTTCAGTGGTATAGATTCCCAGAGGAATACCTGGAATCACGCAATTTCAATTAGTACATCATTACATAACACAGTAGGCTATCATAAGCCCAGGATATTAACAGAGCCGATCCATGTGAGTGTTGAGTGGAGCGTAATGGACAACTGAGTAATTGTGGGGGAGTCCTGAAGTGCCAGTGTGAGTCATTCACTGCACCCTTTCTCTTCTGAGGTACAGCTCCATCCTTCCCTAAAAGACATCACCCACTCACTGTCTGGAAGAGTGTATTAGCACACAAACCCCCCAGAGGTAAATCCACACTCACACATACACATTCATGTGTGTTGAAGCCCGCAGGTATTGTGCGCCACCCACGCAGTGAAGCTCTGAGTCATAACATCGGCCAATGACAGAGCGGGGAATTTATGATGCAAGCAAGCGTGCTGACTCAGGCATGCAAATGCTCAGAGAATACAGCTGCGGTACTCATGAGACATGTATATACATATACGCCCATACATAAACACGAATGTAAATACTCCTCCACAGTGAGAAGCACACTTTCCCAATACAACCCTCACAAACAAACACAAACACATGTTGGTATTTTTGTTATTACGAAGACTTTCCATTGACTTATATTTTTTTATACTATAAGCTAAGGGTATTTTCTATCACTACTCCTAAACCTAACCATTACTGAAACATTTCTGCATTTTTTTATTTCCTTTAGGACATTGTTTAGTATGTTTGTTTAGCCGTTTGAATTGCAGGGACAGTTGTATGTTCTCACAATGTACCAGATTTAGGTTTCTGTACAGTTCTGTACACACACACACACACACACTTACATTTTCTCGACTATCTAAATAGGGACATTGCATAGACTTCAATTGTATATAAAACTATAATACTATACCCTAAACCTAACAGAAAAAAACAATAATAATAATAATTTCCAAATTTGTATTTTGGGGTTAAAATGTGATATTGGTTTGTTGGGTTTCCATGTTTTATGGCGACTTTCCATATACATAATGATTTTTATTCTGTACAAACAGTATGTCCCCTAATCCTAACCCTACCCCTAAACCTAACCATCACAGAAAACATTCTGATAAAAAAAAAATTTAAAAAAAAAACATCACCTGGTATGATTTATCAGCTGTTTTCTTGATGGGGACCAAAAAATGGGTACCATCTTTGTGGGGACACCCACCACCGAGCCAGAGCCCACCATGAGTCAAGAGCCAGAGCCAATGATTGCCACAGACCGTGGGCTCAGACAGTCCATTACCCCATCCACCATGGTTACAGAGCCAGAGCCCACTGCAGACCCAGAACCTGAGCCAGAGCCCATCGTAAGTTAAGGGCCAGAGCCAGTGCCCAACAAGGACCTGCCACGGATGGAGAAGGTCGCCCCAAACCAGAGCCTGCAGCCCTACTCGTCCAAAAGCCCAAGCCAGTCGTCAAGTATGACCAGGTGCAAGAGCTGGCACCCATGGCTCTCTCAGTGGGGATTCTAGTGGAATTTAACAGTGTGGAGTTGGATTCCATCCATGCCCCTTTCCCTTGATGTATAGTGGCTGCCTATGAGCACAGTCAATATAATAGATGCCCTGGTTCTTTCCTATTCCCAAGCCAAGTCTCCTTCATCACTGTTGTTTCTGCCCAGCCCTAAGTCTCCTGCATCTCCACTAATCCCACCAAGCTCCAAGTCTCCTGCGTCTCCGCTAGTCCCACCCAGCTCCAAGTCTCCTGGGTCTCCCCTAGTCCTGCCAAACTCCAAGTCTCCTGCATCTCAGATGGTCCCACCCAGCCAGCCAGTAACTCAGCCTCAGTTGTCTTCAGTTTCCCTCTGTTCCTCCTTCAGTGGCGCCACATAATGGTTTGGATTTGCCTTGGGCCTTCCAGTTTCCAGCTCTGCCTTGGCATGATGATTCCCTAACTCCACCTCTGGCCTCAGAGCCCTAGACTCCACCTCTGCCCTCCAACCCATTGGCTCCATCTTGTTTCCATGCTCTCTCGTCTCCAGCGTGGACCGTCATCCCAAACCTCATGCTGGGCTCCCTCATCCCTCCTGCTCCACCTTGGTCAGACAATGCCATAGTTTTGACACGGGATTCCAGGGGTACGGCTACACCTTAACCCTCCATCCCGTAGGCTCCACCGGGCTCTGCCTTCCATCTGGCTCCACCGTTGTCTTTGGTCACTCCGGCTCCACTGCGGTGTTCCGCATCTCAGTTCCATGAGCCGTCAACTCTGCCTTGGCCTTCCAGACCAGTGGTGTTGCCCTGGATCTTTGTCTTCTCAGTTTTGCCTGGGTCTCCACCTCCCACGGTTCCTCCTTTGTCGGTCAGAACTCTTGCTCCATCCTGGTTCTGCCCTCCATCGGTTCTGCTATGGGTCTTCGTTCTGGCTCTAGTCTAGCTCGCTCTGTGGTGTTTGCCTTCACCAACTCTTTCACTGCCCTCTCACTCACTGTATCCCCTCAATGCCTCAGAACCTCACTCCCGGGCCCTCAAGAACTACACCTAACTACGTTGTTAAGGACCATTATATTTTTGTGGACATCAGGAGTCACCCGTGGAGGGGGGGTAATGTCACGTATGCCCATTTTGAACAGAAACTACATTTCCCAGTATCCCTCCTGTCCCTCACCTGCATTCACTCGGCCATCACCTGCACCACTTTCCCATCAGCACTCCAATCTACAGCAGGATAAGACTACACACCTCACAGTTACTCAACTGGTCTCAACTACGGACAACAGACTACTTATCCACACTTGCCTTTTGGACCTTTGAGGGATTCTCCAGCAATCTCCTTGTAAATCTCCAACGATCTCCCTGTGATACTCCAGCCATCTCATGTAAGCTACTCTTTAGAATATTACACGTACAGTACCTGTCTACTCACCATGCTCTTGTGAAGAGCTATGTGCTCTGTCTACACTACCGTTCCAGTCACCATTGATCTGCTTATCACCCTGGTAAAGAAAAAGAGACCCAGTTAGTTCATATTCATCTGCTCATCAATATTCTGACTGTCCATTACTCACCTGCTTGCTGTTAATTTCATTACTTTGAATAAATACCCTATTTGGGTTTAAGCTTATCTCTGTCTTCGAGTCTGGTGTTTCCTGACACTAAGGCCACGTTCACACAGCAGCAGAATACGGTTGTCAGTCCTGTATTTGAGTCCTTAATACGGTTATGTTCACACACAGTACGGTTATTTACCGGAGTGACAACCGCATTCTATAACTGAACTCACACCCATAAATTTTCAGGACTCACAACCGCATTCTCGGAATATTCGAGCTGTGTGAACGGAACTGCACTGGACAACTAGTTTTCTGTCACGTCATACAGTGCGAGAGAGCCAGTGTTTTGTGTGTGGTTTTGCTTTTGGTAACTTACAGCGACAAAGATACGGATTGTGCGTCATCTTAAGGTGTTAGATCCAGTCACTGTTCTCTACCAGAGCAGCTCCCGTCAGTTTTGTGTTTCTTTCCCAAATTCAAATGCCGTGTCATGCGCGAGACATCTCAAAGGACGTGACACACGTGTGCAACACTAAAGACTCCGGCCAGTGCGTGTTTACACGCTGCTGTTGGTTAATGAAGTTTTGATGGATGAACTCGCGTTTCAATTAGTCTCTTGTCATGCCAAAGGTGATAATACTTTTCAGTTTTATGGACGTCGCCTTCTTTAATATTAGGTTGGTCACTGTCGTTATGGTTACTAGTAAGAGAATACGGGGTTGACACTCACTGTACATTCATACAGAGAGTGTTCCAGATGCTACTGTAAGTTGCTGTGTGAACGAGACATTTCAAAATGTAAGTAAATGCGGTTGTCAATCCCAAAAACTGACAGTGTGAACGTGGCCTAAGAATGTTATTAAAGACAAGATAACTTTAAATGAACATTCTATCAGTACTACTGGGAGAACATTTGTGCATAACTTTGATGGAAATTTGCCAAAATTTTAGCAAAAGTTCTGATATTGTTCCCTGTTAACTGGGTTAAAATTAAACAATAGTTAAATTTATTTTTAAAATATGATAGGTCATAATGCAAACATATAAATATTCAATACTCAAATTTACTACATAGAAAAAAAAATAATTAGCAAAGATTTTGGAAATTCACAACACAATACTTAGTCATGCATTACACAGAAAATTCTTGATTTCAGAGACTATATATGGTAATACGGTATGGTAAGCTGCTCTCTCTCTCTCTCTCTCTCTGTGTGTGTGTGTTGGGGAGGGACGCTGGAAGAGTTATTGCCGATTTTGTTCAAAAAATGGTATAACAAAATGGAAGCGGATACAGTGTTTGTCAAGAGTGACCACAAAAGGAAGTAGATAACAGTCGTGCCACATCTAAAAACAGCCAAATGTCTTCTCACCAGTTATGAATTACATAAAGTGTGTGCTGTTTTGTAAATTGGCTTGTTTCAGCTTTGTATTATTGTCATAATCATACTCTTGCTGCAATTTAGAATTATGTCAGCACAACAAGAGACAATTACAGTTACTCTGAAATCTTTATGCAATGTATAATGTACTTAGGAAAATAATTATGCCGGTGAATGGATACAAACTAACGTTTGAGATAAAAGAACGGGTAAGGTTAGGGACATGTTTGGTGGTATGGGTAGGTTTAAGGGTGGGTTAAGGTGTAAAGAATGGGTCAACAGTGTAATTATAAATGTAATTACAGAATTTAACTACAGATCTAATTACATGCAGGTATTTTTTTTTAAATATAAGTACAATGTAAAAACATGTATGTACAAAATGAGTGCATTGTATCAAATTATTTAATTTAAATGTAAGCACATAGTACTTAAGGCCACCTAATATAAAGTGGGACCAGAACCTGTTCTGAATAGACAAACAAAAAAATGAGAGGTGACTGAATAGATGCATCATACAAAGGCCAAGTTTTCAGAACAGACAAAAGAAAAAGAAAAAAAAAAAGTCAGTGAGACTTGACACACTGCCAAGGGATCAGTCCCTTGGCAGTGTGTGAAGACACCTGGGGGTCATGTGATGTGTAACCCCCCCCACACACACACACACATACACATACACTCCTCCATCCTAGTGACTCATCTGCCTACTGTTAATGATGGTTGACTGTCTCACTCTGTCCACCTACAGACATGACCACATTTGCATTTGTATCCAGAAAGAGTCATGGAAAACGGAGCTTAGCTGCTCCCTGGTGGCATGAATGTGAAGTACAGCTGAAAGAATTAATAACACAATGAAATAGCTGCCTGTTGCTTGCTGCTCAGAAACATGTGAAACAGTTCAGGTGAGCAAGTGCATCAAGTTATCATCTTAAAGATAAATGCAGTTGTTTGGCTTTTTAATCCAAATCTGTGTAAAAAAAAAAAAAAAATGTCTTAGCTTTAGGCAGTCCAATCAAATAATGAGTCAAGCAGATTTAAAAAATCACACCTGATATTACATCTGGTTCAATTATCACTCTGTAAATGGAAAGTCAAGTCAAGAGGGCATTGCATTGTGGGATACAGTATTAAACACAAAAATAATCTTTATGCTTTGACATCCATTCAAAAGCATCCATGTATTGTGACAAAATATTATTATTAACAATAATATTAACAACAACAATAATAATATTAAGAATTAGAGTTTTTACGAGTGCCAGTGACCAGTTTTTGGAGGCCTCTTAAAAGAATGAAAAAAACTTGACAGGATGAAAGTTTACACATTGAATACTGCAGAAATTATACAAGTATTAGGAACATAAGATCTTGTTTTATTGCTGTACATTAACCCAGTTTATATATCTGTGCATTAGTTGTCAAATGTTGCATTTTGCATCAAATTTCTGTACACAAGAGACCATTATGGTGCTTTATTAAATGCAAAGGAACTGAATTTTACAGGAAAGAAACATTAAATTGATCATTGATCAATTTTTTTTTTTTTTTTTTTTTTTTTAGTATTGCCCTTTATGAGCTACAGAAGATGGTACTTACATGTTTCCCAGAAAATAACAATTTACCCTTGTCTTCAAAATTCAAAAATTTTACACACATTTTAATGTTTGCCTGTTCATGTTTTTCCCTATGTCCAGTCTGTTATATTGGTTATTGATAATGTTCACCTGCCCCTTGTTTAGCCTTCAGTTTGGTTCTGTTCAGTGTGCAGTATAATTTTTTTTTTTTTTTTTTTTTTTTTTTTTTACACACTTGTGATGCTGCTACATTTTTACCTTCTCCTGAATTTGTTGGAGTGCCTTCTTTGTTTTTGTAAAAATGGCTGGTAAAGATCCTCCTCTCCTTCTCCCCTTCTCATCTTCCTTCTCCTGAAAAGATGTGACATAGATTGGCAACAATACAAATAATAATAATAATTGCCAATACCGAGTATAAATTAAAAATATTTAAACATGATGTTCACCACCATAGATGATGATTAATATATGATATATTACATATTGAACAATAAAATTATTATTAAACGTGTAATTTAGAGCAGATTTCTTTGAATTTCATTACATTTTAATTGTTATAAAATAAAAAATCATGATTTCAATTCTAGATCCTGTCTGCTAACTTGGTTAAAATAATAATAATTTTAATAATAATAATAATAATAAATACTGTAAATGTAAATGGTTTGTGACAATCTAACAAACAATAAAACACTTCTTTATTATACAGACTCGGTGCAATATCAAATACCACCAACAGGGGTGACTGTTGCTCTACTGGCAGAGTTTTGTTTCTCTGTCGGTGGTCTTGTCAATGGCCAGTTACCTCATGTCACCAGTGGTCAAATACAGGCTCAATGAACTAAGAAAATAGAAATAAATACACACGACTTTATCATTCAACCACCAAGTGTGTGGTCAAGTATAATAAAGATGTGAGGGACTGGCACACACAGTGAGGGGCTATAGCACTATATTTCTGATTGTTGTAGCTATATGACGGTTAAAAGTCATTTTCTTTCTCTTGTTCTTTTGCTGTCAAGCAGTGATGTTGGATATCTGCCAGTCAGAATAAGTATAACCCACAGTAATTGTCTTTCCCTGCGTGAGCGTGTGTCATTGTGTGAGTGTGAATGCACTCATAGTTATCACAGTAGTATCGAAAGACACAATGCAGGTTGAAGATAAATCCGTTGTCGTTCAGTCAAACTAATGATTTTTATTTCAGAAAGGTGACAACAGAAAATTGTGTGCATGTGGGCATGTGTGTGTGTGTTTGCATGTGTTGGCATGTGAGTGTTGTCTTACATGAAACAACACTGCTCGCAGAAAAGAGGATTTTTTTTTTTTTCTCAACCAATTTATTTATCCTTTTAGGCAATGTTCCCTGTTCAGAAATGCAAATTGAATCAATCTGAGTCTGACTTTTAAGACTTTCAAGTGGGATTTAATTAGAAGCCGAGGCGCAGAGTTTTAATGAGAGAGGGGGAGGAGAGAGGGGGAGCAGAGAGAGAGAGAGAGAAAAAGAGAGAGAGAGAGGAATGATGATGTTCTGATAGGGATCCTTTGGGAGAGGTGAAGGACACACAGACACGCATTTCACTGTTCTGTTTGGCTCTCTGTGCGGTCTTGACCTGTGACCTCACAGGCCGTGAGATATGTGACGTCAATAAATTAAGTTTTTAACAAAAGTTTACCTTCGTCACACTCCCGATTGTATGAAATGTGAACTTGTGAAGTACACTTTGCAATTAGTGAATGTATAATGAACAAACAGTTAAAAACACATTCTCACACAATACTCTCACACAATACCTTCTAATCTACTCTCAAGACACTATGTGACATCATCTTTCAATATTTCTGTCTCTCTCTATTTTTATCTCTGTCTGTGTGTGTCCAGATTGCAAGACCCTCCTGCTTTTAGATCTTTAGAATGGGCTCTAGATAGATAGATAGACACATACATACATACATACTATTTTAATTGCCAGAAATTACAATAATCCATTAAATAATTGTGAGGAAACTGAGATAACAATATGTTACACAAATGAATATATTCTCTGTTTTATTTAAGCTTTTCCTGAATTTACCGACTGGGTTGAGTCAGACGTAAAAAGCAAAGAAAAGAGGATAGTCTTAGTATGTAGTGCATTTCCATACATTTTAGTTTGATAATATCAACATTTCAAAGATGGTTAAAAAATATCAAATTACTGTAATTTTAACGGGTTAGTTCACCAAAAATTTCTGTCATTAAGCACTTACCCTCATGTCGTTCCACACCCGTAAAACCTTCGTTCATCTTCAGAACACAAAGATGAAATCCGAGGGAATCTGATCCACATATAGGCAGCAACATCATTGCACCTTTTGATGTCCAGAAAGGTAGTTGAAAACATGGTTAAAATAGTCAACGTGAATATAGTGGTTCAAAAAACAAAACAAAAATAATGACTTTATTCAACAATTTGAACCATTGTCATATGTAGTGAACTCAGTGCAGGCTTCCTTGTTTACGTCCGAATGCCGGCTCATTATTGGCCAATATTGAGTTGGTGTTCGGACGTAAACAAAGAAGCCTGCACTGAGTTCACTACATATGACAATGGTTCAAATTGTTGAATAAAGTTGTTATTTTCTGTTTTTGCGTACAAAAAGTATTCTTGTCGCTTAATAACATTAAGGTTGAACCACTGTAGTCACGTTGACTATTTTAACCATATTTTTAAACTACCTTTCTGGATGTCAAAAGGTGCACTGACGTTGTTGCCTATGTGTGGATCACATACCCTCGGATTTCATCAAAAATATCTTAATTTGTGTTCCGAAGATGAACGAAGGTCTTAGGGGTGTGGAATAACATGAGGGTAAGTATTTGATGACAGAATTTTCATTTTTGGGTGAACTAACCCTTTAAGTTGACACATTCAATGTGGAACTTTACCTCCTTATTTCTTAGATTGATAATTCACCAAAAATGAAAATCCATAATTTACTCACCCTCATGTCATTCCAAACCCATAAAACTTCAGCTCATCTTCGAAACACAAATGAAAATATTTTTAATGAAATCTGAGATTTCTCTCCCTCCACTGAAAGTCCAGTCCAACTAAACTTTGATGCTTTGATGCAGAAAGTAGATCTTAAAAGTAATTCATATAAATTGAGCTATTTAATCTGAAGAGGGATGATCACTTTAAATGATGAAAATGTTTAATTTATGCATTTATGCTAGGGCTGTCAATGTTAACTCATGCAGTTAATTCAAAATCCTTAACATGTTAAAATAATTTAACTGAAAAATAAATTACTGAAGCATGTGAAATTGCGTCATTAACGTAATTTACGTCACACAGTTAGATGATCTTAGAAGTCGGAAGTTTATCACACTGAGCATCTACAATGGCACCTGTAACTCTGGTAGGCTGAAATTTTTATTCTAACCCTTTAACCTGCCCTTACGAAAAAGAGGTTTATTCGAATGTGCTATTAGTATACTTTTTTAAACTAAAAATAAGAAAGTACTTTTTATATATTTATATACTTCCCAGAAATATACTTAAAATTGCACTTAAGTATATTTGACATATACTGACTGAAAAGTCTAAGGATATTTGGCCTATACTTATATTCAATCTTTTGATCTAGATATATTAAAAGTATAATTAATTATTCTAAGTATACTTGGCTTGTAGTTGTGTTTAATCTTTTAATTGAGTAGCCTATTAAATGCTTTTTCCACATAGTTTTACACAGTCTTATAAACTTACATTGTTTGCAAATATTGATTTATAAAGAAAACAGACATGTTCCTAATTCTGAGTATCTGAATTTTTGTGTAGGCTAGTCCACTTGTAGTGTACATAGGAATTTACTTCAAATCTACTTCTCTACTCCTATTCTAAGAGTAGAATTCTACTCTTTCTCTGTCACTGACTAAATTTTCAGGCTATTGGTGGCGCTATTGCACATCTTCTGAAAGAGTACAGAATCTCCAATCAAAACACAGGAGAAGAAGAAGCCAAAACAGGTGATAGAAGATTGCTCAGGCAAATGTTAAATAATGCGTCAAACATTAAACAGCATATAAATCAAAACTGCCTAACGTTACTGAAAGAAATGTCGACCCAGGACGAGCACGAGCTATAGGACTGTGAAGCTTTGGGGGTGTTGTTGATGGATTCGATCTACTGTATCTGTGTTTTGATCATTGTACTGAATCCCATCCAGATGTAGGCGTAGTCTTTGACAAACATGCAATTTTCTCAGCTTTTTTTTTTAAAATGTTGCATTTTTTTTAACAAAACTTACCCACATTCAGGTGTTGAAAAAAAGGATGCATGAAACTAGAATAAAATGTTTTTAAAATGGAGAGAGTTAAAGTACAGTTAAAGGTATATTTCAAGTATAAAAAATTAATACCTAATTAAATTAGAACATAGTACTTAAAGTGCAAAAATAATATATAAATAGTGAACTATAAGTGTGATGTTATGCAAACTTAAAAGTATACTTTTATATACTAAAAACATGTACTACTAGTATTACAATAGTAAACAGTTCACTTGTATTACAGATGCAGTACAAATGAGAAACATAGTTGTGAACTATAGTTGTGCACTTAAAGTTTACTACTGTTACACTTATAATACACTTAAACATATACTTTTTATATACTACATTGGGCCAATTTAGTCCCAAACAGTACTGAAATAGTACACTTACAAGTTTACTACTAGTACATTGATACTAGTATACTTACATAAAGCTCTGTCATATTCTGCAATTGTTTCTGAAGAGCGCGAGCCCTTACGCATTGCGCTGTGTGAAATACACACTGAATGGAACATCGACTGTATGGCCTGCTGATATGCAAAATACATTTCTCGGCTGGATAAAGCAAACCATCGTCTCGCTAGTAAAGTTTTGATGGATGAGGATTGCAATTAAGGTAAAAGAAGATTACATTAATGTACAGGAGCCGTACAGTAAAGATGCATGAGTCTGTTATATTGATGCGCAAACAAACCACATATGTGCGCTCTTGATGCACTGATAGCACATATTTATACACAGACACATTTCAGTATTCACGTTTTGTCTACACACATTCAGGATAATGTTTTGATTTGTCATGTATGTTGCCGAGTTTAGCAATTCTGAATCTATCAGTGTACTGTAGTAGGTAGCCTATATGCAGTCAAGTCAACGCGGTTAACAATTAAAAATTTTAATCTTTTGACAGCCCTAGTTTATTCACACATTAACACGCATACAGAGAGCAAATAAAACATGGTAAATGGCAGCTGTGTTTCATGGATAAACAAAAGTCTTGTGGGTTTGGAGCAATATGAGAGTGAGTAAATGATGACAGAATTTTACCATGACTTACTGACAAAACTTACCTGAGTTTGACCTCTTATTATGCCAGATTAAAAGAAATTCCACCTTAGCATTTAAATGTGACATTTTTGTTTCATTCCAAAGCTATTTTCATTTAAAGTCAGTATGAGAAAATTTGTCCTATTTTATTTTTATTATTATAATTCATCCTATCTAATTCAAATTCACAGCTTTTATAAATGCATGTTATTGTGAGCTATTCATCTGTGTATATGTTTAATTTGTGTTTTTTTTGTTTGTTTGTTTGTTTGACCTTGTAATCTTGAAAACAACAGGCTTCTGTCTAGTGACATATGCCGTCCTTCCCCCATCATTTAATCTGATTAAGCTCCGCCCCTCTAAAATTGACTGCAAACTTACATTTTTAAGTGCCACTCCTACATAGTGTAGACTAGTGTAAACTACAACCAAGTCTAAACTGTCTACACTGAATGTGTTAAAGCGAAAGTTCTGAATCCATTTGTACTGTTGTCAGAAGTAACACAAGCACATGGAGTACATCAGAAATAGAATGGGCATCTGTTGGTGTCGCGTCATTAGCGTTTACATTAGAAATGCAATGTGGTTTCAGTGATCTGATATGATCACATTTACACCTCATGACCACTTGTTTCAAATCACCTGAGATGGATCTTAATATGCCATGTATAAATGGTGTGAGCAAAAGAGAACAACAAACAGACAGAGGCAGTCAGGAAACGCTCAAAGAACAAGAAATGGTGTCAACCATATCAATGAAAGAACAGAACACATAAGTAGAGGGAACGAGGAAATGGGTTAAGAAGGAGGGGGACTGAGAGAGGAAGAGGAAAAAGACAGGAAGGAGGGAGGGAAGAAGAGATAGACAGGCAGGGAAGGGCTTCTTTAATGAATTAATGACTGTTCTCTCTTCACTCTCTCCCTCTCTACATCTCTGCTCAGACAAAGATGGAAGAGGGTGGGGGGAGAGCAGCGCCGCCGATGAAATAATAAATAAACACATGAATAAGTGAAGAGATACACATGAGGCGCAGCACTCACGCAGGAAGATGGCTGTCTCACTCTCGCTGCCTCTCTCTATAGTTCCATCTCCTGAGTGATGGGCTCTAACTTCAAGCAGCTGGAAGTGTTGAAATATTTAGCGATCACGGGGAAAGGGTGAATGCTAATTTCGGGCAGTCCTATGCGCCTGTCTCGCTGCGCCATGCGCCAGGTCTCTGGTGACCTTGTGCTTGGCGAGGAGGGAAGAACTTTGGGCATGCTAACAAGATGGGAATGAACTAGTGCCCATGCTACAAATGCACACAACAGCATGTGGAAACAGGCCGCAATGGTCTTTTTTTCTAGCATTAGCAGTGATCACCAATCTAAAGCTTGTTTCCGTGGCTAAATAAGTCCTTTGAAGTAAACTCTTTGCTCTTTATAGTGGCTTTCCAACACTGGCACTATTGTTTTATACATGCTTACATAACATCGCATGTCTGTCAGGTCAACTGACTTGACACAGTTTTGGTTCATGTAACTGGCAAGCATATGAATGAATCAATAATCTAAACATCTCAGGAATAATAGTGAGATTAAGCCAGATGGCTTAACAGTTGTAAAAAAACGATACAACAACGAAACAATAGCATAAACGTTGCTGAAAATAACACATAATGGGTTATTATAACCGTCTAAACGGCATACCGCAGTTGTATCCCTTAGATTAAACGAATAGTGCATTCAAATGAATTTATAATTTACTCATCCTTATGTTGATCCAAGCCCATATGACTTTTTTAAGCGTGAAGATGCCGAGACTCATGCCAGGTTTGATGATGTCAGTGTTGCTGTTGGTTGCATGTCAACCGCAATGCTGTGTTTTGAAGTATGAATCAAATTTACACTGCAAAAATATTTTTTCTTCATTAGTAATTAATCAAAATAAGTCTGGTTTTCCAGAAAAATTTTCAAGCATCTGTAAAACAAGATTGATTTACTTCTTTTTTTTTTCATCTTTTGTAAGATATTAAAACTTGTTGAATTAAAATTTTCTTACCCTTTCTTACCCCTTCCCTTACAAAACAAAATATATATGGGATTATACTGGAAAATATAATGCAATATATGCTAGTGTATATATGACTAGTGCATGTCAAAAACTGCATTGCATTTTTTTAAATGTAATAGCTTTTTTGAAGTACTCAATTAATTCATTTCTCTTGAGTTAACATGGGTTCACATAAAGATGAACACATATTCTTTTGAACTTTCTATTCATCAAAGAATCCTGAAAAAAAGAAAAAAAAGTAGGGGGAAAGTGAGGTGAGTTGTGCCAGTTTTTACTCAAAGTGACTTTAAAGTGAGGCCATGACAGTAATGCCTTCAACTTAAGAATGTACATATATATCAGGATGTGGTGCATCCCTGAGAACAATAACTTTGGATCTGAAATAAATTGTTTCCGAAATATAGCTTTTGGGAAAAAAGTGGTCTCGTGGCACAACTTGCCCCTGATGCGGGGTAAGTTGTGCCTTTGGGGAGAATACGTTGGGGTAAATTGTGCCAGTCATTTCAAGACAAATTCAATACAAAATTACTCATTTAAGGTTTATTTAGATATTGTCATCCTATTAAACTGTTGGAATAAGTCATATTTTGTAGTTTTTGGGAAAACACAAAAAACTTAAATACACAATATATGATATTTGTGAATCATTTCAGGCAAAAAGATGCCTGTTGACATACATAGAAAGCTGTCTGTCAATTATGTAACGTATAAGAATACACCGCGTTGCAAATTATTATGCAAGTGACATATCAGTAAGATTTCAGTAGAATAAACATTCAGATTTTAGTTTTTCTAAGAAAATGTTTGTTTGTTTATTTATCCATGTCTTTTTAGATAACTGGTATCAGTCTCAGACAAAATAATTTGCCAGGTCTATGGAAAGAGGTTGTTCAACATTATTAAGCAAGTCACAGTTCTCATGCAATATGGGGAGGAAGAAAGATCTTTCTGAAAATGAAAATACCTGTTTGCTGTCCAACACTGGCTTTTTTTTTTTTTATAGCTGCCCTTTTAATACAATTAATTTTTTGACAGGAACTTTCATTAATAAGCCTTTATCTGACCGAGGTCTGCTGTGCTCTAAATCACTCACAAATCTTATGATAATTCGATAATCTCCATTCAGTTTTCACACAATATTAGTTGTTTTCATGCCTTTTGCACAACATTGGACCATTTCATGCTTTTCATCTTCAGAAAGTGGGTTTGGTCTAAAAAATGATGGGTTTTAATATGTTGAAAATAATCATAAGTGGGGGTGAGTTGTGCCACTGGCACAACTTAACCCAGGCCCTTTGGCACAACTTAACCCAGGCCCTTTGGCACAAATCACCCCGGACCCATAAGTTTGAAAAACTAACATGATCCAGCAGTTAAGAGCTAACATCATGCTATGCTGTATAGACTCATTGTGTAGCCTGCTAAAGCACTAAAACATGTGTGAAATGTTTTCAAACATGTCTATAATTGTTCAGACACTACAATCAAAAAACCTTGATCATAGAAATTTTACTTTGAAAAGAAAAAAAAAACAGTTTTTTGAGCTAAAATGTGCTTTCATCTCATGCTATGTGTCTCTCTTTTTTGGAGAATGAGTAAAATGGATGGCTTTTCAAAATGATGTGGTCACATGACCAATTTCTTCTATGGTTTTCCAGAAACAATGGGTGGAACTACTTCACCCCTGGCACAAATCACCCCACTCTCCCCTACACAACTGTTTTCAACATTGATAATAATAATAATAATAATAATAATAATAATACATGTTTCTTGAGCAGCATATTAGAATGATTTCTGAAGGATCATGTGACATTGAAGTAATGATGCTGAAAATTCAGCTTTGCATCACAGGAATAAATTACATTTTAAATACATTCTATTTAAATAGAAAACAGTTATTTTAAATTGCAATAATATTTCACAATATTACTGTTTCCTTGTATTTTTAGTCAAATAAATGCAGCCTTGGTGGGCATAAGAGACTTTATCACAAACTTTTGAATGGCAGTGTCTATTACAATATTACATATTGAAAAATATGTAGCATTGTAATTCCTTATGTATTATTCAATATATTGTATTAACACAATATATTATTCTATATATTTTCAATATATATTCAATAATTTGTTATATTGATTGTTCATATAAGAAATATATAAATATAATATATAAATATATTTAATGATGTTAGTTTTTTTTTTAATTTTCTGACAAAGAGGAAAAAATACTGAAAAAATACTGATTAAAGGAAAAAATTACAATTCTGTAATCATTTACTCATCTTCATTTTGTTCCAAACACACAGGATGTTTTTTTAAAACACAAATGAATATATTTTTAATGAAAATATTTGAATATTTTTAGTGGGAAATTTCTCAGTCCATTCTATTAAACTTTGATGCTTCAAATAGTTCACAAATGTATCGTAAAAGTAATCCATAAAAATTAAGAAATTTAATCAGAAACTCAAACATGCTTGTGTGACACGAGCATATGCCTCACTAGTTCTTGCATTTCAAGTAAGCATGTTTGAACTTCCATTTACCATATGTGACCATGGACCACAAGACCAGTCATAAGGTTTTTTTTTTTTTTTTTTCCCATTGATGTATGGTTTGTTAGGATAGGACGAAATCTGGCTGAGATACAACTATTTGAAAATCTGGGGCAGTATGCACAAAAAAAAAAGCTGCTGAGACAAACTTTTACTAAGGAATAGACTGCAGTCTTAAGCTAAGAGTAAGGGCAGGGTTGACCTCGTTGGTATGGTCTATGCCCACAGTGATTGGCTGATGGGGGAGGAGTCAGCGATTTAGTCATAGAAATACTTATAGTTACTTCGACAGTTTTCTGCATCCCTCCGCTACCCCGCTCCTCACTCTCGGCTGGGGATATGGGGAGAACTTTGAGTTTGGGCTAAATTCCAAGCTCGGAGCCCTCAATCCCCTTGGACAGTACACCAACAGTACACACGCTTATTAATTTTTTTTTTTTTTTTTTTCTTTCTTTACTTTATTCAATCATTTGTAAATGTGAACTCATAAAAACCACTGCCACAGGTAATCGGACCATATTTATTTATTTGTTAAAGATTTATTTTTGGCGTCTCATCGTACATTCAAATCTATAAATCAAAACGTATTGCATTTATGAAGAAAAAGTTCAGCACCTAAGGCTCTATCGCTATTGCCTCAGTGGTGTACAGTGTCTTTGGGTGGATTAGGACTGTTTGTGATTTGGTCTTAGTGACTTAGGAGTCCTCTTGACTACTCCTAACGTTTCACAGATTTAGGAGCTAGTTTTAGCGCTAAAATGCTTTGTGAAATACACTTAGAGCAAGAATGTAGGACTCCTAAAATTAGGACTGACACGCCCATTATTTTTAAGAGTTTCTCCTAAATCGGCAATTTAGGAGCTACTTTTAGACTTAAGATGTTTTGTGAATACAGCCCCTGGAATCTGAGGGTGCAAAAAAATCTAAATATTGAGAAAATCGCCTTTAAATTTATCCAAATGAAGTCCTTAGCAATGCATATCCACTCACAAAAATACATTTTTGATATATTTACGGTAGGAAATTTTCAAAATATCTTCATGGAACATGATCTTTACTTAATATCCTAATGATTTTTGGCATAAAAGAAAAATCGATAATTTTGACCCATACAATGTATTGTTGGCTATTGTTACAAATATACCCGTGCGACTTATGACTGGTTTTGTGGTCCAGGGGTGTATTACAGAAAGATGTAACATCTTATCTGTTTGGTAACCATGGCAATTTCAGTTAGAACCTCATTTAATATACCCTTAATATTTGATGTTCTCTATATTTATGTGTGTTGTAATGTTTTTATTTGAATAAAAGCCTAAATTAAATCTGTTTTGAATTAAATGTATCATGTATCATCTTTTTGGAGCTTTCCCTCTATGGAGCAGTGTGAACATTCCTCTAAACTTTGTATTCACAGAAGACAACAAGCCAGAATGACATGAGGACATGAGTAAATTGAGGCAATTTTCATTTTTGTGTGAACAATTCCTTTATTCCTTATTGTTCTTGCTTCTACACTGGCCTGAAGTGACTGTGGTTGGAGGACACAGAGGGACAGGAAGTGCAGGGTGAGAAGAGAGGAGCAGAGGGTTGGCTTAAAGGAGGGATGTAGGCAGAGATGGAGAGACTCAGTACTGTGACATGATTTACAGACGGGGCTGCTGGGAGACATCTAGCCGCGCTCTCCCTTGCCACTATAATCGCAGTGCTGTGACCGGCTCCAAAGAGTCTACAAGGGCTGCACTACCCCTCACACACACACACACACACACCCAACTAAGGAATCCAGTGTCTGTCCAATTACAGGCTGCCGTTGTCAGACAGACTCCCAAGGCTAGACACGAGAGTGTGGAGGAGAGAGCTAGAGAGAAAAGGAGGACCCGGGAACAATAGGAGCAGTGTGACGTGCGACGCCTTCCCATTGTTTTGGCCCTGGGTGTCCTGAGACCTACAAACACAAGTGTATTTACACACAAGCTCACAGACACACAGTCACATATATTCATGGAATCTTACACACATGGGAACAGGATATTTTTCCCTCGCTTTTGGTTTCTATATAAGAAGTACCAATTAAAACACATACACAGATCAAAACAGGAACATGTAAAGGGGTCATCATTCCAGTACTGTGGTGATAACATGGTCGACCCTTGTAAATGAATATATAAATAAATAAACAAATAAAGAGTACAATTTAGTATACTTTTAAAAACTGTACTTATTCAAATTTATTAAAACATTAAAACATTTATTAACATTATGATTTAACATACTGGTAACATTTTAAAATAATGGTCTGTCATTTATAGGTAACTATGCAGGAAGTAATGGACGGCAAATGAGTAGTTTTACATTAACACTTCAGCTTACTACTATTAACTAATATGGAAATGAATTTAACTAATCAGAACGAAATAGCAAATTTAGGACTGAGATAGTTCCTTATAAGGTAATCAGTAATTACTGAATAAGATTCCTATTAACTAACTATGACTTATTACAAAGAATTACCAATTAATTACTAATTACTAAACATTAACATGTCTGATACGTGAACAATTGTCTTTTTTACTCTGAACATGGTCATAAAGTGCAACACTAATTACTCAAATGTTATGTAGCCACTCTTCAAGAACTACTAGTGATCTGAACCATTATTTTAAAGTGAAAGCCCTAACCCTTACCCTAATGGTCCAGATCACTAGTAGTTCCTGCAGAGTGACTAGCTTAAGTGTCAATGAGGAACTACTCATTTGTCCTGCATTTTTACCTGCATAGTTACATACACTGAAGAAAATTATAAACGCAACACTTTTGTTTTTGCCCCCATTTTTCATGAGCTGAACTCAAAGATCTAAGACTTTTTCTATGTACACAAAAGGCCTATTTCTCTCAAATATTGTTCACAAATCTGTCTAAATCTGTGTTAGTGAGCACTTCTCCTTTGCTGAGATAATCCATCCACCTCACAGGTGTGGCATATCAAGATGCTGATTAGACAGCATGATTATTGCACAGGTGTGCCTTAGGCTGGCCACAATAAAAAGCCACTCTAAAATGTGCAGTTTTACTGTATTGGAGGGGTCTGAAAACCAGTCAGTATCTGGTGTGACCAACCATTTGCCTTACTCGGTGCAACACATCTCCTTCGCATAGAGTTGATCAGGTTGTTGATTGTGGCCTGTGGAATGTTGGTCCACTCCTCTTCAATGGCTGTGCGAAGTTTCTCGATATTGGCAGGAACTGGAACACGCTGTCGTATACACCGATCCAGAGCATCCCAAACATGGGTGACATGTCCGGTGAGTATGCTGGCCATGCAAGAACTGGGATGTTTTCAGTTTCCAGGAATTGTGTACAGATCCTTGCAACATGGGGCCGTGCATTATCATGCTGCAACATGAGGTGATGGTCGTGGATAAATAGCACAACAATGGGCCTCATCATGGTATCTCTGTGCATTCAAAATGCCATCAATAAAATGCACCTGTGTTCGTTTTCCATAACATATGCCTGCCCATACCATAACCCCACCGCCACCATGGGCCACTCAATCTACAACGTTGACATCAGCAAACCGCTCACCCACATGACGCCAAACACGCTGTCTGCCATCTGCCCTGTACAGTGAAAACCGGGATTCATCTGTGAAGAGAACACCTCTCCAAAGTGCAAAGTGTGAGCATTTGCCCACTCAAGTCGGTTATGACGACAAACTGCAGTCAGGTCGAGACCCCGATGAGGACGACGAGCATGCAGATGAGCTTCCCTGAGACGGTTTATGACAGTTTGTGCAGAAATTCTTTGGTTATGATTGTTGCAGCAGCTGTCCTGGTGGCTGGTCTCAGACGATCTTGGAGGTGAAGATGCTGGATGTGGAGGTCCTGGGCTGGTGTGGTTACACGTGGTTTGCGGTTGTGAGGCCAGTTGGATGTACTGCCAAATTCTCTAAAACGCCTTTGGAGACGGCTTATGGTAGAGAAATGAACATTCAATTCATGGGCAACAGCTCTGGTGGACATTCCTGCAGTCAGCATGCCAATTGCACGCTCCCTCAAAACTTGCGACATCTGTGGCATTGTGCTGTGTGATAAAACTGCACATTTTAGAATGGCCTTTTATTGAGGCCAGCCTAAGGCACACCTGTGCAATAATCATGCTGTCTTATCAGCATCTTGATATGCCACACCTGTGAGGTGGATGGATTATCTCAGCAAAGGAGAAGTGCTCACTAACACAGATTTAGACAGATTTGTGAACAATATTTGAGAGAAATATGCCTTTTGTGTACATAGAAAAGTCTTAGATCTTTGAGTTCAGCTCATGAAAAATGGGGCCATGTTAAAAAAAACAAACAAATATGCTAAAAACATGACATCCCTGGTACCAAGTTACTATGTCTATAAAATGCAATGGAAATATCATAGTACCATGTTCAAAAAGACTTACCACTGGGTCACACAAACCCTCTACTACAGCATGCCAGTATGGCCAGTGGTCTCTTTACAGACTGCACATGTAGGACATGCTGGCACAGAAGGTGGTTTTGATCTTGACTGGCGATTCATAAGGTCACACTGCACTCTAAGGCCCAGATCGACTGTCACTCTACATTACTGCTTCTTCTCTTGCAGGTTCTGCGTGTAGGTTCTGAAATAAGCAATGCTTGCATGAGCTCACCACACATAGCCCACCCTCCATCTCCCTCTGCTTCCCTCTCAATGTGTTTGTGGTAATGACTTACACATGTCTCCATTAAGACTCTTGGCACTTGGCATGAGCCTTTCCCACTGGCGTTAATTGATACAGCTCTCCATGCCTTTGTGTAGAGGAGAGGGTCCAGAGACCATAAGGACTTTTTCTGGATTTTGCAAAGAAGAGTAGCAACTGTGGTACAGAAACACAATTGTATAAATGAAACATAGAATATAATGACTTTTTCAAGATAAAGGTTGTATCTCATCTGTTTTATAAAGTGTTAATGTGAATTCAAGTTGAAGTTCAACTTGAAATTCACAAGACCACTTGTGAACTAGTAAGTCTCTTCAATGAAGAGCAGAACTTGTTCTTCATCTATTTAAGTGTGTTAGAGCACTCTTTGAAGACTCTGAGGATCTAATAATTGTGGTTCTGATTGGTGATGCTGATCAAAGGAATTAGAGTCAATCCGATGCAGAATATTTCTGTGAGTGGACCATGATATCCTGACCTCTGAGGAGACTTCTAGTGCATGCCGGAAAACACACTCTTGGGTAAATGTGACAGAGTTTATTTTTGAACACACATACATACGCATATGTGTGCACTTTCATTTCCGCGGGCCCTTTGTGAGGGCTGCTGCAGAGCCAATGGAAATGAGGTGCCCAGCTGTGTGCCAGCCGTGGCCCCCAGCTACACACAATGACCCTTGTGTGTCTGTGGAGGAACGATTCCCGTAGCCATCCAATGTGATTTTGTGCATATAGTAACTTACCACATGACTCTTTGAAATACTTGATTTCTTGCCAATCACAGTATTCTGCAGTCAAATATTTTTCCCCAATAACACTAAACTGTATAACTGACAATTGTCCTATTTCCCCCCAATTTACATTTGCTTTCCTGAACAGCTGTGCTGTTTATTCCTGAACAGCTATTTCTTATTTTACCCATGTTCTTTTTCTTCTCACATAATTAGATTAGAGATGAGAGTTTATTGTCACTCCAGCCTTAGTGGAGTTTACAAAAATTACAACATAGCAAGTATACAATTACTTCACTGTAAACAATATGCTGTAAACAATATACCAGAAGTATCCCAAAAAATGATGTACCAAAAGACAGTGGGGTTTGAGGGTCAGAGAAACATATACACAGTGTACAATACAATGATATTAATGTAAGTGATAGAATCAGTAAGTGGCAGGTGATTTTTCCAGTGGTAGCAGCAGTACAGTAAGAATATGTGAGGTATTAAATTGCAGGTAACAATTATTGTTATGGCAATTTACTGATACAGTACAGCATATGAAGACATTCTAATAAAGCATTGTATTATACATGATAATAACCTAATTTTAAAGGTGCAGCATGTAAAATTTGGGAGGAACTATTGACAGAAATGCAATATATTAAACATAACTATGTTTTCAGTGGTGTATAAAAACCTTACATAATGAACTGTTATGCTTTTATTACCTTAGAATGAGCCATTTCTATCTACATACACCGCGGGTCCCCTTATATATTAAGTCGCCATAATGCACCGGCATGTTTCTACAGTAACCCTAAATGGACAAATTACTCTACAGATCGCGTTTCGTCACTATGTTTGTTGGTGTTTTTAGAGGCAGCTTGCATCATCACTACGTTGAATACGCATGAAGTAGTAGTAGTAATAGTAGTAGTAGTCGTCGTCTGGTTTATTAGAAGCAGAGACCGTTCTTTGTTAGAAGTAAGAAGAAACCTCATTGCTTCACTGGCTAATGTACTCTCTGCTGTCTCAGATGACGGCATCTTTGTCATCTTTGCCACCGTAGTGTGCGCCATTAGTTGCAGTTCGCAACCTCACCGATTTGTGCTGCTAAAATGTACACATTGCACCTTTAAATTCAAAACAGTAGCTGTCTCATTTCGAAGGCTGTGTCCTCCAGAGGTCGTATTTGAAGGCTGCATATGTCATCAAGGCATACTCATTTAAGAAAAGTAGCTGCTAAATTGGAAAGTAAGAAAGGAATTATAGGGAGGACGCAGCTAGTGTTTCAAGAGTATTTAATTATTTATTTAGTAGTCATGTAGTACTATGTGGTATAATGTACAGTCAGCTAGTCAATAATAAAAAATAATAATAAAAAAATTATTGGTGTTTATTTTACAATAATGTCTGACTGCAAAATTAATTAAAATTAAGATACAGCATAGCACAGAGGGAAAAAAGAGAGAGAGATACATAGCCAAGTAATTTCAATCACATGATGAATCTACAGTGGCATTATAAACATGTACATTTAGACTCAATCCTGCACACTGTAATTATTACTTTTCTTAAAACCTCTGTTTTTCTCCAACCGTCCAACTCCCATGCGTGTGTGTCTGTGCACTGTTGTCCAGTCTCCCGCTGATGCAGCGTGTGATGATTGCCGTGCGTGGACCACCCGCGGCCCCGCACAGCGCGAGACACACGGCGCTCATCTTGTAGAATCTAGCACAAGGCCTTCACCGCTACCACTGCCTCGGCCGCTGCCTCGTTTTACGCTAAATTAACCAACATAAATTGGCCGAACAGAGCAAAAAATGGTTTAATGGCTAGGGGTGTCTGCTGGAAAACAGAGAGTGGGTAGAGAGAGAAAGTTTCGGAGAGGAAAAACAAGACCAAACCAGAATGAAAGTTCGCTCGTAAAGTTAAAACCAAAGCCAGACGGAACTGAATGCTCAGGGTTTCAGATATTCCCTTTGAACAGAGAAATTCTTTCATAACTAGAGACTTTTTTGGACTATTTTTGGGGCCTGAGAGCAGTGCAGGGAAGAAATAAAGCCACATGCACAAGAATAGAAGGAAATTGTAAAGACAAAAAAAGAGAGAGAGTTTAACTTGTGGCAAATAGTTAGTTGGAGGAGTGGGCAGCTATAATGAAAGATATTGGATTCTTTGGATTATCGTCACCAACCCCATGCAACAGAAGAGTTAAAAAGAAAGTCTTAGAACTGGAGAGTTTTTTTTTTTTTTTTTTTTGTCTTGTTAAGATTACTTTTGAGTAATTCAGAATGCAGGATAAGGTTTAGGCATTGATTTAGTTCACCTGTTTTATGCTGCACCTGATTCCTCTCTGAGAGCACCTTACTTTTCAGCAGATCTTACACTTAACCTTCCATGTCTCCTGGACATCATGTTTGTCACTTGTTTAGCCACTAAGAACAAAGACTATAGAATAACACAAGACGCGTCACTCCCATTGTTTTGAATAGGAGAAAGTGCATCGCGCAATATTGCGGAATAAGTCCCGCCTTCTAAATAAGAGCCAGTCGCTGCAGCGGCCATTAGAAGCTCCTGATTTGAGCGTTTAGAAACAAAATTTATGAGACATTTGTCAGATTTCATTGGTGATTTCAAATATGAAATTTAATCGAAAGCTTGGCAAACAGATTTGGAGAATGTGATGTTTCGCCATTCAAAGAGATAGGAGCTGCACTTGCATGCCCAAGAGGCGTTTCAAAGATGGCCACTGAGTGAAATGACTTGTCTTAAAGTGACTTTGCTAAGAAGCCAAACTCAATTGGTAACAGCAATACTGCCTTTCATGACACCTTCATCTGATTAACTGCTTAAAGTGTAAGTTTACCCCCACCCCGAAAAAAAAAAAAAGGCTGTCATCATTTACTCACCCACACATCGTTCCAAACACATAAGACTTTCATTCATCTTCAAAACACAAATTAAGATATTTTTAATGAAATCTGAGAGATTCCTTTTCCTCCATTGAAAATCCATTTCACCAAAAACATGATGCTTCAAAGAGAATTGTGCTGTGATTTTAGGCTTTTTGCTGTTAAGATTTTTGACATTTGGAAGCAAAATCTAGATCTTATTTTAAAAAAAATTGGAATTAAAATGGCATGTGCATTTGTCGACCGATGCTGACAGAATACTGTACTAAAATATTCTGACAGTGCATTCATCTATTACTTATGAATGACTTCTTTTAGTGAATCAAGAACATACAGTACAACCAGTTAAGTCGGATTCCTGAATAAATTGTTCTAATGAGTTGGCTCCTTTCGGTGAATCAAAAACCACCCAACTAAGCAACACACTCTAGCAATTAGTAAATTCTCTGGCTAATTGGTAGCTAATTTGTCTGAAATCGTTCAATCTCAATTTGTATGTTTTCATGCGATCTGCTAATGCTCCACTGATGTTTAAGTTTAGTGGTGGACCTTTATGTTTATATCATAAATCTTTGTAAAAATCACATTCCGAAATCAGTACGAAATTGACACCTCATGAAACAGATTTTTGATTAAATGTGAGACTTCTGTTACTGTAGTTGCTGACTGGTTGTTGACAACATGTAGTTAAAGGGATAGTTCACCCAAAATGAAAATTCTGTCAGTTACTCACCCTCAGGTTGTTCAACAGAATAAAGAAATTTTACAGGTTTGGAACAAAAAAGTCATTGAAAAGTCTGTGTAAAAACGCCTTTTGCAATAATTGTTTTAAATATATTTTTACTGAAAGAATCTCATCATTTAGCAATGAAATCACATTTCTTTTTTCCAAATATTTATTCCATTAAAGTACCAAAAGATCCGTTAATGGAACCCTTAAAGGGATAGTTCATAAATCGGAGAGCTTTCTGTCCCTCCATAGACAGCTATGCAACTTAAACTTTGACGCTTCAAAAAGTTTATAAAGAGATTCTAAAACTAATTCATATGAATTGAGGGGTTTAGTCCAAATTTAGTCCTAAACCACTCAATTCATATGGATTCGTTTTCCGATCTCTTTATGAACTTTGTGAATCATCAAAGTGGTAGTAGTGTAGCTGTCTATGGAGGCACAGAAAGCTCTCAGATTTCATCAAACACATCGGTAACACTTTATAATAACTGCATGCTATGAATCATTAGTTAAGCATTAGTAAATAGTCAATTCATTGTTTATAAAGCATTAATAGACATTAGTAAGCAGTTTATAATACAGTTATAAATGTATTATTCTTGATTTATAAGCATATCTATATTTTCATACTTTATTAATAATCAATTTATCATTTATAAATTAAATATTACATTATTTACAAACCAGTTATTTAGGAGTTGTCAGTGGTTCATAAGATCATTTAGAAAGTGTAAGTAAATTATTAATAAACTATTTAGATGTAGATTTATACATCTTACTATGTAGACATATAGTAATTGTTACTCAGTGTGTTAATAAATGCTTTACTAACAAGTATTGACTTATTTTTGTGAGCTCATCTAAAGTGAGAACTATTTATGCCTCATAAAGCTTTTACAAAGGACATTTAAAGGCTCAGTTATCTTCTAAACTGAAAAAGGAAACAAACACAACACAAAATGATTCAGAACATAGAAATATTTATTTCAAGATGCAAAATATATATATATATATATTGATATAACATGAAAAACAACCTCTGGAATGTCATAGAAAATAAAAATTATACACCTCCAGAAAACATAACTGTGCAGTAAAATGAAACAAAGCCTTTGCTATCTGATATAAAAAAAAATACATTTCTGTAAAGTGTAAACATTGCTGAATAAAAATTTACCAGTGCCAACACTGGATTACAGGAGTGCCAAAATAAAACAAATATAACCGGAGCTAGAGTTTGCTTTCTGAGCACCTTGCAGTGATTGAGTGGAATGAATGGTAAAGTATAAGCAGTGTGAAACAAGAAAACCCAGAATTCTGGGGGTTTACAATGACCCAGGGTTAACTATTTCATCTGTGAAAAGCTCTAATTTGTGACTCAATGTTAGCACTGATTTTTCACTCAGCCATGAAACTGAAACAAGAAAACCTTCTGACTACACCGAAATATTTAGCTGCTTTTTGTTAGTTTTGTTGCTTATTTTGTTGCCGTATATTCATTTTGTTGCTTATTTTTTATTTATATTTACTTGCTTTCTTATTTAGTTATTTTTTGTTCATTTTGTTGCTTGTTTAGTTCCTTTTTTATTTTTATATGATACTGCAGAGGTTTATTTTTCATGTTATATCCAGTGTACAGTTGTACAGTTTCATTTTTTGCATCTTGAAATAAATATTTCTATGTTCTGTATCGCTCTGTTGTGTTTGCTTCCTTTTTCTGTTTAGAAGATAACTATGCCTTTAAATCTCCTTTGTAAAGCTTTACGAGGCATAAATAGTCCTCACTTTAGATGAGCTCACAAAAATAGTTAACTGACAACTACCTGAATTAATTATGAAATACAGTAGGAATACATGTTAATAAACCATTTATTAACAAACTGAGGAACTATTAGTAAATGTCTAAATAATAAGATGTAAAGGATAACACCAGTATAGGGAACACATATGCACTATTAACTATGACTTTTCCCTCAATAAACAATTAATTTACAGCTTATTAATAATTAGTAAGCTAATTGTTAAGTTTAGGTATTGGGTAGGATTAAAAATGTGGAATAAGGTCATGCAGAATAAGGCATTAATATGCTCTTAATACGTACTAATAAACAGCCAATATTCTAGTAATTTGCATGCTAATAAGCAACTAGTTAAAAGACCCTAAAATAAAGTGTTACCGATGTATTTTTAAATAGTTTATTAATCATTTACTTACACTTTCTAAATGATCTTATGAACCACTGACAACTCCTAAATAACTGGTTTGTAAATAATGTAATACTTAATTTAGAAATTATAAATTGAACATTAATATAGTATAAAAATAAAATTATTAAACACATTATAGATATGCTTATAAATCAAGAATAAAGCATTTACAGCTGTATTTATAAACTGCTTACTAATGTCTATTAATGCTTTATAAATGATAAATTAACTATTTACTAATGCTTGACTAATGATTCATAGCATGAGTTAATATAAAGAGTTACCAAAACATCTTCATTTGTGTTCCGAAGATGAACAAAAGTATGGGTTTGGAACATCATGAGGGTGAATATTTAATGACAGAATTTTCATTTTTTTGGGGGGGAGGTGAACTAACCCTTTAAGGAACTGGAATCGTTAGGAAGAATTGAAATCAGAATCATTGATTTCTTCATGATTCCCAGGCCAATTTTTGCCCTCTGACATTAGGGTTTAGAACTGTGGTTGGTTGATTGTTATGCCTTGATTTAAAAATTAGGCTGTGATTGTCTAATATATCAATGTTGTCCCAGAAACAACAAAGGATGTTCCTTTTAGGAACACGTTATGCTTGTGTAAATCACTCAACTGTGTATGTTTTTATAGTGCACTGACCAAACATAAGTCTGTTTAAGTTCCATGGATCATCAGTGATTCAAGGTGGTGTACTTGTTGTGTATTTGCCCATGTGCATGACCATCACAAACACATGCTAGCCTGTGTTCCACTGACAGCCCCCTCCGCTAACTGTCTGTATGCCAGTCATGTTCAGAGAGTGAGTGAGGGGGTGGCAACTCCTTTAAAAATGTGGGAATGAGGGCACACACACACACAGAGCCTGGGCCTCTGCTTTCACACATTCCAGTTGAGGGCATATTGAGCTCATTAACATTACTAACTAACAATGCCTCTTTGTACTGGCAAATGGGGTTTGAGAAGGCGCCAAATTGCCTCAAGTGTCTTAGTGTGTGTGAGAATGCTTGAGTGTGTGGTGTCTTCATTTGTGTGTTTCTGTCAAGGGGGAGGGGTGGTAAGATGTATATCATGTTACACAGACATGCATTAGCAAGCAGCGTTATGATACTGCCCTGCTCAATATCTGATTCTCTCAGCAGTCTCTGTGATTTTAAATTTTCAAGTTTCTTTATATACTGTATGAGAGGCATTTATGCTCACATACAGAAATTGTAATTACAGTTATAGGAATAGTTTACAAATATGAACATTTGGTCAATATTTATGATGTTTCGAATTTGCACCTCATACTGGCACTCAAGCACGAATGACATTTAGGAGCTACAGAAAAGTGGAAGATTTTAGGTGAATAATGACTTAAATTTCAGTCTGTTTCTCAGAAAGTTATCACAAAACTAGCATATAACTTCAGAACAATGTTGATATTGTTAAATAAAACTAAAGTATAAAAAATTGTTTTCCTTAATTGAAATAAAGTTGAAATAAAATGAAATAAAACAAACTTTAAAATTATAAATGGCAATTTCAGACTGTCCTCCAAAAAAAAACAAAAACAAAAACAAAGCCTCTAAATATTTTCACGTTTTGATCTATGACATAAAACACACCAGTTATAACCCACTTGTGATTTTTTAAACCTTTATTGTGTCTTAAAAACGGCGGTTGCTAACAAGTTGCTAAAAGGAACTACTTCCTTTGGCAGGGACTTTAGACGTTAGCATTTCTCATGAAAAAGTGGATAAGTATTCATACACCACGCAGATCATAATCAGCGAGCATGTTTTTAAATAAAGTTGCTTTTTAAATAAAGTTTGAGGAAGCTTGGTGGTGGTGACGTTGATCCGCGACCATGGTGTGCTGTAGTCCGTTTATATCCTACTGTTAGCTTTTTATATCTGAAGACTTTATTTAGGCTTCAAAATGTATAAATGTTGTGTTAACTTGTAAAGATTATCTTGAGAGACAAAACATGTAAGTGTCATAACCCTTTGTTAAACACAGAGCTTATTTTTTGCGATTTTCCAAAAGTCTGTGGGAAAAATGTATAGACTTTCGATCAAGGGAACCCGTGTGCCGCTAACTTACGGGTTGACATACAAAAACACATCATCTCTGAGGTACTCTATTAGGACCTATATTTACATTTTAAATTACGTGCCCTCTAGCTGGTGTAAAAATAATGACAGTGTCGTGTCACGTCTGCCTTCATGAAATGTAGGAAACGTATGACTGGAAATAAGAAACGTATGACTGTCGTTACCAATCAAAATGCGTGTTCATTTAAATGCAAAGTGTGGACTTTTTACACCATTTGTGTATGAGCACATGCGCTCCCTGGGATCGAACCCACGACTGCATGATCACATGATTGCATATTGTTATACATTGCAATGCTCTGCCAACTGAGCTACTCGAAACCCAAAATATTACGCAGATAAAAGGGAACAATGCAATAAAATGAAAGTGTCCTGTTGTCGATAGGGGCGCAACTTTAGCAAACGCTCCTATGGGTCGTATTTCATGAATTAAAATGAAAGTGTCCTGTTGTTGATAGGGGCGCAACTTTAGCAAACACTCCTATGGGTCGTATTTCAGGGAAGTGACAAACGACCTATATAGGCATATTGGTTGGAGAACATGTTGGGCAATTTCCTTTGCAACTTACTTTAATAAGTTAAGTTGAAGTACTAAAATTACTAAAAAACTAAAATAAAAAATAAATGAAAGCTAAATAGAAATATTTAAATACAAACAAAAACAAAAACTAAAATAAAATTAATTAAAAATATAAAAATAAAAGCAAATTTAAAATATTATTGCATACAATAATGGCATAAATGTTACAAACATTACACTGTTTCAGAAAACTTGCGATATAGCACTACTTCCATTTGGAAAAATAATAGTAGGCTACACAATTTTGAGTAAATGCCTGAATTTGTTTTTATTTTGGGGTGGTATTCCTTTAAAAGGGCATTCAGTAGTTAGTGTTAGCATCACATCTCTTTGAGTAGCCTATTTGAAGAACCAATAGCACAATGGTTTTTGAGTTTTCTGAAAATTACACTCTAAAGTTAAAAAAAGTGACATGACGTGTAGCCAAGTATGGTGTCCCATACTCATAATTTGTGCTCTGCATTTCACCCACACACAGCACTGAATACACACACCAAGAACACACACCAGTTGTCGTTAGAAGGGATACAAATGCGGCTGGAAGCAACGCAAAATCCCTGCCCAGTAAGCCATGGTAGGACAATCTTGCCATAGCTGTATCCCTTCTAGCACCAACCACACACAACCAGAGCAGTGGGCAGCCATTTTTGCTGCGGCGCCCAGGGAGCAATTGGGGTTAGGTGCCTTGCTCAAGGGCACCTCAGTTGTAATGAGAGTGGAAGAGAGCACTGTTCATTCACTCCCCCACCTACATTTCCTGCCAGTACTGAGACTCAAACCCACAACCTTCTGGTTCCAAGTCCAATTCTTGCCACAACTGCCCTCTACACAACAGTCTACCATAATAATTAATTTCCTTATCTGTACAACAACAACAACAACAAAAATAACCATCTTTACTCAAGATTTCCTCTGATGTTTATACATGTTTGTCTTTGTCTGTCTTTCTATCTTCTGGCTTTAAACCTTTTCTGCTTCTTTGGCTGTTAAGTAAGTAACTGATCCGTGCGTGAAATAAATGTATTTGAAAACATAACATTTTGCAGTTTATTTAGTAATTATTTAAGGTTATTTCACAATTTTAATCGTCATAAAGCCCCACCCCTACCATTATTTCTCTGATTATTTTTCTCAACCGAACATGCTTATATTTCTCTGATTTATGCAATTCAATAGGACATAGGTGTCAGGATTCTGTACTTTGTCATATTTTGTTGATCCTGGAACAACATTCCAGTCTGAAAATTTAGTCTTAACCCTATTCCTACCCGTAAACCTAATCCTACCCATAACTTATCCCTAAAATCAGAGGGGAAAGATAGGTGAATAACATTGATGTAGAAGCACCTAACCCTGGTTGCAAGCCTAAACTTGACATAAACGGTAAACTTGTCCCTCAAATCTGATTGGTTGATTGGAATGTTGTTCCAGGACCAACAAAGATGTTGATCCAGGAACATGTTTTAATTGGCAAAATCACGGTGACCCTCTATCTTGCCCTGTGTGGACTGTTGTTGATTCATACGTGTGCCTTTCATGTGGTTACGGATTGAGTGCTTGTTTAATGGTCAAGTTATAAATATTTCTCATGATTGGAGCTATTAAACACCTTTTTTTTTATCGGCATGTAGATCCAGACTGTTGTTCGACTTTTTGAGGCCGCGTAACAATAGACTTTTCAGGTCAGAAAATACTGAAAAATCACATCCCTGACAAAAACACAACATATTTATTAATGTGTAAAACATTTTGAATTGAAACCAAACTACTGAATACAACTTTAATATCTACAACACATGATTAAAGCTGAAATTCTTGACAGCTACTGTCACATAAAGGACAAAAAGGATAAAGGACACTTTGACAAGGTTTAATGCTATGATGTGAATGAACAAGGGATGCACAAAACTACAGACATTCATATATTGTCTGAATGACTAGTTGTTTTAAATAGATATTTCAGCCTTAAATTAAAATTCTGTAATTGTTTATTCAAGCTCATTCCTAACCTCTGACTGACTTTCTTTTGTGGAACTATTTTTTTTTTTTTAAACAATGAAAGTTTACAATGACATGTTTGGCTACCAACATTTTTCGAAATATCCCCTTTTGTATTTTGTAGAAGAAAGAAATACAAAGTTTTGGAATGACACGAGAACGTTCTTTAAGGAAGCAGTGATTTAGGCTTTGAATTAGAGCTAATTTTAAGAACATCATGCAGTTGGACAAATATATCTTGCACAAAATTGACTAAAAATATCTAGATATACTAGTCAGCCTTACTAATTGACCCATTCCTAAAATATATTATCTTCTCTCTTCATCCATCCTGAGTGGCCTTTTTTAATTCGTTCTCACCATAGCTTCCTCTACTTCCCTACTCACTTCCCCCCCCCGGCTCATACTTACATCTTTCCCCGGCCCTGAGAGAGAGACAGACCGAGTGTGGAAGGAAAAGGTTAAAACAGGCCGTCTTTCAAATGTTCTTCATCGGCTGCTGGCCTGCATAATTTATGGGCTTGTTACTGTAATCAAAAATTCTTATTTATTTGGAAGGGTTGTTGGGGTAGGGGGTAGAGAGAGGAGAAAGATAGAGGGAGACAGTTCACGCACACACAAACATGCTTCCCTGTGAGCCTCCAGCTTTTCATGTGAAACGAGGTGCTGCTTTGTTGTCCCCTGGGTGGGTCCTACAGCGCACTCCGACACACACAAACACAAAGACGAATGCATTCCCAATAAACTCTCACATATACATGCATATTAAAATTGCTTCTTTAAAAATCTTGAAAAAAACTTCATGATGGATGCAGTGCAGTGCAATGACTGTCCCCCAGGGCGGGGTCCGACTGCTCGCTCGCAAACACACATGCACACACATAAACAGAAACTTAGTGATTAGTCTTACTTCAACCACATGTGTAGATACATAAGCAATGCCACAGAGAGTGCAGTCCATAAGTAAACTGGGTGTACTTTCTCAATCTTTATCATTAAGAAAAAAGCAGGATACACTTAAGATTTGGAGTTCATCTTACGCACAGTTCTGAAGAAAAAAGTTTCCCTAACCCCGGGAAACTCCAGCAGAGAGGTTTGGCTGGATCTCTGGCCACCATGGTTCTCGAAAAGTGTCTGCCATCCAGTGTGGTTTTGTGTAGTGCTGGCTGTCAGTAAAGGCTTGGAGAATGAGGAAATAAAAAAGTGAGATTGAGCATGTTTATATACACTCCAATATGCTGATAACTCCTAAAATTCAGTTTATTGAATTAACCTGCTGTCCCGGTTTACATGCAAACCAATAACCCGGCAATGGAAATCACGTTTACAAGACTTTCTTTTTTTTTTACAAGATGACCTTAAATCCACAGTAAGGATGCTTTCCTGTTACGTATCACGCATGCGCAATTCAATAAGCCGACAGAAAGCAGATTAATGTGTTTACATGCCGGGGAAAATCGGGGTAAAGAGGTAAAAATCTAGCTGTGTTGATCAGTTTATGCTTAAGCTGTCAATGACCTTACTCAGATAAAGGAAAACGGTTAACACGTCTACATGACCACATGCACTGTTGGCTTAATAAGCATAACAGGGTTATGAAAGTGCATGTAAACATGCTCACATTCTGAGAAGATGAGAGTCCTTCTTTGACTCTGAGCAATACCTAAGTAAGTGTGTTAAAAGACTTCAATTCTCATTTTTCTTGATTATTTGAAATCTCGTATGTTATGAAACCCATTTTTACTTTTTTAGAACTCAAAACTTCCTTTACAGTCCAAAAAGACCATTAAAGGGTTAGTTCACCCAAAAATGAAAATTATGTCATAATTTACTAACCTTCATGTTGTTCCAAAACCTGTTTCTTTCTTCAGTTAAACACAAAATAAGATGTTTTGAAGAATGTTGGTAACCAGAGAGTAGACGGTAGCCATTGACTTCCATAGTGGGAAAACATTCTATGGAAGTCAATGGCTACTGTCAACTTTCTGGTTACCAACATTCTTCAAAATATCTTCTTTTGTGTTTAACAGAAAAAAGAAATTCATTCAGGTTTGGAACAACATGAAGGTTAGTAAATGATGACAGAATTTTCAGAACTATTAACTACAGACAGAACTATTAACTACAACTTTTCCATCAATAAACTCATAATTTACTGCTTATTAATAGTTAATAAGGTAGTTGTTAAGTTTAGGTATTGGGTAGGATTAAAAATGTAGAATAAGATCATGCAGAAGAAGGCATTAATATGTGCTTATAAGTACTAATAAATAGCCAGTATTCTAGTAATATGCATGCTAATAAGCAACTAGTTAAAAGACCCTAAAATAAAGTGTTAACGAATTTTTATTTTTGGGTGAACTATCCCTTTAAACTAAATGCCAAAAATCACTTCTGAAATCC